>CM060117.1:22443574-22944283 GCA_030522415.1 Channallabes apus | reverse complement strand
CTCAACCCCGAGTGTTTCTCTGCCCAGGTCCAACACACCAAGGACGCAGCCCGCCCAGTTTTCCTACACCCCGGCGCCGGGATACCATGGACCCTGGATACAGCAGCGGCGGAAGAAGCACGCCAAGCCCCGGGCGAGGACCTCTCCCCCTCCACCACCACCACCCGTCTTCGACATCTCGACCCGAAACCGCTTCGCTCCTCTCCGCGAGACGGCACACGACGTCCTGGTCATCGGAGACTCCATCGTTCGTCACGTGCATGCTACCACGGCTAAAGGTAAGGTGCACACACGCTGTTTACCTGGTGCACGTGTTCTTCATGTTGCTGCACAGGTGCCTGCTGCCCTGAGGAAGAACATTGGAGCTGTGGTCCTTCATGCCGGCACGAACGACACCAGGCTGAGGCAGACGTCAGGATATTTCTATAAGCACGAGCCCCGTCTAATTGGTCGCGGTGGTGGTGTCGCCACTATCTACAATGATGTACTCACTGTTACCCAGAAAATAAGGGGCAGGTTTAATTCATTTGAAGTGCTTATCATTAATGTTGCACTAAATGAAATACGTAATAAACCCTTGCTATATTTTACCCTGGCCACCGTGTACAGACCCCCGGGGCCATATGGCGATTTTCTTAAAGAATTTGGACATCTGCTATCAGACCTACTGGTTAACTCTGACAAAGTGTTGATAGTAGGAGACTTTAACATGCATGTAGATGATGCTAACGATGCTTTAGCACTCACATTTATGGATTTACTAAATTCCTTTGGGGTTAAGCAAAATATAATTGGAGCAATCATACGCTAGATTTAATTATATCCCATGGTATAGATGTCTCTAATATAGAGATCATACCTCAAAGTGATGATATCACAGATCATCACCTCCTGACATATACTCTACCCGTAGAACAGATTAGCTGTGTCTCCCCACGTTATCAATCTGTTAGAAATATGAATCCCACTACTAAAGACAGATTCACAAGTAATCTGCCGGATCTGTCCCAATTTCTTATTAGACCCCTAAATGCAGATGATCTAGATGAAGTGACTAGCAGCATGGGCACTATTTTTACCAGTACATTAGACACTGTTGCACCCATCAGATTAAAAAAAGTCAGAGATAAAACATTTGCACCGTGGTACAACAGTCATACTCGCGCCCTAAAGAGAGCAACCCGTAACCTCGAGTGAAAATGGAGGAAAACTAAATTAGAAGTTTTTCGAATTGCGTATAAAGACAGTATGTGCAGCTATAGACAGGCTCTAAAAACTGCTAGGACCGAGCATCTTAGCCAACTGATAGCAAGAAACCAAAACAATCCCAGGTTCTTATTTAGTACAGTGGCTCGCCTAACAAAACCTAAGATGCCCGCAGAGAGTATCCCATCACAGTTTAGAAGTGAAGACTTTATGGACTTTAATGAAAAAATCAATAATATCAGGAAGAAAATAATGGAGGTTCAACCTCTAATAGTATCTCACGATCCAGTTCAGCCTATAGCTTCACATTTAGATTTTCACTGCTTTACAGGTACAGTATAGGACAGGAAGAGCTGTATAAACTCATCACCTCGGCTAAATCAACAACGTGCCTGTTAGACCCAATCCCAACCAGATTTTTAAAAGAAGTGATGCTTATGGTTGGAGAGCCACTCCTAAACATTATTAATTCTTCATTACATCTAGGTCACGTCCCTAAACCTTTCAAGTTAGCAGTTATTAAGCCGCTCCTTAAAAAATCTAATTTGGACGCGAATGAAATAACAAATTACAGACCGATTTCAAACCTCCCGTTCATATAAAAAATACTAGAAAAAGTAGTATCAGCTCAAATTTGCACATTCTTGCAGGATAACAACATCCTTGAAGAATTTCAGTCAGGTTTCAGGCCCCATCATAGCACAGAAACTGCACTAGTTAAGATTACAAACGACTTGTTTTTAGCTTCAGACCAAGGCTGCATCTCATTGCTAGTCCTGCTTGATCTTAGTGCTGCATTCGACACTATAGATCATAATATTCTCATAGATCGCTTACAAAATTATATAGGTATTCAGGGACAGGCATTAAAATGGTTTAGATCTTACCTGTCTGATCGCTACCATTTTGTAGATCTAAATGGAGAACCGTCTGGTGTAATGCCAATGAAATATGGGGTCCCACAAGGGTCAGTTGTTCTCAATACACATGCTTCCCTTGGGTAACATCATTAGAAGACATGGGATTAGTTTCCATTGTTATGCTGATGATACCCAATTATATATCTCAACTAAACCAGACGAAATACCTAAGTTGTCTAGATTAACTGAGTGTGTCCAGGACATAAAAGATTGGATGACCAATAACTTTCTTTTATTAAATTCAGATGAGACAGAGATATTACTTATTGGCCCAAAAACCAGCACACAACAGCTTTCACAATTCAGCCTGCGCTTAGAAGGATGTACTGTTACTACCAGCTCAGCAGTAAAAGACCTGGGCGTAATATTAGACAGTAACTTGTCTTTTGAAAATCACATTTCAAATATCACAAAAACAGCCTTTTTCCATCTTCGAAATATTGCTAAACTTAGGAACATCTTATCCGTATCTGATGCAGAAAAACTAGTTCATGCATTCATGACCTCCAGACTGGACTATTGTAATGCATTACTAGGTGGTTGTCCTGCATCCTCAATAAACAAGCTTCAGTTAATCCAAAATGCAGCCGCCAAGGTTCTCACTAGATCCAGAAAATATGATCATATAACCCCAATATTATCATCCCTGCACTGGCTACCTGTTCAGTATAGAATAAATTACAAAATAGTATTACTTACATACAAGGCATTAAATGGTTTTGTCATGCACACTCAATCTGCGCCCGGCACTAGGACCCAGAAGTAAGGCGGGCGCCAAACCAGGAAGTATAAAAGAGGTAAACAAACGTTGGCTTACCGTTCAGTCATTGAGTTCGGCCCATGTCGGTTCAGGTTGGCGTTCATCAAACCGTGAGTACTCACTATCTTTTGGTTGTTGCTTCCTATCGTTGTGTGTGTATTTTAGGACGCGGGTTAAATTTGTGTTTTTCCCTTGCTCCGTTTTCGGGAGAGTCCTTAGAATAAATCGCGTGGTTATACTGCCTACTCGCTGTTACTCCGCGTTTGGGTTTACCATCCACGCTACATTGGGCTAACCGCTAAGCTACGTCTTCTGGTCACCGAGGTTAGTTCATGACAGATTTAGCTCCCACATACCTAACCAGTCTTATGATATGCTATAATCCACCACGCGCCTTAAGATCACAAAGCTCCGGACTTCTGGTAGTTCCCAGAATTTCTAAATCTACAAAAGGGGGTAGGGCTTTTTCATATTTGGCTCCAAAGCTTTGGAATAGCCTTCCAGACAGTGTTCAGGGAGCAGACACGGTTTCTCAGTTCAAAAGTAGACTCAAGACGCAATTTTTTAATCTGGCATACACATAACTCATCCCATAATCTCATACTCCATTACACCTATACCGAATGGCAACTACGCTAATTCTCCCCATCTGTTCTGTATTTCTCTACTCATCCCGAGGCATCGGGAGATTTTGCCAGCTTCAGTAGACAAAGGCCAACCCTGCGAGGTTCCTGAGGCATCCAGAGAAGGACCAGCTCCAGCTGGATTCAGCTTTATGATGGTTGGAGCTACACATGCTGCTCCTGTGCTTCCAGTGAGCCAGACCTCATCTGCCCTCTGCACCTACTGACTCGTCCCTATGCTGAACTGGTCTTCATGTCAATTTAAATAATTTCTGTCATATTGAATTTTCACCTGCACAACACACAAGATGTTATTTCATTTCTATCTGTTATCACCCAAATGAGGATGGGTTCCCTGTTGAGTCTAGTTCCTCTCAAGGTTTCTTCCTAATGCCATCTCAGGTAGTTTTTCCTTGCCACCGTCGCCGTCACCCTTGGCTTGCTCATCAGAGAAATTTCATTCATTCGTCTCATTATTATTATTATCTGCACATTTTTCTCACACATACACACTTCCAATTATTTTATTTTCTATAATTATTTATATATATATATATATATATATATATATATATATATATATATATATATATATATATATATATATATATTTATTTATTTATTTATTATATATAAATATATATATTATATTTCTTTCATTTTTGTGAAGCTGCTTTGAGACAATGGCCATTGTTAAAAGCGCTATATAAATTAAATTGAATTGAATTGAATTGAATATACCGGAATACCGCCCACCCCTACACTGCAATAACACTGACTCTGGACTATCATACACACACACACACACACACACACACACACACACACACACACACACACACACACACACACACCGCATACACCACATTCATTGTTTATATTTGTATATATTTTGTATATATTGGTTTGGGTGCACCTTTTTTGTTTGTTTGTTGGTTTGTTTTGTATAATACACTTTGGTTTGGTTTAGTATTTGTTTTTGTGTCGCGTCTTTACTTGTCCCGCCTTGATTGCGCAATACCGGCAGAGTCATTTAAAAATCTGTATTTAGATTCTCGACCCTGTAGCATTGTAACTAGTGGTAATATAAAATCCAAACATTACACATTGGCTCAGTTGTGATCACGTGACGCTCGGCATTAAGTAAAAATTAATAATAAAATTTCGGTCATCTTGCGGAACGCTCGCAAACCGGGTTACGCACAATCCGATGTTCCCGTGTACTTATTTACAAACTACCTAATAAAAAACATGAAATACCTTATACCGATTAAATAATAGTGATATGAACTAACGCACATAATGATGCAGCTAGCTGTGAATTCAAACTAGAAGGGGAGGACTGGGAAGCCAATCAGAAAACAGGCACATAAGAAATAATAGAAACTTGAATTATTCGTTCCACAGTCCAAAAAAAATAAATACATATTATAAATACATAACAATAATATGTCATAATTCAAGTAAGCAGCGATATATTGTTTTAAACATAATTATTTTGTTCATGTTCATTTAAAAATTAACCACATTTATTGGTAAATCTTTCAAGGTTTTATGAGCCGCAGCTCGTCTAGAGCCGCATTTAGTTGCAGATGAAATCAATTGAAACATTGTAATTAAACAAATTCATAATCACAGTATTAAAATTACAGTTCAAATTTAGAATTTAAATTAAATGAAATCTTATTAGGATCGAATTTAAGCAAAGTAAACATTATCACAGTGAGCCTTTAGATTTTATCACGTGTAATTAGAAAAGCTACAGTACGCGTGTAGGGTTTTGTGTCATCTTATAATTTTTGTTCTTTAAATTTGTAGCAGATTTATTAACTGAAACAAGTGAAACTAAATGGCCATAAAATTCAAACATTGTCAGGATGTGCTACATTATTTTATTTAATAAATAATGAAAACATTTCAACAAATTAAATTTTTACATCCCAATAGCACCCACCCCTGTTGCATACAATTTATTGCACGTAATTTTGGTCAAACGATCTCTCCAGAAAGTCACAATGGCCTGAAGAAGCTCATCTTTGTTCCGTGGCTTAGCATCACGTCTGACAAATTCCTTCAGCACGTGACAAATCATCTCCGTTGGTTTGAGCTCAGGAAACCTGCATGTAAGGAATACAAGTTAGAGGAAATTGTCATGTGAACATTTCATAAACAAGTTTATCTAAAATAACAGAACACAGGGTGTAAGAAACATACTCGGCTGGTGTTTTGACCCAGTTGATCCCCACCTCAGCAATACACTGTCATTCAGTCATATTAATCAACTATTCAGCTACTGTATCTCGATAAGTAAAATGTGCTGTACATTATTTTCAACTAAACACATCAACGCAAAGCGCTCCAAACCACAGTTGTTTCGTCAGCAAAGATTACATTGTCAAAGGTCTCTTTGACAGCCATCCACTGCTGCACTTGGCAAAGACACAGGGCTTTGTTGGTGTCTCGAATCAAAACAAACAAACAAATAAACAAACAAACAAATACAAACAAATATACAGTATAGATAAATGTGTTAAATCTAAAATACAATATAATTGCTAAAATTATTATAGATGCTTATGTCTTTGCCATAAGTCCATCCAAGTTTCTTTTTTAGCCTTCTAATGGTGCAAATTGATCATTTCAATTGCAGTCGGACCTGAAGCTCATTTTGAATCTGCTTAGCAGACCAATCATCATCCTCGTGCAGGATTTCTTCAATGCACTGAGTTGAGTTGAGTACAGAACGATACAAATAAAAATTACATCTCATTCAATGTCAGATTAATGTAAAATTTTAGATTTTATGCGAAACAAATACTGACATACAGTAACTTACCTGGGCCCGGTTTCTCGATAACGCACACTATTCGCGCGCTAAGAAGACTCTTAAGATATATCTTACGTTAAGTGATAACTTTTCTAAGTGTATTTCTCGAACTGTCTCTTAGGAGTCTTCTTAAGTCGCTGCCTCTTACGTCCGACGTTACGCGGCGCTGTCTACAGTGAAGGTCCTGAATTAGCGGACATCGGTGGCTCTGGAATCGATTTTTGACTCCTTTTGCATGACAGTGTTAAGAAAGACGGCACTTTCTATGCAAATTAAACTTTGCACTAAATTCTTTTAATAGCGTTTATTTCGACATGGGTTAACTTAACAATAACATGTCATAATAGACAAATATATAAATTAATATTAATTAATATAATAATATAATATATAATATTTTCATGTAACATGTGGCCGTGAAACGAACGGGGTTTTACAATCATAGTTTATGTAAACAGCTGATACACTCTTCACCAGCTTCACAAACAATGTGAAGTGTCAGTTGTTGGGGTTGTATAGCGCACTTATGGAATGAATACGATGAGATGACAGAGTGGAGGTTTAATACCTCTATCTCACACGCGGGGCCGTAAGTGCGGTTCATTATGATGCGGCGCGAGTTTTGGTGCTGTTATTACGTTTCCATTTTACCACGCAAAAAAATAAACATGCGGAAGCTCGCGGACCTTGTAGATCTTCGCGGACCGTTGGGCGCCGGTCACTCGAGGCGGATCACGGTGCCTAATACCCCTCTCTCACCTGTGTGGCCTGACTCATCTCCGTGAGCTGCCGCGATTGCCCACGACGTTCCTTTAACGTTCCGCGATGTTCTGCAAAGTCTGCAAGCTTCCGCGAGGACCAGCAAAAAATTAAACGTTGAATTTTTCACGCGGAAAGATGAAAACGTAATCACAGCGCAAAAACTCGGGGTGAATCATGATCAAGCCTACGGCCACAGCGCAAGCCCGTGCAGGTGAGATAGGGGTATAACACACCGCATCTCACAGCGAGTCAAACCGCATGAGTGAATACTGTAGGGGTATTAAACATTACAATCACCCAGAAAAATGAATGGATGCGGGGTTTGAAACTCCCATGGTTATTTTCTCATTTAACTAAATAAATTTTCATAAAAATAAAACGTGTCAAAAGAAAAACCCATAAAGTTATGGATAATGGCTAATGATCAATGAAACATATTTTAAACAGAAAGCAGCGAGCAGCTGGACATCGGGACGGGGAGTGTACAGTAAGTACGACGCGTTGGTCTGGCACGCGCAGGTCTGAGCAGCTCAAGAAGCTCCATAATCTGTTGCCTTGAAAGGCAAAATGTTTATTTTATATATTTTTTAATAACGACCATGGGGAAAATATGAAAAGGGCTGAAGTTTTGTCTAAAGGAAACAGGTACATGACCCACACGGCTCCACGGACGGCGCCGTCTTCAGTTTAACACAACACCACGCTGTATCGCTGCCTAATTGTTCGCCACCTGTTTAATATTAATTGTGATTGGCAATTTTAATGCATTAGTCACATTATGAAATAGGCTAATTAAAAGTCACTCTATTAGTTCTGATATCAAATAAAATAATATTCTTAAACAGGTCTACAGTATATTCCATCATTAATACGACTTTGATAACGTGCCATAATGTGTTTCCATACACCGCTGATTTATAAAGACTGCTGCTCAGTGGCGGCGACTAGCGTCTTGAGCTGAAACTACGCTAAGTATGAGTTAAGGTTGGTCCAGACCAACCTTACGAACGTCTGACTTAGCTAAGAGATACTTAGCGTAAGAACGTTTCGAGAAATGCGCCATAAAGTTAAGAGAGAGGTTAAGGTACGACTTAAGAACTACTTAGAGATAAGAAGCTTTCGAGAAACCGGGCCCTGGTCACTTTCAATGGAGTTGGTGTTTTAATTGTAGGAGTGAGGCGATGAGAATGCCTAAATGTCATTGAATCAAGAATGTCCTGATATCAGAGAAATGGTGATCTGCTATCCACAGAGATGTGATCTTGATGTTCATCTGAGGAAACCTTCGTCATGGTCGATAGTGTGACAGAAAGCTCGAGCTCACTTATGCATGTGGGTGGAATAGGACTCTAATTTAGTGCGTACTGTACAGTATGTCTGTCTGTCAAATCCATTCCACTTGTGGAATGCCCTAATAAATATTATACAAACATCTAAATTAAAGGTTTAAATTTGATCAATGTAGTTTTTCCATATGTTTTGGTTCACAATGTGTTATTTTTGTAATTAAACGGCTGCAATGTCAAAGTGCAATCATTTGAACTTGAATAAAGAAAACAGACAGGATCCACAGTTCATTTCAGTGAACTTGTTTGTGGTGGAGAGCGTCACAAAAAAGAGCAAAAACTCATCATACAGACTACTACTTGTCCACAGTTTTTACTCTCTAATTTCATTAATCTGTTACTTATTTGAGTTAAATATTTGGCGCATTTATTCTTTTTAGACACTATAGGTTAAGTGATTTTATTCACCCTTGTGCGTTTCATTCTAAAAATGCTGGGTTGTTTCAACCCATTATTTCTTAAGACATCCCACTGTATATGCAAACTCTTGATTATTAAATTTTTATTTTATTTCATACATTATCTATCTGCTTAACTGCTTTTCTCCCTACTCCTTCTTTTTTTCCTTTTTCTTAATTTCTTTATTCTAGTTGTGTGAACTAGTGAGGATGGGTGTTAACACTAGGGCGATTAAACCCCGGTAGAATGTTGCATACATGCCTCATTATCCAAAGCTCACACTAGCAGAATGCCCGACCTAAAAAATAGTATAGCAGAGGGGCCTCCCCTGGAAAATTTTGGGAGGGGGGCTGTGATCAGGACATCGGGGCACGCTGACACCGTGGGTAATCAGCTTGCCATCCGACGGGACAGCATGGAGCACGCAGGAGCGAGAAGAGCGACGCCCTGCAGTGCTCAGAGTGAGACTGGAGAGGGCGAGCGAGCAACACAGCCGGATTGGAGAGGGTCGCAGCTGACAATACGACACGTGGACGACGGAACCAGGGGTAGGAAAAAACCCCAGTCGGTGTGTCGGCAGAAGGGGCACAGCGTGGAGCAGCTACGGCAGAGGTGAGTGCCCCAACAGCTGGCAAGTGAGCTCATCAAGCAGATTGGCATATGCCGGGCCACAGGGGATCATGACCGCATGCAGACCCTGCTGGAGTTGGGTGAACGGCTCCAGGGCCAGCTTGGCCAGCTCAATGAGGAAAGCCCAGAACCTCCAGTCAACATCGCAGTGGGCCTAGTTGTTCCAAAGAGCCCCGTGGAGGGCCCAGATCTCCCAGAGAGCCCCGTGGAGGGCCCAGATCTCCCAGAGAGCCCTGTGGAGGACCCCGATCTCCCAGAGAGCCCAGTGGAGGGCCCAGATCTCCCAGAGAGCCCAGTGGAGGGCCCAGATCTCCCAGAGAGCCCCGTGGAGGGCCCTAAGAACCCCAAAAGGCAGGCCTCGACGACCTCGTGCTTCCGGTTCTATCCTGCTTCTCGGCCGTCTCGGCCCTACGATGAGGGCCCACACTAGCACCCCGTTACAAATGTATGAGGATTAAAACGAATAATAGATTCTTAGGTATGGGCTAATGCTTAACAGTTGCGCAATTATTGTTAATCTTAAAGCATGCCTCACTACGCTTGGAAGCTCAGTTGTGAGTGGGCCGGTGCAGAAAACTAAATATAGTCTTCCTCGTCCCAGCAGCTGACTTGAATTAGCTTAAAGTGGGGGGTGCCTTCTTATTTGCATTTGAATGTTGTCCAACATTGGAAAGCACAAAGAAACACTAAAACAACAACCAGCCAAAGTGCGAACGAATACTGAATTAAATCAAATCAAATTCAAATAAAAATTCATCATACACAGTATGAAATGCAGTGAAATGCTTATATGACCGCCAGTGACCTTAAAAATGCAAAATAAAAAATAAAAACTTATGCGTAAGGAATAAATATGAATAAAAAGAAATACTAAAGAAAATAAATGTAACTATTAAAATAAACTGTACAAATAAGGTCACGATAAAAATATTACAAAATCTAGAAATTACTGTAAGAGGCCCTGATGATACAGCATGATTATTATTAATTAGTACATAGAACCTGCATTTTCCTCTTAATGTCCTGATTCTAGTTGTATGAACTACAATTAGAGGATGGCTGTTAATATTAGTGCGATTAAACCCCGATAGAAGGTATGGGGATTACAACGAAGATGATGTATGTATGGGCTAATGCTTAACAGTTGCGCATTAAATGTTTCTATTCAATAATGAAAAACACTATTGTAATTATTTCAATAAAAATCAAGATTATGATTGACGATCAGGTAATAACCCAGTTATACGCTTAAAAAAACTGTTCTTATATGGCTCTTTGCCAAGGTAAATCGTTCAGTGACAGACTTGTAACTTTCCATGTAAAACAGGTACATCTGTATAAATTAACAGTTTAAATGTATTATTGGGACACTTTAGAACCTTGGTAATATTTACATTATTAGTGTCACGCTGTGATTCACATTCATTTACAGTATGTGCTTCAACGTTCATCATAAACGAAGCATGCATTTCCACACTTGGAAGCTCCGTAGTGCTCCAGGTGGAGCAGAAATCGCAGTGTAGCCAGCGCAAGCGATAGTGCGAACGAATAACAAATGAAGAGAACTTGATTATACTGCATAAACATCATTCAGTACAACAAAATCGCTGAAAAGAATCTAGGGTTAGCGAATTAAGATGATTATACAAGCTGTCAAGCATCTACAAGCATATGCAAACTATATGAAGCTGGTCAGAGTTGATGGGAAGATGGATGGAACCAAATACAGGGCAATCTTGGAAGAAAACCTCTTCAAGTCTGCAAAAGACTTGAGACTGGGGCGGAGGTTCACCTTCCAGCAGGACAACGACCCTAAACATAAAGCCAGGGCAACAATGGAATGGTTTAAAACAAAACATATCCATGTGTTAGAATGGCCGAGTCAAAGTCCAGATCTAAATTCAATCGAGAATCTGTGGCAAGATCTGAAAACTGCTGTCCATCTAATCTGACTGAGCTGGAGTTGTTTTGCAAAGAAGAATGGGCAAGGATTTCAAAGATGTGCAAAGCTGGTAGAGACCTACCCTACAAAGAATTGACTCAGGGGGCTGAATAATTATGCACACCCCACTTTTCAGTTATTTATTTGGAAAAAATGTTTGAAATCATGTATGATTTTCGTTCCACTTCTCACGTGTACATCACTTTGTATTGGTCTTTCATGTGGAATAAAATAAGGATCATGTTTGTGGCTGTAATGTGACAAAATGTGGAAAAGTTCAAGGGGGCCGAATACTTTTGCAAGCCACCGTACGTCAACAAGTGCAACGATGACGCCACTGTCTCCAAGAACATCATCTCACGACCCAATCAGAAACCGTGGATTACTGCGGAAGTGCGTGCACTTCTGAGGACCCAAGACTCTGCCTTCAAAGCTGGAGACAAGGTGGCCCTTAGAAGAGCAAGGGCCAAACTTTATCGGGCCATCAGAGAGGCGAAGCGAGCACACGCCCAGAGAATCCACAATCACTTCAGGAACAGCGGCGACACATGTGGCAGGGCTTACAAGCCATCACTAACTACAGGATGACATCACCTGCCTGTGACGGTGACGACTCCCTTCCAGATGCGCTGAACAACTCGGTTCGACAGGCAGAACGACGTGGCGGTGAAGAAGACCACCCCTCCACCGAACGACCAGGTGCTGTGTCTCACTACACCTGATGTGAGGAAAACTCACATAAAGCCACCCACGTAAAGCTGCTGGTCCAGACAACATCCCAGGCAGAGTGCTCAGAGAATGTGCGGAACAGCTGGCAGATGTTCTTACCGACATCTTCAACATCTCTCTGAGCAGCGCTGTCGTTCCCACATGCTTCAAGGCCACCACCATCGTTCCCGTGCCCAAGAAGTGTTCTGTGTCCTGTCTCAATGACTACCATCCCGTTGCACTTACACCCACCATCATAAAGTGCTTTGAGCGGCTCTGCCCCCCCTCACTGCAATTTGCGTACTGTCCTAACCGCTCAACGGACGACGCCATATCCATCACACTCCAACTTGCCCTTACACAATTGGACAATAAGGACACATACGTTCGAATGCTGTACATAGATTTCAGCTCAGCATTCAACACTATCATCCCCCAACAATTGATCGGGAAGCTGAAGCTGTTGGGCCTGAGCAGAGAAGATCATCGAGGTCTCTCTCCCCTCCATTGAAGACATCTACACCACACGCTGCATCCGCAAAGTCACCAGCATTGTGGCTGATCGGACACACCCCTCTCACACCGACTTCACACTCCTGCCATCTGGAAAAAGGTACCGAAGCATTCAGGCACACACATCCAGACTGTGCAACAGCTTTTTTCCACAAGCCATTCGTCTTCTCAGCAAAAAGGGACTGGACTGATACACACACACACATTATCTCTCATCTTAACTCAACTACCTCAAAACATTGAGACTGGACTGATTAATCAACACAAGCGCAAACACACTGACTTACACTACCAAACTATAGTACACACCAACCTGTAAATGCTCTTTTTTGCACAATATTCATTACTGGATTAATTCTTGCTGCTACTTTAAGAAATGTTTACTGGTTCTGCACTACCTCAACTCATCACCTCAACACCACAAAGTATTATGGTATGTTGTATTTGTCACATCGTCACTTTGCTGCTCTTGTTGCACATTTGCACGTGCACTTTATGTTGTCTGTTGTCTCTGGTTAGCTAGTTAGTTTTTGTTCATTTATGTTTATACATTTTTTTTCTTTTTTTATTATTTTTTTTATGTTGTCAGGTCAATCTGTCTTGTCTCCACTAGCCAGCTAACTAGGCCACTTAGTTAGCTAGTTTTAGCTCTTCTGTTAATTTATGTTGTAAATTTATGTTGCATGTAGCACCTTGATCCTGGAGGAACATTGTTTCGTTTCACTGTGTACTAACTGTATATGGTTGAAGTGACAATAAAGATAAAACAAATTAACCTGCACTTTACCTTTAAAAAAAGAAAAAAAATCCGACAGTGTTTCCATTTGTGTACACAGGCACTATGTATGTGTGTGTGTGTGTGTGTGTGTGTGTGTGTGTGTGTGTGTGTGTGTGTGTGTGTGTGTTTGGATCTGTCGTTATGTGAGTGCGCGCGTGCATAATTTGACACAAGAAGCGCATGTGTGATACATGATTCTCGGTACTCATAAACCAAGACTTGCTTGTTTTTCAAGTCAAAATTAATTTAAAATATTTGCTCGTCTTACGGAACACTCGTAAACGTACTCGCAATCCGAGGTTTCACTATACAGATAACATGGAGTTGTGCAAGATAAGACACTGTAGGGTGCATTTGATCAGTAGGGGTAGCCTTAGGTATGTTACATCGGTGGAAGTGGTAGTGGGTAACAACTGTTTATCAGTCTGATGGCCTGCGGATACAGGCTGTCCTAGAGTCTTGGAGATCTAGCTGTAGATCTAGCTGTAATGCTCCGGTACCAGGCTTCATGAGGATGAAAAATGTGTGAATGGGGTGGGTGGGGTCCCTGATAATGTTGCTGGCCCACTTGTGTGTCCTGCTGTTGAAAATGTCCTGTAGTGATGTAGTGTCTCTATGATTTTCTGGGTTAGCCTTATCACCCTCTGAATTGCCCTTCTGTCATGTACTGTGCTGTTCCCAAACAACACAGCAATGCAATAGGTAAAAATGGTTAACATGCATCTGTAGACGTTCTACAGTATCTGTGCTAAACTTCCTAAATCTCCTTAGGAAGTAAATTCTCTTCTTGGATGTGTTAACCAACTGTGCTGTGTGTTCTGTCCACTTAAGGTCCTCACAGATACGGACAACCAGGAATTTATAACAGTCAACTCTTTCTACCTGGCAGCCTTCAATCAGTAATGGGTGGTGAGACTTTTTTTCAATTCAATTCAATTTTATTTATATATAGCACTTTTAACAATGGTCATTGTCTCAAAGCAGCTTCACAAAAATGAAAGAAAATTTACACACAAAAAAAAAATAATAATAATAATAATAATTTTAGAAAAGAAAATAATTGGAAGTGTGTATGTGTGAGAAAAATGTGTAGATAATAATTGAATAAATAGAATAAATGAAATAACAACAAATAAAATAAAATAAAATAAACACAACAACAAATTAATGAGACGAATGAATGAAATCTCTCTGATGAGCAAGCCAAGGGTAACGGCGACGGTGGCAAGGAAAAACTCCCTCAGATGGCATTAGGAAGAAACTTTGAGAGGAACCAGACTCAACAGGGAACCCATCCTCATTTGGGTGATAACAGATAGAAATGATGATCTTGTGTGTTGTGCAGGTGAAAATTCAATATGACAGAAATTATTTAAATTGACATGAAGACCAGTTCAGCATAGGGATGAGTCAGTAGGTGCAGAGGGCAGATGAGGTCTGGATCACTGGAAGCACAGAAGCAGCATGTGTAGCTCCAACCATCATAAAGCTGAATCCAGCTGGAGCTGGTCCTTCTCTGGATGCCTCAGGAACCTTGCAGGGTCGGCCTTTGTATACTGAAACTGGCAAAATCTCCCGATGCCTCGGGATGGGTAGAGAAATACAGAACAGATGGGGAGAATTAGCGTAGTTGCCATTCGGGATAGGTGTATTGGACCTTTGGCATCTAATCATGTCCACAACCATCTCCATGGTATTACTGATGTTCAATGTGAGGTTATTAGCCTCATACCATGTGACAAGATTTGAAATCTCGGTAGGCTCGTCACTACCTGTGATAACTGTAGTGACCACGTTGTCCTTTTTACCTTCTTCTGGAGTTTACTTAGGTCAGCGCTGTTTATATTCCTCCACAAGCGGACACAGACACTGCCTTACTGTATGTGAACTGCATAAGGATCTCACACAACACCAAACACAACATCAGGTCTGAACTTTTACCAACACATCACCTGCCCAACCAGGGGTGAAAAGACCCTGGACCATTGCTACACTACACTCAAAGACACGACACTAAATGGAGTTTTATTATCTAAATGAGCTTCAAATGAAAGACTAATCTAAAATCACATGAATGAATATATTGCAATATATATAGCAATAAAAGACCTTGGTCTTTTATTGCTACACATGATAAAACTGAAAGGGCATCCAGAGTTTCCATAATCAGAAAGCTTGCTTCTATCTGCATGCTATCCTAGTACAAGTACTTCTGTCTGGTCAGGATTGCAGAAGGTTAAAAGTTATTTATATATATATATATATAAAATATATTATATATATATATATATATATATATATATATATATATATATATATATATAATATATAATTATATAATTATATATTATATATATATAATATATAATTAAATCTATCGCATGTTTAAAGCAATGAATTGTCTACTCATGTTTCGTTCGACCACAAAGGAATTTAGCAAATCCATTAATGCGAATCCTAAAGCATCATGAGCATCGTCTACATGAATGTTAAATCATGTTAAATCACCTACTATCAACACTTTGTCAGAGTTAATCAGTAAATCTGACAGTAGACATCCAAACGCTTTGAGAAAATCAGCGTAAGGCACCAGGGGTCTATACACGGTGGCCAGGGCAAAATATAGCAGGGATTTATTATGGATGTCAGTGAGTGCAACATTAATGATAAGCACTTCAAATGAGTTAAACATGGGCCTGGTTTTCTGGGTAATAATAAGAAAATAGTTGTAGATAGGTGCAACATCCCCTCCACGGCCAGTTGCCGGGGCTCTTATAGAAATATCCTGACAGAGTAGCCTCATTCAGACCAATATATTCATTTGGTCTAAGCCAGGTTTCGGTAAGGCAGAGTGCGTCAAGACAATAATCTGAGATCATTTCATTAACAATAAGTGCTTTAGTTACAGGGGATCTAATGTTATCTAAACTTTAAAAGTAGATTTTAGTTACTTACAGATGTCGCCCTTAAAACCCTGCGTGTTTTCCCGCGGGTGTCACGTTTCCCTGCTTGTCTGCGCTTGGAGTGTGTGTGTGGCATGAACGCGGAGGCGAGCTGACGGTTTTGCAAAGTCCTTTTATTATTAAACATAATAAAGGCAAACATAAACTCCAAACACAACTGAAACTTAAATGCAACTAAAGCTAGACGCCTGACTGCTACTCAGTCAGGCTATTTATAAGGAAACATAAATCAAATCATAATTAGCCTTCCCTCGGTTCAGGTGAGCTTCTACGTCACCTGACCGAGGTGCATACTGGGAACTGAAGTCAAATATCCAAACAAACAAACTACAACTAAACCAAAAACGGGCGTTAGGCGCCCTCTAGGGGTTAACCGTCACAGTACTCCCCCCCAAAGAAATGCTCCTCCGGAGCATTGCTGGAGGCCCCGGGCACCCACCCCACAGTACTACCTTCGGCCTCCTGACCAGGAGGCTGGGTGACGGTCCCGGAGACGTGCTCGACGGAGGCGTTGGAGCGCTCACTGCGCTCGACGGAGGCGTTGGAGCGCTCACTGCGCTCGACGGAGGCGTTGGAGCGCTCACTGCGCTCGACGGAGGCGATGGAGCGCTCACTGCGCTCGACGGAGGCGTTGGAGCGCTCACTGCGCTCGACGGAGGCGTTGGAGCGCTCACTGCGCTCGACGGAGGCGTTGGAGCGTGCAGTGCGCTCGACGACGGCCCTGGAGCGTGCAGTGCGCTCGACGACGGCCCTGGAGCGTGCAGTGCGCTCGACGACGGCCCTGGAGCGTGCACGACGCTCGACGACGGCCCTGGAGCGTGCACGACGCTCGACGACGGCTCTGGAGCGTGCACGACGCTCGACGACGGCTCTGGAGCGTGCACGACGCTCGACGACGGCTCTGGAGCGTGCACGACGCTCGACGACGGCTCTGGAGCGTGCACGACGCTCGACGACGGCTCTGGAGCGTGCACGACGCTCGACGACGGCGTTGGAGCGTGCGGTGCGCTCGACAGCGGCGTTGGAGCGTGCGGTGTGCTCGACAGCGGCGTTGGAGCGTGCGGTGCGCTCAACAGCGGCGTTGGAGCGTGCGGTGCGCTCGACAGCGGCGTCACGTCGTCCTCAAAGCCGGGAGGCGGCGGCAGAACAGGAGCATCGGTCAGCTGCTGCTGACACGCTGGTTCGCTGTCCTCGAAGCCGGGAGGCGGCGGCAGAACGAGAGCGTCGGTCAGCTGCTGCTGACACGCTGGTTCGCTGTCCTCGAAGCCGGGAGGCGGCGGCAGAACGAGAGCGTCGGTCAGCTGCTGCTGACACGCTGGTTCGCTGTCCTCGAAGCCGGGAGGCGGCGGCAGAACAGGTGCATGGGACAGCGGCTGCTGGCGTGCTAGCTCGCTATCCTCGAAGCCGGGAGGCGGCGGCAGAACAGGTGTCTTGGTCGTTGGAGTTTGTGCAGAGCTCGACAGCGTTGGAGCGTGCACGGCGCTTGACTGCAACGGTGGAGCGTGCACGGCGCTCAACTGCAACGTTGGAGCGTGCACGGCGCTCTCCTGCAGCGTTGGAGCGTGCACGGCGCTCTCCTGCAGCGTTGGAGCGTGCACGGCGCTCTCCTGCAGCGTTGGAGCGTGCACGGCGCTCGCCTGCAGCGTGGGAGCGTGCACGGCGCTCGCCTGCAGCGTTGGAGCGTGCACGGCGCTCTCCTGCAGCGTTGGAGCGTGCACGGCGCTCGCCTGCAGCGTGGGAGCGTGCACGGCGCTCGCCTGCAGCGTGGGAGCGTGCACGGCGCTCTCCTGCAGCGTTGGAGCGTGCACGGCGCTCTCCTGCAGCGTTGGCGAGGGAGGAAAAAGCTCCGAGCCCGCTTCGCGGTTGTCCCGGAAGTGGAGGATCATGCGCTGCATCTCCTCCACCTGCTCCCGTATTTCTCGCACTTGCTCCGGCTCTGGAATCCACCACCTGAGCTCCTTTTGCTGCTGCTCTGCCTGGGGTTCTCTCTCCCCCGCGTCACCGCCGTACTTGGGCTTCCTCGCCCTTCTCTTCCGGCCGGTGCGGGGAATCACGTGACCCCGCGCTGCATCGCCTTTGAATGGCGTTCGCCGAATGGCGAGCCTGCAGCTCTCCCAGCTCCGTGGTGTCTCTCTTTCTCTCTCCTCGCTGCTCTCCCGGTCGTGCTCCTGCTCCTGTTTGGCTAGCTGGTTGTACCTCCAGCTCTGGAACAGATCGATCTTGCCGTCTTCCAGCCAGCAGTACTCCCAGCTACCAAACCCCTCTTCCTCGCTGTCTTCCAGCCAGTCCGCCAGCTCGGGCGAGATGGTCTTCGCGCCCCCCCAAAAATAATCCAGGGGGAAGTCCTCCGCCATGCCACTTGAACGGTCTAGCTTTCTGTCACGTTTCCCTGCTTGTCTGCGCTTGGAGTGTGTGTGTGGCATGAACGCGGAGGCGAGCTGACGGTTTTGCAAAGTCCTTTTATTATTAAACATAATAAAGGCAAACATAAACTCCAAACACAACTGAAACTTAAATGCAACTAAAGCTAGACGCCTGACTGCTACTCAGTCAGGCTATTTATAAGGAAACATAAATCAAATCATAATTAGCCTTCCCTCGGTTCAGGTGAGCTTCTACGTCACCTGACCGAGGTGCATACTGGGAACTGAAGTCAAATATCCAAACAAACAAACTACAACTAAACCAAAAACGGGCGTTAGGCGCCCTCTAGGGGTTAACCGTCACAGCGGGATGCCGCAATTTAGCGCACGGCGTGCCGCGACTTGCCGGAGGCAACATTCGGGAATTTTAAATAAATGTGTTGCGCTTCACTGAATATCCGCCAGATGGCGCATGGAAGGACTTTATCTAAAAGCCGGACCAAGTACAACAATGAATGTAAGGACGCGGATGAACAGTGCTGAAGCGAACATGAATTTTATTTTTTTTTATAATAGATCTTTCATGATGAATGAGTGTATATGTGCTTCACATTATCAAACACAGGCAAAGGAGACAGAAATTATTGAGGGATCCACTGAAAAAAGTAAACCTAGTTTAATGTGTTTTTTTTTCTCATTCCATTAGTAAAAAAAATAATTTGCTCTTTTTAACTGAAGTGTCTAATTTATGCTTATGGGAAACCAAAGTGAAATATTTCATTTTGATCAAGGTACTCTTATTAGGTTGAGTGTGATTTGCGCATGCGCAGTCTTTAGACCATAGTTTTGCCGGTATAATTTTATTTCCGCCTCAAACCGGAGCATGACGTTGAAACAAGTAAGGAAGGATATCAGAACCTGTATTTCAGTTACTGTTAGTTAAAGCCCCTGATTAAACTTAAATCTAATCCATTCACAAAGGACATTTCTGCTTCAAACCGTGTCTCATGACCTCATGACGCAGCATTTTCACGGACTGAATCACATGCGGGTGGAGATTCTCAAAGAAAACTCCTTTAAACCAGGTAAGAAAGCAAACTCATGTCATTTCTATGTTAAATGTATCTCTTCTATGAGCAAATTCATGATTTATGTCAGGAACAACTACTTTGTAGATTGAGTTTTGTGTCCGTGTTTGCTACTGTAGCTAAAACCACCTATATTACCTGCATTAGCATTAGCTAACTAACGTGGTGATTTTCAAAAACACCGGAGTTTATACAGTAAGTCAGCGGCGCCGAAGAAAAGAATTATATTTAAGTACCGTTGGTTAACGATGTAAAAATTAATAGGAAAGTGACGTAAACTTTTTCAATTCAATTCAATTCAATTCAATTTTATTTGTATAGCACTTTTAACAATTGACATTGTCTCAAAACAGCTTTACACAATCAAAAGAATTATTTAAGTTTGTATGGAATGTGAATGTGTATGAATCAAAATGTTCAGATATTCCCTGGCGAGCAAGCCCGAGGGCGACAGTGGCAAGGAAAAACTCCCTGAGACGGTAATAGGAAGAAACCTTGAGAGGAACCAGACTCGACAGGGAACCCATCCTCATCTGGGTGAAACAGATAGCAGGAAATGATCTGCATTTATATAGTGTTAAGTGTTAGGTTCAGCTATAATAGTTGATGTTAATTGATGTTATAATACTTGATGTAAAATGGAGTCCAGTAGTTATTCGAGACTCAGATAGACTTGTAGAAAGTTCCAGTCCTGAACTATCGAATTGTCAAGTCCTCAGAGAAACAGCTGACCACACCAGTCGAGGCCAGAACCATCTTCTAAGTATAGAGAATCATCCCCAGACACCAGACGCATCCTAAAGAGACACACGGGGCATCCATGCGATGAGACCTCCAACCAGAAACCGGGCACCAGGATGGATAGACAGGTCCGAAGGGCAGAGGGAGTCTGGATCACTGGCAGCTCAGGAACCACATGTGTAGCTCGACAGAGAGAGAGAGAGAAAGAGTGAAAGGGGGAGACAGGGGGAGAGAGGAAAGAGAAAGAGGGGGAGGAAGAGAAGAGGAGGAGAGATTGCAATTAGGTATGGTCACAGTCACAATGTCTAATGTGAATGTATATTTACTGTAGAGTGCAAGCAGGGACTCCGGCAGGACTAATTATGACAGCATAACTAAAAGGGAGAGCCAGAAGGAAACACAAACATGAGGGCTCCCTGAGATGTAAAGCAAACAATCACCTCACCGTCAACAAACCTGAGTGATCAAATGAGACTGAGGAAGACAGCATCTAAACATACCGGTTCACCATAATACTCTACGTCCATGAGTCCCCCAGATCTGCTCCTTTACCTTATGGCAACTCTATTTATAAAATGCTTGGTTAAATAAATAGGTTTTTAGCCTAGACTTAAACACTGAGACTGTGTCTGAGTCCCGAACACTATTTGGAAGACTATTCCATAATTTTGGGGCTTTGTAAGAAAAAGCTCTGCCCCCAGCTGTAGTTTTCATAATACGCGGTACTGATAAGCAGCCTGCATCCTTTGACCGAAGTAGGCGTGGCGGATCGTAAGACACTAGCAGTTCGCTCAGATACTGCGGCGCGAGACCATTTAATGCCTTATATGTCAAGAGTAGTATTTTAAAATCAATGCGAAATTTCACAGGGAGCCAATGCAGTGAAGATAGGATAGGGGTGATGTGCTCATATCTTCTGGTTCTAGTGAGGACTCTCGCTGCTGCATTTTGGACTAGCTGAAGCTTGTTTATGCACCTAACTGAACAACCAGACAGTAAGGCATTACAATAGTCCAACCTAGAAGTGATAAAAGCATGAACTAGTTTTTCTGCATCATTTAGCGACAATATATTTCTTATTTTGGCGATATTTCTAAGGTGAAAGAATGCTATCCTGGTGATATTATCTACATGAGCTTCAAATGAAAGGCTGGAATCTATAATCACGCCGAGGTCTTTTACTGTTGCACTTGGCGGAACGGAAAGGACATCTAAAGTTAAGGTGTGATCTAAGATTTTACTTCTAGCTGTATGCGGTCCTATGACTAGAACTTCTGTCTTATCCGGATTAAGCAGAAGGAAGTTAATTAGCATCCAATTTCTTATGTCCTGAACACATTGCTCAACTTTAGTAAGATGGTTTTTCTCATCAGGTTTTGTTGAGACGTATAGCTGTGTGTCGTCAGCATAACAATGAAAACTAATACCATGCTTACGGATTATGTTGCCCAGAGGAAGCATGTAAAGGGAAAAAAGCAGTGGGCCTAAAACTGAACCCTGCGGAACGCCAAACTCCACTAGAGAACATGCAGAATAATCACCATTTAAGTCTACATACTGATAACGATCGGTCAAATAGGATCTGAGCCAGGAGAGGGCTGTACCCTTAATTCCTACTAAATTTTCTAATCTGTGAAGAAGAATAGCATGATCAATGGTATCAAACGCTGCACTGAGGTCGAGTAATACAAGCATAGTTACACAACCCTGATCAGAGGCCAATAGGAGGTCATTTACTACTTTAACGAGTTCTGTTTCTGTGCTGTGATGAGGCCTAAATCCTGACTGATACAGTTCATGTATGCGATTTCTATGTAGATATGAGCATAGCTGCTCCGCTACTATCTTTTCCAGAATCTTAGAGATAAAGGGGAGGTTTGATATTGGCCTGTAATTGGACAGCTGACAGGGGTCAAGGTCAGGTTTCTTAATTATTGGTTTAATAACTGCTACTTTAAAAGATTTTGGAACATAACCAATGCTGAGTGAGGAATTAATTATTCTCAACATCGGTTCTGTTATTACTGGTACTATCTGTTTAAGAAAATGTGTCGGTATAGGATCTAATATACAGGTTGATGAATTTGCAGAAGAGATGAGTGAAATTAGTTCATTCTCTTCAAGAGGAGTAAAGTATTCTAGGTTTGAATCTGACATGGCTAGGTTAACATCAGTATCAATTACATTGTTTGGTTTCAAAGCCTCAATTTTATGCCTGATATTTACAATTTTATTATTAAAAAAGTTCATGAAGTCCTCACTATTGCATGATGTTGTTGTGGAGATTTCTGTAGTGGTCTTATTTCTGGTTAATTTGGCTACGGTATTAAATAAAAATCTAGGATTATTTTTATTTTCTTCTATAAGAGTGGAGAGATACGTTGATCTAGCTACACTAAGAGCTTTCCTATAGTTCAGGATGCTCTCTTTCCATGCTATTTGAAATACCAACAATTTAGTTTGACGCCATTTACACTCTAATTTCCGAGCAGTCTGTTTTAAAGTGCGCGTGTGATCGTTATACCAGGGAGCGAGTTTCTTATCTCTAATAATTTTTCTTTTAGCTGGAGCTACATTATCTAAGGTACAACGAAGTGTCGACTCTAAATATTCAGTCGCCTGATCAAGTTCTGTGGGGTCAGACGGTGGCCTAATCGAAGTTGGTAACTCTGGGAGATTACTGATAAAACTCTGTGTGGTAGTTGATGTGAATGTACGTTTAATACGGTAGCGCGGTACTGTGCGTACATTATCACTGTGACACACTTGAATGGAGACAAGATAGTGATCTGAGATAATTTCAGACAGTGGAATTGTGAATACATTTCTTATAATTAATCCGAAGAATATTACTAAATCTAAAGTGTGACCTGCTTTATGAGTGGGTCCTACTACACACTGATTTACACCTACGGAGTCCAGTATGGATATAAATGCTGTTCTCAGAGGGTCTTCTGGATTCTCAAAATGAATGTTAAAATCTCCAGCAATTAACACTTTGTCTACAGAAATGACCAGGTCTGAGATGAAATCTGCAAATTCACTAAGAAATTCAGAATACGGCCCTGGAGGTCTGTAAATTATAATTAGTGGAATCGACTGAGCTGATTTAATATACTTAAATACACTTATGTTACTATAGAGAATTTCAAATGAGTTAAATTTGTGTCGGTGTTTTTGTACGATAGACAGATTATCATTATGAATAACTGCGACGCCTCCTCCTCTACCAGTTAACCGAGGCTGGTGTATGTAGCTGTATCCAGGAGGACTAGCTTCATTTAGAGCTACATACTCGTCCTGTTTAACCCATGTTTCAGTTAAACAGAGTATATCAAACGCCTGATCTGTGATAATTTCATTAACAATAACTGCTTTTGATGTGAGAGATCTAATATTTAACAATCCTAGCTTCAGATCAGAGGTGCCGGCTGCGCATTCAGTATGATCGGAGTTTGTGGACTTTATGTTAATTAGATTATTGAAACAGACTTTCTGGGTCTTTCTACATTTTTGCTTAGATCGGGGAACAGACACAGTCTCAATATGGTGAACCCTGAGTGACGACTCTATGCAGCTAGCAGACGGTTGGTTTAGCCTGTCTGTCTGCTCCCTGGCCCGGGCTCTGGATTGTCACCGATTAACTAGACCTCTACTGAGACTATGAGCTATACTACAGGAAATGAGAGCAGCACCTTCCCGAGTGGGATGGACACCGTCCCGCCCTAACAGGCCAGCTTTGCCCTCAAAGGTCTTCCAATTGTCTATGTAGCCCACATTATTTTTGGAGCACCACCTGGACATCCAGCGGTTCAGCGACCATAACCTGCTGTAAGCTATGTCGCCACGTCTCATTGGGATGGGACCAGAGCATACTACGTAAACATAGAACAAGCTAATTTGGAGTGAGTGCTGTTTGTAGTGTACTGCTTTCTATACTTTATACACACTGTAATTAAGATTTGCTAACATAAGAACTTGAGCCAGTCCAATTTTTGTTTTTACCTTTTTTTTTTTTTTTTTTTAAAGATCAGTAATGAGTTTCTGAGAATTATATCTGCTCCACTTCAAGCAAGATTACTGGTTTCCTTGGACAAGCAACACTACAAACTAATTGAGATCATCAGAAACTAGGGAGGAACCCGTCAGAGAGAAGACCAGAGATATAATCTTCATCTTCAAGTTCTTGATCTGGTATGTACTCGCTCAAAAGCAGAAATTAGCTTGGTGTCAAATGTAATCTTGTGAATGGAAGCCACAGGACCTGAGCAAGGCATCCACATCAAGTTGGCTGTGATGCACTAAATTAAAACATAACTAGCAGAATAAAACTTTAGTTTAACTTGTTCACAGGTTAGTGTATGCTGTCTGAATACAGGTTTCAATGTCTGCCATGTTCATTTTTTCACGCTTTACAAGCCTAACATAACCAACAATACTATGTTTGTTTTTATGACCCTAGAGCCTGGAGGTGATTACCTCCTGAAATTAATACTTAAAATGATAAACTTTATCATTAATACATAGTGTGTATACTGTATGTATGTCAGTTATTTTGGCGTATTCATTGAGCTAATTACATTTATCATGCTGCACCATAATCCTAGGTGTTTTTTTCACTCATAGGGAGCATTAAGTGATTTTACATGCATACATCAGACACTGTTTTGCCAAATAGAGCAATTGTCTAACAAATGTCCTTTCTTTTATTAGGTTGTTCAGAAAGATGAAGCTCAGGCAGAACTTGTGAGGTGCACAATGGCCCTGTTTGTCCTCAGGTAGGAAGAGGACTGTCTTCAGCCTCCACAGGAAATCTGGATTGTGACTTTTTGAGTTTCCATCAGTCGCACATGAATGTTCCATGTTTTACCTCTGCTGATTTAAGTAATGTTAACATTTTGGATGAAAATATGTTCATTCCACAATAAATGTTTATATAAAGAAATGTGCTTTGAGTGTAAATCAATATGTAATTAAGTTTTTTATGCTTATTTTTATGCTTATGCTTTTTTATATTTAAATTATGAATGCCTTAAATCTTAGAGTAAAAGGTTTATTTACATTACGTCACTTCCCAAATATTAGGTGTGACAGATTACTTCAATTGTTTTAAGTTTAGCCAGTGCTATTTTTTTTTCAGTAGGGTCAATCAGATGTACAGTGTGGGTAAGTGTAGTGCTTTTATTGAAGGGATAATGACTGATAATTATTATTTTATTTTTTTTTCGGGTGAACAATTTCTTTAATGTTTTCTGAGTTGGGGCTGTTCAGTAGAAAGTAATAGGCTCACCAATTTACAGTATGATCTTTCAATTTAACAAGTGTAATGTAAACAAGTTAGTTATTATGAGTATGGAAAACATCTTTTCCTACATTGTTTTTTTCTGCTTCAGGAGTCAGTCTGTTCTGAGACAGTGAGAGTAAAGGAAGGGCCAGGTACGGTTCAGGACCAGGGAGGGAGCCGGAGACAGCAGAACAAAGAGATGATATTGCCAGCACCAGCACAGGGAGCACAGTTTTTAGTTTAGATCTCATGTTTACATTTTATTGTATGTTGATGGCTTGACTGTAAACAACAAACAATGCAATAAATGTATAAAAAATATATATATTTATTGTCTCTTTCCAGGACCAGGCATATCGTTCAATTATTTTTTGGCCAAATAGGCAGCCGTAACAAGAGGTGAGGGCGCGCGCGTCATCACATGTGCTTACCCGACTCTGCATTCACCGTAAACTTCAATATACATAGACGTTTATATTTTTGTTTATTTGTATATGTATGTTATTAATTTTACTTTTTTAGAGATTGTATGTGCGTGCACGGAGAGTATGTGTTGATAAGTTTATGTGGATAAGTTGATAAGTGTATCAGAAAGTATTAAAATGTTAATTTGAATTAAAATGACACACACATGTCTGTATATACAGTATATCAATTACATATATATCAATTTCATTAGTTCGTTCATTCTATTTGAAGCTTCGGATGTTTTTTTTTTTTTGGTTTGGTTAGATTAGTTCTGAACTCGCTTCCGTGAAACTATCGCTAAAACAATGTACTGAGCCCTCCTGAGGATATAAAGCTTTATTATTGTGTTTGAATAAATATTCAGATCTACCACAGCAGGTAATAAACTATGGTGTGTCATAAGCGAAGCAAACACCACGATTATGCCTCGTTTCGTTCGACGGGAACGTGGTTCACTTGGCCGCGGTGTATTATAAACCTGTGGAATGTTTCACTGTTTATGCTCACATAAGAGGAATAAAAGCGAGTGAAATGTGGAAATGATGTGTGGCAACTCAATGAGAACTAAAGCAAAAGATTTCGGTAACTCCACTGAGTGTAACATCTGCATAGTGACACTGAACATCTTCACTTTTCCGTTTACCTCTGAAAAAAAAGCTGTATTTTGTTTATTTATATTTAGAGTTTTTATAACAGTAGAACAAGTACCCGCGCGCACGCACACACATAGACACACACACACAGACACACACATAGACACACACACATAGACACACACACACAGACACACACACTCCCCTGAGCCCTCGGGAAACATCCAATCACCGTCGGTATACAAATGAGTCAAGACGTAGCCTAACGTGGTGTCGTGTCGGATTTCAGTGGTCACGGAGTGGGAAGACTTTGAAGAAGCTGCAGTGACAGCTGAACAACTTCACTTTTCCGTTTACCTCTGAGGAAAAAAAGCTGTATTTTGTTTGTTTATATCTAGAATTGTTATAGTAGTAAGAGAGAGTTATAGTTTGGTCTGTACTGTAGTTCGCACCCTTGTAGAGAATAAATAAATGAATAACACCTTCATATCCCCTCTCAAGAATGTCATAGTCCATTGTTAGTTTTAATGATCTGGCTGAAACTAATTATCACTACATAAGTACCCTAACACCATTGATCATGAGTCTCAGCTGAACCTAATTCTATACTTGTAACAGAAAATGTAGATGCAGATTCCAAATGTGTATTTATATAATAGATAGATAGATAGATGTGTGTGTGTGTGTGTGTGTGTGTGTGTGTGTGTGTGTGTGTGTAGGCTCTACGCAGGGGCAAGAGAGGGCAGCGCACCCTTAAATGTCTGCACATGTTAATATATTCCTAAAATGTATATATTACAAGTTGATAAACTGATCTGCGGTAGCGGAAAAATCCGCTGAAATAGGACAGGCACACTAACCCGCACACACACACATACACACGCGCGCGCACACACACACACACAGACACACCTCCCTTCAGCCCTGCGTCTGTCGGATTTCAGCGGTCACGGAAAGACTTTGAAGCAGTTTATATATGAATCTAAGCTTGAACTTATCAGCATTGTAAATATATAATACTTTTCAAATAAAATCGCTATTACTTTGACCCTGAAGTTTAGTTTAGCACACACAAAAAAACAGAAAAGTCATTTCTGGTAAATCAACGGAATGTGTAGTTTATTTACAGTAATTCATTAAAAAATGAATATACATTGTACAGTACACGGTAAACACGGGAAAGATTACAAAATGAAAAAACAAACAGTGTCTACTTTATAAACAGCTTAGTATGTGCGTCGAGATGCTGAAATCCCTTGCATGTTTTTGCTTCCAAGTGGAGAGATATTTGACCGATAGCCTAGAACAAAAGATCTATAGGTGTGATCACAACCCCCTCCGACCGACCGTGCCATCAATCACTGACCACCTCAGAAGTTCCCTCCAATGTATGGCTGCAATACTTGTTTTGCAAGTATTTTTAACACCATTCAAAGGCTTCAAAGGGGCAGTTATCGGCTATGACACGTTGAAGGAGAACTTAATAGTTCTCAAAAATAGTGTAAATGTCTGCAACAATCACTAACCATTAAAATGTTTTTTTTTGTAATTAAACACGAAAATATTAATTATATTTCCATATATATATACATACACACACACACACACAAGGGCGTAGGTTTGCTACCTATGACTCCAACTAATACCCCATCCCCCAATCCCCTTTTTTCCCCAATATCTTATTTTGTATTCAACAAAATAAAGAAAATCATTAAAGTTTGGAACCACTTAAGGAGTAAATAGTGAGTAAAGTTATTTTTGGGGTGAACAATGGCTTTGACCCTAACTCTTCCCCTCTGACTGCACTAGGACCGGACAGCATTGCCACCTGATGAAATAGCGTGACAAAAAAGTGAAATGTCAGTTCAAAACTTTTGCCAAAAACACTAATGAATCACTTACATCCTCAGCCTATCACTCCTCATAATGCTAAATATTAGTATAATCAACATGTATAATACACGCACACATATTATATGTTATATACTGTATAATCAACATTCAGATTGACCTCCTGTGAACTCGCCTCTTCACCTGAACTACAACATGGCTGATCTGCTTCTGTCCCCTAATTGAAAAACATTGAGGGATTCCTTATGAGCATGGACAGAGAATGCCTCAGCCTATTACTGGTAACAATGTTAAATCTCAGGACAACTACAGTGGCTTGCAAAAGTATTCGCCCCCCGTGAACTTTTCCACATTTTGTCACATTACAGCCACAAACATGAATCAATTTTATTGGAATTCCACGTGAAAGACCAATACAAAGTGGTGTACACGCGAGAAGTGGAACGAAAATCATACATGATTTCAAACATTTTTTTTTTTACAAATAAATAACTGAAAAGTGAGGTGTGTGTAATTATTCAGCCCCCTTTGGTCTGAGTGCAGTCAGTTGGCCATAGACATTGCCTGATGAGTGCTAATGACTAGAGAGCACCTGTGTGTAATCTACACTCTCTCCATCGCTGTCTGATATACAGCACAGGTGTTTAGGTTCTGTTACCTGACAAAACAGGATAAACACATGCCATTTAAACAGCAATCATTTTATTTCACTTTTTCTGAGTCTTAGTGTGCAAACCTCGAATCAAATCATTAATGTTCGCCAAGTAAGTGAATGCATTTTAAAAACTATTTTTCTGAAGTGGATTGTCTATTGGTGTCAAACTAATATACTAATATTGCCATATGGCTAGAATTTTGTTACAATACTTTCACAATACTGATTTCTGACAAACAGTCACTAGATTAGGAGACTGACAGGGATCATATTTATACTTTTACATTTAGCTGTTTAATCTGCTGTTAGTTTTACGTCCGTATTCACAGACTATATCCTGGCCTGCTGTACTGAATGTGAGTCCACTGCATTTGGCGCTGCTTGTGTCTGAATGCGCTGAATGTGTCTGAATGACAATGGAATAGGACGTGTGAGTTGCACCGGTCACACACACACACACACACACAATATATATATATATATATATATATATATATATATATATATATATATATATATATATATATATATATATATAATATTCTTAAAACATCGTGTTCACCTCTGCACTGAAAAAAAGAACTTGTAAGATTTACTTGATAAAATCCTCATAACAATTTGGACACAGATTTTAAGTAAATTTTATTGCTCCAATATTAAGGCTGAATCCCAACCCTTCCCCCTACTCTTCCATTTGGCGCGTTCACGTGCAGGGGTAGAGGTGTCTCATTTCTCTTTTGGTTGGAGGTGTAGGGGGAGGGGGGAAGGGCCAGATAGCCCTCCAAACGAAGATTTTTCAGGACCTCACTTCAAACGAAGGGCTAAGCGAAGTTTTCAACATGGCTGCTCACTCGAGCAAACAGACCCATAAATGTTAAGTCATTTTTGCCATTAATAAAGATTTTTATGACAAGTTTTCATTGTATGTACAGATGTCGCCCTTAAAACCCTGCGTGTTTTCCCGCGGGATGCCGCAATTTAGCGCGCGGCGTGCCGCGTCTTGCCGGAGGCAACATTCGGGAATTTTAAATAAATGTGTTGCGCTTCACTGAATATCCGCCAGATGGCGCATGGAAGGACTTTATCTAAAAGCCGGACCAAGTACAACAATGAATGTAAGGACGCGGATGAACAGTGCTGAAGCGAACATGAATTTTATTTTGTTTAATAATAGATCTTTCATGATGAATGAGTGTATATGTGCTTCACATTATCAAACACAGGCAAAGGAGACAGAAATTATTGAGGGATCCACTGAAAAAAGTAAACCTAGTTTAATGTGTTTTTTTTTTCTCATTCCATTAGTAAAAAAAATAATTTGCTCTTTTTAACTGAAGTGTCTAATTTATGCTTATGGGAAACCAAAGTGAAATATTTCATTTTGATCAAGGTACTCTTATTAGGTTGAGTGTGATTTGCGCTTGCGCAGTCTTTAGACCATAGTTTTGCCGGTATAATTTTATTTCCGCCTCAAACCGGAGCATGACGTTGAAACAAGTAAGGAAGGATATCAGAACCTGTATTTCAGTTACTGTTAGTTAAAGCCCCTGATTAAACTTAAATCTAATCCATTCACAAAGGACATTTCTGCTTCAAACCGTGTCTCATGACCTCATGACGCAGCATTTTCACGGACTGAATCACATGCGGGTGGAGATTCTCAAAGAAAACTCCTTTAAACCAGGTAAGAAAGCAAACTCATGTCATTTCTATGTTAAATGTATCTCTTCTATGAGCAAATTCATGATTTATGTCAGGAACAACTACTTTGTAGATTGAGTTTTGTGTCCGTGTTTGCTACTGTAGCTAAAACCACCTATATTACCTGCATTAGCTAACTAACGTGGTGATTTTCAAAAACACCGGAGTTTATACAGTAAGTCAGCAGCGCCGAAGAAAATAATTATATTTAAGTACCGTTGGTTAACGATGTAAAAATTAATAGGAAAGTGACGTAAACATAGAACAAGCTAATTTGGAGTGAGTGCTGTTTGTAGTGTACTGCTTTCTATACTTTATACACACTGTAATTAAGATTTGCTAACATAAGAACTTGAGCCAGTCCAATTTTTGTTTTTACCTTTTTTTTTTTTTTTTTTAAAGATCAGTAATGAGTTTCTGAGAATTATATCTGCTCCACTTCAAGCAAGATTACTGGTTTCCTTGGACAAGCAACACTACAAACTAATTGAGATCATCAGAAACTAGGGAGGAACCCGTCAGAGAGAAGACCAGAGATATAATCTTCATCTTCAAGTTCTTGATCTGGTATGTATCGTACGGTTCAGGACCAGGGAGGGAGCCGGAGACAGCAGAACAAAGAGATGATATTGCCAGCACCAGCACAGGGAGCACAGTTTTTAGTTTAGATCTCATGTTTACATTTTATTGTATGTTGATGGCTTGACTGTAAACAACAAACAATGCAATAAATGTATAAAAAAATATATATATTTATTGTCTCTTTCCAGGACCAGGCATATCGTTCAATAATTTTTTGGCCAAATAGGCAGTCGTAACAAGAGGTGAGGGCGCGCGCGTCATCACATGTGCTTAGCCGACTCTGCGTTCACCGTAAACTTCAATATACATAGACGTTTATATTTTTGTTTATTTGTATATGTATGTTATTAATTTTACTTTTTTAGAGATTGTATGTGCGTGCACGGAGAGTATGTGTTGATAAGTTTATGTGGATAAGTTGATAAGTGTATCAGAAAGCATTAAAATGTTCATTTGAATTAAAATGACACACACACATCTGTGTATACAGTATATCAATTACATATATATCAATTTCATTAGTTCGTTCATTCTATTTGAAGCTTCGGATGTTTTTTTTTTTTTGGTTTGGTTAGATTAGTTCTGAACTCGCTTCCTTGAAACTATCGCTAAAACAATGACACACACACATAGACACACACACACACACAGACACACACACTCCCCTGAGCCCTCGGGAAACATCCAATCACCGTCGGTATACAAATGAGTCAAGACGTAGCCTAACGTGGTGTCATGTCGGATTTCAGTGGTCACGGAGTGGGAAGACTTTGAAGAAGCTGCAGTGACAGTGAACAGCTGAACAACTTCACTTTTCCGTTTACCTCTGAGGAAAAAAAGCTGTATTTTGTTTGTTTATGTCTAGAATTTTTATAGTAGTAAGAGAGAGTTATAGTTTGGTCTGTACTGTTGTTCGCACCCTTGTAGAGAATAAATAAATGAATAACACCTTCATATCCCCTCTCAAGAGTGTCATAGTCCATTGTTAGTTTTAATGATCTGGCTGAAACTAATTATCACTACATAAGTACCCTAACACCATTGATCATGAGTCTCAGCTGAACCTAATTCTATACTTGTAACAGAAAATGTAGATGCAGATTCCAAATGTGTATTTATATAATAGATAGATAGATAGATAGATGTGTGTGTGTGTGTGTGTGTGTGTGTGTGTGTGTGTGTGTGTGTGTGTGTGTGTGTGTGTGTGTGTGTGTGTGTAGGCTCTACGCAGGGGCAAGAGAGGGCAGCGCACCCTTAAATGTCTGCACATGTTAATATATTCCTAAAATGTATATATTACAAGTTGATGAACTGATCTGCGGTAGCGATGACGTCACAGTCCGACAGCTTTAGAATGATGTTTGATCAGGTCTACTGTATATTCTGAACATAGAACTGCAAAATGTCTGATACAGTACTTTGGGGGAAACAAAGACTTAAACTGTTAAGTAATAACATTATTAATAACAAATATGTAATAGTTTTGATATTTGAAAATGTTTTATTTTAATGTAAAAGGACTATAGATAGAGACTTATAAGCAGCTGGTGTATCCGGGTTGTTTAATGAACTTTAAGCAAAAAGACAACATGTATTCATCTGTTATATATAAATTACTGTTTTAACTTTGACTAGTTTTGGAAGAATAAATTGAATTGTTAAAGTCATGTTTTGCGTGTTTTAATTTTGGGGGATTGTTTGGGTATTTAAAAATTCAACTTCAATGGGCAAAAAATGGGACACAACTTTGTTTTAAATAGTCAAAGAGTTGGGCTGAAAATAATAATAATAATTATTGATCATAGAAACAAATGAAACCAGTTAAACACTTGATTATATGTATTTGTGATTGTGACCCATAATAATTTTTTCTCAGTATAAATAAATGTTTTGGGTTTTAAGAACTCCAAAAGAGCAACGACAAACTTGGTATTCTCCATTGAGGTTTCTCACCTTCCACTCCTGAGTAGTCCATGGTGTTAATTGCTCTGTGTGTGCGTGTGTGTTTTTGGCGGGGGGATGGGTGTGTGTGTGTTTTCGGCTGTTCAGCAGTTCTAAACACAAGCACAGTTTTTGTCCTTAACTAAAATACTTCAATACGTTAATAATGAATTTATTTTGTTGAATAAGGTAATAAGCGATATTTAAACCAAACCAGTAAGTTAAGTAAGTGTTCCATACATTAAAGTACTGTGTATAACCAAGTGCCCTAGCAAACACAGTTACAGTACAGTTTACAGTACAAACAGAGTGTGTGCGCTGGGGGGATTGGAAGGTGAGTGAGAATACTCATTTACAAGACAAAAGACGGTCAGAGGCAGCGCCGTTCTAGACCGGACAACACGGGGTGGGGGGAGGGGGGCATCATGTTCGAGCACTGTTTTTACCTGGCCTTACTGTATAGTAACAGTATTGTATTTGCTGAATTGTGTTGAGGCACGCAAACCCCCAGACCACAATAAGGTGGCAATCCCTCAGGGGGAAACTAAAATATATATATTTTATATTTTATATATATATATAAAAGTTATTTCACTTCAGAGACCTATGAAAAAATTAATTCTAGTAAGTATAAAACGCCATGGTCAGTTTTTATCCCATATAATGTACACACATTATATGATAAAAAAAAAGTAGAAAAAAACAATGATCAGTTCTTATTCAGGACGTCCCATACTATATACACACCACATATGAAACTATTTTACTGCAGCATTTTTCAGATATGGGGCATTATTACATTTCAAAGGGGTATAAAGACCCCATTTCTAATAAGTGTAAAAGCTAAACTTACCTCGAACACGACAAACTCCAGCTGCAGCCACGCCGTGTTGTAACCTCCGTGATGATTCCCAACCGACTGATACTGTACACAGCGCGGGCACAGCGACTCCAAACACGCATGCGCAGTTTAATGTGCACACATTTTCGGCTTCAGTAGACACACAATACTTCAGACTGAAACAGAAAAAAAACAATGATCAGTTCTTATTCAGGACGTCCCATACTATATACACACCACATATGAAACTATTTTACTGCAGCATTTTTCAGATATGGGGCATTCTCTCTGTGTTGTTCATGAAACTACCGTAATCGCTGTAATATGCGCGCGCACTAAAATCAATCGCGGCTGGCTTGACCGTGTTTTTCTGAACCGCGGCTGGCTTTACCACAGTAAATTAGAGCTGCTGTCAATACTGTATGAACATATGTACAGGTTCTTTACTCGTAACTCATTAATAAAGTTCGGCTTCAGAAAAAAAACGTTTATTGCTAGTGCTCTTTTACCATTTAATGCTTTAACACACACGACTCAGTTTGTTCAGAAATGGCATCTAACTGGCGAGGCTTTGTCTGAACACGCCGTTTTCACTCGGGTTGGGGGTAAGAAACACACATCTCGGTGTATTAATCCGCGCGCTCGGTTCGTTATTATTTTATTTATTTATTTATTTACCACAGGACCCATGGGGGCTCCGTAGGTTCAGGTTTTTACACGAAAACGGTGTTTTGTGAATCTCCACACTATTAAAAACTGAAATTGCTAATTGTACGTCCTGAGATTAAGATGAACATTAATTGGGAGTCATGAAAGCGAGAATCACATCCAAAAAAGAAAGCTAAACTTACCTCGAACACGACAAACTCCAGCTGCAGCCACACCGTGTTGTAACCTCCGTGATGATTCCCAATCGACTGATACACAGCGACTCCAAACACGCATGCGCAGTTTAATTTGCACACATTTTCGGCTTCAGTAGACACACAATACTTCAGACTGAAACACGACTGCCCCCTACAGGTAATGAAGGGCATGTTCACAGCTTCCCGCACGCAGCTGCGCAAAGCCGCGGCAAGTCACGGGATCCCTTTTCTCGAAAAGCAGGTTTTTAATGGCGACATCTGTATTTGGCCTATATCTGATTTTATGGTTATTAGGTTACTTCGAGAGCATTAAACAAATTTATTCTTTTTTCTTATTATTCGGGGAACAGACACAGTTTCTATAGGACGAGCAATGCGTGCACGTCGATCAGTAGTGAGTTGTAACGTGGCTATAATAATTGAAATTTAAGGTATGACTTACCGCAAGTCAGGTGGTTCGTAGTGTCCTGGAGATGTTGTCAGAGAGGACTGCTGCTCCAGCTCTGCTAGGGTGCAGGCCATCACTATGGTATAGCCTAGGACGTTCCCATAAAACATTCCAGTTATCAACAAATAGTCATTTCAGTTGTTGACATCAATGTTGTAACCATTCATTAAAAGCAAATAATCTACTGAACCTTTCGATTCCTCGCTGAAATGTGGGAAGCGGTCCTCATCGTGGGCGATGTGCTGCAGTCCTTCTTCAGAATCTCTGTCTGCCTCAGCCTGGTGTCGTTTGTGCCAGCATGGAGGACCACTGCTCCAATGTTCTCTTTCAGGGCCGGGGGCACCTGTGCACCTGTAACCTAGCTTGTTCATGCACCACGAGCACCAGGAAAACAGCAAGTGCGCACCTTACCTTTACCTGTGCAGGATGATGTAGTCTCTGATAATAGAGTGCTTCTCCATGGCCTCCAGCTCCAAATCCACTGAGTGCAGCTTGAATATAGAGAGTGCAACTGCGGACGATGTCGTCTCCGATAACACAGTGCTTCTCCACGACCTCCAGCTCCAATTCCACCGAGTGTACAACTAATAATACAAAAATGTATGATATGTTAGCCTAAAACAATATTGTTTTATTGTGTTTATGCGCTTTAAATATACACTAAACAATAAACACTGTCTTTTGCAAACTGAAAGTGCGTTGCGCGTGCGGCTTTTTGATCAAAAGGCTGATAAAGCGCAGATATGAGTGGCTTTATCGATAAAACTACAGACATGAAATGCAACAAACACAAAAATATATGCTACTCGCTCAATACAACGCGACAGCACGTAGAATCCCTGGGCTTTGACTGCGCTTCCTCCATTCATTTGTAGTAGTACCGAGGCTGGCTCTACGCAGGGGCAATAGGGCCCCCTCAAGGAATTTCTTGCCCCTTCAAATCAAAATTTTTAAAATGTTGAGAAAGCACATGTTAATATCCTCACAAAATAAATATATTACAAGTTGATAAAATGATCTGCGGTAGTGGATAAAAAATGGATACTACATAATACGGTATTAGATTTCACTCAAGTCTCTGTCCCTCCGCTGTGTGTATTCATTCACAGGCTGCAGCACACACACACACACACACACTCTTCCCCTCGGTAAACATCCAATGACCGTCCGTATGCAAATGAGTCAAGGCATAGCAAGAGTGGATTGGAAAGAAGAGAGCTGTTCATTTACTATAAAAAATATATTAAAAAATATGAAAAGCCCATCTGCTTTAACTTAGTTGTTTTTAATTATTCATAAGACAACCTTTGAGTTTTGTAAATATTCTAGTTATAGTGTGTTAAGTCTTATGTTAGGTTAAACGTTTTAAGATAAATGTTATGTCGTTGATTAATAAAATCTGGATTAAGGATATTTTCTTTTATTTTATTTTGTTTTATTTATTTTATTTTTATTTTTCAGTTTTCCCCCTGAGTGATTGCCACGTTATTGTGGTCAGGGGATTTGCGTGCCTCAGTGACCTTAAGAGCTATACCAGCAGGAGCTTAGTCTTCAAGTGGGACAACCAAGTTGGACAGGTCTGAAGGTAGAGGCCTGAAAAAAGTGCAATCCACTTCTCCAGGCTTTGGACGCAGCTAACAACACAATTCAGCAAGAACAATACTGATACTATAAGCACAGGGAAAAAAACAGTGCTTGAACATGATGTGTACACATGATGCCCCCTACACATTTCTGACTGCACCCCCCATATGTGCCTGTCTAGAACCAGCCATGAGTCGTACACTAAAAAATGCTGGGTTTCTGTAAACATGTCGTTGGGTTGTTTATGCTGGGTCAAAATTCTGTGTTATTGCGGGTACTTTAATCACACTGTTGGGTTGCTTTTGCTATGAATACTAAAAGTGCTGCATGATTAAACTCAATGCAAAAAAAACAGAAAAAGAAACTTCTCCGTTTCCTCCCTTTTGTTCCAGTGTTTATGCAGTAAACCCATTGTCATGACTGTGGGTGTGTTCAAAGGATGCAAACGCAGGAGTGAGGTTGAAAATACACACAGTTTATTTTCTGCTGGTTTCAAATAAAGTCTCTTTTCTCAAACGAAAGGTTAAGTTAATTCAGGTGCTTTAGTTAAACATATGAAACACAAAACTCAGAATCCACTCTCCTGTCTGGCTCCGCGGCGTCGTGGGCATATCCGCACGCAAACTTATCTCCTTCAGCAGACTTTACTTGTCCAGACGGATCCCTTTTGTCATTCAGTTCAAACAGTCACACGATGGAGCCTAGTGGCTCAGGCCTTACCCCAATCTCACGGGCTCAGTTCAGTTCTGGGGAGGAGAGTGGTACATGCAGACACAGTGCTCAAGTGAGACAAACAAAACCTATGAACAACAGTGAACGGACAAGCTTACTACGGGTTCGACTGGCATTTATACAGACACACTGCGAAGACACAGGTGTAACCAATTTGTGATGGGGAGACATACCTATTTACACACACTAGAGGGAGACAAGGTTGCGGCTCAGTAATACGGTGACCCAGACCTTATCTCCCCAGATCGTGGTGGTACCGATGTTACACCCATGGGTGAACACGATGATTTAAGAATCTAATTAAACACGAATATATTTACACTACCGTTCAAAAGTTTTAGATCACTTGCAAATTTCTTTGTTTTTGTTTAGTGATTTATTTTCTACATTATACAACAATACTGGGGATTTCAAAACTATAAAATAACACTTATGGAATTAGATAATTACGTAACAACAACAAAAACAACAGTTAGTTATTTTAAGACACACAGGTCAGATTTTCTGTAATATTTCTTGCAAGAACAGTATTGTCAAGTGCATTTGCAAAATCCGTCAAGCACCATGATGAAACTGGCTCTCATGAAGGCCATCCCAAGAGGGCGAGACCAAAACCTACCTCTGCCGCAGACGAGAAGTTCATTTAGAGTTATCAGCCTGAAAAATTACCAATTAACAGCACCTCAGATTAGAGGCGTTATGAAGTCTTTACAGAGCCTAAGTAGCAGACACATCTCAATATCAACTGTTCAAAGGAGATTAATGCATTTTTGGACGCCTTCAGCATTTCTTTATAATCTAGAAAGAAATTAAAATCAGGAACAGTCATGGAGTTAGAAAGTGATCTAAAACTTTTGAATGGTAGTGTATATAAGTGACATTTTAATTCAAATCCAACATTTTAATGGTTAGTGATTGGTGCATGGGCGTCAACTCGCACCAGCAGATCAAAGGAGCAGTTATCGGCTATGACACGTAGACTTCTGAGTTTGGAGGCCAGGGTTGGTTGGTTGGTTGGAAGCATGGAAGCACACACACAAACTCTCCGTGCATACACACCTACAGTACAGTATGAGACGCGCGTGCGGACACACACAAACTCTCCGTGCACACACACAATCTCTCAGTGCAGATAGACCGTGCAGAGAACAACTGAACAACAGGTCTTCACTTTCGTAATACACCTGACCATTAATAAAAATTAATATTTAGGGTGAAAAAAGGTGCTTTAAAGTGGTCCTATTATGCCATTTTAAAGGTTGCTAATACTGCTTAATGAGTCTCTTAAAACAGGTTTACATGTATGCAAGGTCAAAAAACACATTAGTTTTCTCCAAAAATAGATTTAATTTTACCCCATTTCTAAATGAGTCGTAAACGACTCGAGTGAAGCAGTTCGAAGATTCAGTCTGTCTAATCCCCTCCTTTTCATGAGCCCTCACTGCTGTGATTGGTCAGATGGCACGGTCTTTTATGATTAGTCTACCGCAAAAACCTTTTTTAAATTAAATAACAAACAAAATACAATACAGTAAATGATCAAACCAGGCGGCACGGTGGTGTAGTGATTAGCACTGTCGCTTTGCACCTCCAGGGTCTGGGTTCGATTCCCCGGCCAGGCTCGATTCCCGTCTCTTTGTGCATGGAGTTTGCATGTTCTCCCCGTGCTTGGTGGGTTTCCTCCGGGTATTCCGGTTTCCTCCCACAGTCCAAAGATATGCAGGTTAGGCTAATTGGCGTTCCTAAATTGCCCGTAGTGTGTGATTGGGTGTGTGAGTGTGTGTATGTGTGTGTGCCCTGCGATGGATTGGCACCCTGTCCAGGGTGTAGCCGAAGTCTCCTGGGATAGGCTCCAGGTCCCCCGCAACCCTGAACACAGGATTAAGCGGTATAGAAGATGAATGAATGAATGAATAAATGATCAAACCCATGATAAAACAAATCAACATTCAATTACTACACTACAATAACAAAAGAAAGAAAGGAACGAAAGGGGGCTAAAAGGATTCACATAAAAAAAATTGAGTGTAAAATAACAAAGAGAGCACGGCACTGGAGGCATGAATCAAAACAGTAAGAAATGAGAAATGTCATCACAGATCCTTACTGAATTGCTTAATTGACAGAATAACTGAGCCCTCCGCGGTGAACCAGCGGACCATGTGCACCTCTGCGATGTGGTGGACCAGCATGTCATGCTCTAGCTAAACGGAGAGATCGCTAGTCTGCACCAGAGCATCCAAGACGTTGCGACCTTGCGACGCCAGGTTGCGAAGCTCAGGCAGGAGAATGCGGATCTCCGCGCGGCTGCCCCCCCCCCCCCCCCCCGCCTTTTTGATGTTTTTCTCTCATTACCAGAAAAATGGAATGGCACGGACGGGAAGTGTAGTGTGTTTCTAATAGCGCTCAATCTGGTGTTTGAGTTCAATTCCACCAAGTACTCCATCAATCGGCTACGCATTGCAGGCAGGCAGCTGAGTGGGTCACGGCAGTTCTTCGGTCAGATACGAACACCATCCATTCCTATAATGAATTCAACCGCCAACTCAATCACACTTTTGAACACCCTGCAGTTGAGGTGAAGACCGACACCAAGCTTTATCACCTGCGGCAGGGAGGATCGTCCGTGAGCCGCTACACAGTGGAACTTTGAACCCTCGCTGTGCAGACATCTTGGGGAGACGCCGCACTCTGGACATCCTATTACGAAGGGCTGTATTAAGGACAAACTTGCCGGACGAGAGCTTCCAGCCACGCTGGAGGGTTTGATCCAGCTAGCCCTCCGCATTGATCAGCGCCTCCTCTCTCGTCCGAAGCCAGCCCCAAGGACCCTGCCGCCTGCTCCCACCTACTATTGCAGTGCACCTCGACCACCTTCACCACTGCTCCAACTCCGGATCTCCACCTCCTGAAGTGGTTGACACCGGACCCGGGTAAACCCATGCAATTAGGAAACGCCTCCTTGACCGCTGCAGAATGGGACCAACGATTTAAAGAAAGACTCTGCGCCTATTGCGGCTCAGCAACGCATCCCCAAGCGATTTGCCCTCTCCGGCCGGGAAACGCACAGACCCGGTGAGAAATGAGTCACTCACCGGGTCACCTCCTCCTCTCCACCATCACGACCAACTCCTCCCGTCTCACGGTTCAAGTGCACAAACTTTAAGTTTGCCAGATGTATGAGGCAGAGTGCTTGGGAAGGTAGAATGCAAAGGAAATTTTGTGAAACAACCATATACCTCATGTATGTGGATGTATATGGGAATCTGTGAAACTTTCTCGAATTCCTTACAGCTAGCAGTGAGAGGTGATGGCTGTGAGGTGTAAAGGCCTTTTCTATGTTAATGACTAGCAGGAAGAAGTGCTATCCTTATCATAACTGGGTGGGAGGATTAGCCATGGTGTGTCTGTGTCTCTTACGCTTGAGGGTTTGAAGGAGAAGCAAGCTGCACACACTGCTCTTCTCAAAGAGGTTATCCACCATTTTGATGTATTTGAGCGCAAGTTTGATGAGAGAAGACCACAGGAAGAGTCAGGTCATATGTATAAAACAGCTAAGAGCACGGATAATGTGGGCATTGTGGTAAGTTGACCTTTATTTTACCTAACAATACAGTAGTAAATACAGTAGCCAAGTTAGCCTAAGAATTTGGCTACACAGCTACTTTTTGTTACTTGTATTGTTGTAGGTGTCCAGCATATTTAAAAGGTTGTCACATCCAAATTATACAATGCTGTTTACAAATGTATGTATTAAAGAGTTTTTAATTCAACATTACAGGAAGCTGTAAGGAGCCTCCATAATTCAAAAACAACCCACATAAATACGATCCACAAACTGAGCAAGAATGTTGTTTCTTTACATGCTATATATGGGGTTTTACATAATAATTTTAAATGTAATTAATGATACTACTCTCTTTCCACACAGAATAAGTTTACTTCATAATCAGGCTGTGATGACATATCTGCTGGAGGAATTTAAGATGACTTAAATGTAATGATGATGTAGACCCTGAGTGTATAAAGGGTAATCAGAAATTGTTATTGTAATTATTTTCATGTCCCTTTATTTTTGTCCCTCTAATAATTTGAATTGGTTCTGTCACTTTTTTTTTTTATCCAGATTTTTTTTTTTTGTCTCGGCCAGGAAAGTCTCAGTTAAGAGACTCCACTAAGATGGGCTAAAAACGGACAAAGATGAGTAAGTGTACAAATTCATCTATGTATTAAGTTCGGTACATCTAAGTGTTTTAGGGGTTAACGTATGGTGTGTTTTGCAGTTGCTGGAGTCCAGGTGTAGAGTCGTTCAAACAGATGCAGAGAAAGAACTGTGGCAGACTGCAATACTGGAACTGATGTCTGATGAGGAAGATGCCATTGCGTGCCATGCCGTCAGCGTGTAATATCTAATGGGACCGAACTAGAAGGACATTTATTTTGGACATCTAACAAGCACTGGTGCATGTTTGTTTTAGTATTGCTTTTAATTTAATTGCATCTTCATAAGTGCACATTTATTCATTTTTCCCATATTTAGTTTTTTTCCCCTTATTCTTACTTTGATTGGTATATTTATTGGTGTTTGGTTTGATTTTAATAAAAAAAAATTCTGAATCAATTCTATTGTCATTTTTTAAAGGATGTGGGGGATATATAGTATTGTGTGTGGGGGGTGGATAGGGCCTATCTACATACCTGCCCAATAACCAATCAAGTCACTAAGTTATGAGGGTTTGGGTTGGGCTAAATAAAAAGTAGTGACTGGGTAATGTCCCAATAGGGTTTTGGGAGTGTTTCTTTTTTTTAACAACCAATCAATATGGAAACCAATAAGGAAGAGCACAGTTGGGCAAAGGTGTAAAATGCAAATGGGGCTTGACGTGTGAATGTCCCCTGGCAAAATCCTTGAGTGGATTATTTGCCATGGCAACAAATGGCTGTACCATGGAAGAATTCCTCAGCAAGATACATCCGAATTGGTATCAATCTGGAAGTATCCTAGCTTGGTGGAATTTGATGTATACGCTCAGTGGTACTTGTAGATACTTCTGAAAAACAGTGGTGTATACAGGAGTTTTCTAGTAGAGATACACCTCTTTTCATGCAGTGGCAGGTAACTTCATTGACTCTTCTTATGCCAAAAAATTGGGGGTAAAATTTGAGGCATTATCCCAGCCCTTTCGGATTACATCTGTCGACGGTCGGCCCCTATCCACCAGTCCCATCACCACCCAAACTCAACCCATCACTCTCCTCATCGGCCAACACCAAGAACAGCTCAGTTTTCACGTCACCTCCATCTCCTCTCCTCCCATCATCCTTGGACATCCGTGGCTACTACAACACGACCTCCTCATCTTCTGGACACAAAACCGAATTTTCCAGGGGGCCGCGACTGCACCGAACTATGCCTAAGGGCGTCGGCTGGGACGTGCTTTAGGGAGTCCCCGACATCGACACCAACGCCATCCCAGAGGCATATCGGGACCTGGCAGAAGTATTCTGTAAACGACAAGCCACCCACCTTCCTCCACTTCGCCCGTATGACCTTGCCATTGACCTCCAGCCAGGCACGGTACCACCCCGCAGCCACCTCTACTCATTGACATCCACAGAGACGCAGGCAATGGAGGAGTACGTAACCATCGCTCTCCGCCAAGGCACCATCAGGCCCTCCTCCTCACTCCTATCTGAGATGTTTTATCGCCGATCATCAGTGCTCCTGGGCTCGCTACCTCATCTGGGAAGAACTTTCGCACAATCTTCATGTATCTTCAGCCACGAAGTTAAGCCCATTTGAGGTATGCTACGGCTTCCAACCTTCAATGTACAACCACCAAGAACCGGAGGTTGACGTGCCGTCAGCCCAACCACGCTAATCGATCCATCCAACAGGCCAACGCCCATTACACCACCCAACATCGCTGTCGACACCCTCCGGGACGATTATACCACGTAGGTGACAAGGTATGGCTATCCACAAGAAATCTCCACCTTCACACTGAGTCACGCAAACTATCACCCAGGTTCATCGGCCCATACCACATCACCCTCCGAATAAACCCAGTCACCTACCGGCTCCAGCTGCCTGTGGCGCTCCTGATCCATCTAGGTTTTCACATCTCTCAACTGAAACACTTCACCACCTCTCCAATGATTCCACCCACCCCCCTGCTCCTCCTCCCCGCATCATCGACGGTGGTCCCGCCTACACTGTGCGCGGGATCCTAGATTCGCGAGGACCGGTCGTGGATTCCGGCCCGTTTCATTCTCGACCCCGAACTAATCCGAGACTACCATCATCGGGTATCCTCCACCCCAGGCAGGAGCCGGTCCTGGACAGGGGGGTACTGTCATGCATATTCAATCTGCGACCGGCACTAGGACCCAGAAGTAATGCGGTCGCGAACCAGGAAGTATAAGAGTACTTAAGAAGTATAAATATAAGAAGTATAAAGTTCGCCCATGTCGGTTCAGGCTGTTCGTCTACCATTTCGTGAGTACTCACTTTCTTGGGTTTTGCTTTCTGATTTGAGTGTGTGTTTATAGGACATATCCACAAATACTTTAACAACATACACTTATCACGAATTGCATTTTATATGAATGTCACATATAAGACACGTGCACAAATACATACTTACATAATATATTCACATACAAACACATATTGTATACACATAAAAACATGCTTTACAACACGCGTTTATCAGCCTTTTGATAAAAACACTGCCTTTTGTAAAGTGAAAGTGCGAGCCGTGGGTTTCGCCACGGCAACAAACAGCTTTATTTCAGTCATAAATTCACATCCGACTTCCGGTTGAGCTTTGATGGAGTACGACGTGAGTTTGGGAGCTCCCGCCGATTTCGATAAAAATTTTTTATTCATTTGCGCTTTTTAGCCATAATTTTAGTCCTCTTTTATTCTGTAGTTAGTTGAGTTGAAAAGTTTTACTTGGGACTGCGTAAAATGGCAGCAGAAAATATTAAAACACGCAGTACAATACAAACACAACTGAGCAAACCACGACCACATCCTCGAGTGAGCCATCGTCACCTGTAAAGCCCCCCTCGAGCCAAGCTAATCCGGATATTGACACTCTTAAAGTCGAGTTGTTGGCCTCGCTGAGGAAAGATATCGCTGATATTTTTAAAAAAGAACTTCAGGATACTCTCTGTGATGCTTTGTCTACCATTAAGTTCGACTTGCAAGCGGTGAAGATGCAACTGGCGATAGATAAAGCTGCTAATGACGCTACCGTGTCCGAGCTAAAAGGTACGGTCAGGGAGATGGAGCACGCACTTACTGTGTGCTCCGACGACATTGCCGAGATGAAGAATACCATCAAGTGCCTCACAGCTAACGTAGCCAAGCTGGAGAATAAATGTGAAGACTTGGAGTCTAGGACGCGGCGTAACAATGTTAGGATAGTGGGAGTACCGGAGGGCCCTGACACGTGCACCACTGCGGCCGTGGTCTCCTTGCTAAAGGAGGCCTTTAATCTGGAGAAGGAGCCAGTTTTGGATTGTTCCCACAGGACCCTCCAAGCCACACCTAAGCCCGGTGACCGTCCACGAGCCATTGTATGCAGGTTTCATTACCACTCTGACTGCGTTGACATTTTATGACGCGCTAGAGAACGCCGACAGATTAAAGTTGGAGACCAGACCATCTCAGTCTTTCCTGACTACACTGCCAAGTTTGCATGAGCTCGGGCTGCATTAAATATGGTCAGGCAGCAACTCCGTGGCGTTGAAGGTGTTCGGTATGGCCTGTTTCATCCAGCGCGACTTCGCATCACACATAAGGGAGTTGAGAAGGACTTTGTTTCAGCGGAGGAAGCCAGTGATTATGTTAAAATGTTGATTTCTGGGTGAGCCTCAATAGCCCTTCAGTTTGGTGCTGTAATGCTGCTAAGTGTTTACGGTGTCATTAGGCTTAACGCTACCTGCGCATTGGGTTTTTTTATTATCTTTTTTTAGTGTGTTGTGCTAGTTACTTTATTATTTGTTTGCTTTTTTACTTCACTTTTATACAATAAGACTCAGTCGTATATTATAATCTTGTACTTCAGATTAGTCCAACACAATCTTTTCTATGCTTACTGCATTTATTTACACAGAACTTTTTTATTTTTATTTTTGCTGTTTTGTTGGAATGTTGATCTTCTGAGTAAACAATATTTTGTACTGTGTTTTTTATTTTTTAATATAATGTGTTTATTGTTACACGCACGCTGTTATACAATGTGAAGTCGGTGGGAGGTTTTTTCTCTCTCGCTTTTGTTTGTGTTGTTTGGGCTACGGTTAGTCCATTTTTACAGGAGACCATCGCAGTAAAGATCATTATAGGTTATATTGCCCTTGGGTAGGTCAGGTCTTTCACTCAAACTTTAATTCGAAAGCTAGAGGAGTTGCCATTCTCGTTAATAAGAAAGTTCAATTCTCATCGACCAATGTTATCGCTGATAAGAATGGTAGATACATCATTGTTGCTGGCACACTAATGCAAAAAAAGTTTTTGCTGGTAAATGTATATGCCCCAAATTTTGATGATGCTGAATTCGCTAATAGACTGCTGAGTAACATCCCCTTCTTGAATACTCATTTGCTGATCCGCGGTGGAGATCAGAATCGCATTTTTGATCTAATCTTGGATCGATCTAATCCTCGTAATCTGACTCCATCATCTATGTCTAAAATATTTTCAGATTTTATGAAACAGAACGATCTTATTGATCCATGGAGATTTCGCAACCCTTCAATCAAAAATTTTTCTTTTTTCTCCCAGGTGCACCATTCTCATTCCAGGATTGATTACTTTTTTATTGACAGAGCTCTTAATTCGTGTGTTACTTCTTCTGACTATTCTGGTATTGTAATATCTGATCATTCACCTCTGCTATTGGATATTAAGCTTTCTACCTATAAACGTAGCCCACCACTTTGGAGATTTAACTCTCTTCTTCTGGCAGATAAAGAATTTTGTGAATTCATTTTAAGTTCTATTGAGGAGTTCTTGTCCTTCAATCAAAACGATTCAGTCTCATATTCTCTGCTATGGGAGACACTTAAATGCTACCTGAGAGGTCAAATTATCTCTTATTCTGTTCTTGCTGATAAAAAGATTAATGGCAGGCTTTAATCTTTAATCTTATAGCGAGGGTGCAGTCTTCAACCTCTTGTGCTCGTCTTGGACTTATTCAATTTAAGGTCATACACAGGGCACATTTCTCTAAGTCTAGACTTTCTGAAATGTATCCGGAAGTAGAAAACAAATGTTCTAAATGCCATGGCTCTCCTTGTCACCTTAGCCACATGTTTTTTCTGTGTCAGGTTTCTGGACAGGTTATTTTGCCATTATGTCCACTGTTCTTGGGGTAGCTCTTCAACCTTGCCCTCTGATTGCTATATTTGGAATTCCTGATCACTCACTTACACTTAATTCTACACAAAAGGATATCCTAGCTTTCACATCCTTATTAGCGAGATGTCTATTATTGTTGCATTGGAAGTCTGCTAAATATCCTACTATCTCCCAGTGGCTTAAAGATGTTGTTATTTTTTTTAAACTTGAAAAAATTAAATATATGTTAAGAGGGTGTACAGCCAAATTTTTCCACAATTGGCAACCATTTATTTCTTATTTTACTAGTCTGGGGGAGTAGCGGTCATATTATTACACGTTTTGATGCGTATCTTTGGTTTGATTATTTACTCACACAAAAACAGAAGTCCGATGATTTCTTTGTCTCTGGTTTATTTTTCCAGCATCACAGATTCATCACTTTGTACAGTTGTCTTGAGTAAATTCAGGTTACAACAAGTTATTTGCTGAGTCTTGTAGATTACAGTTTCTTACTTTACAACAACCTGTTTGCTGTATCTTACTAAAATCTTGGATTACGGTCAAAAGCTTGTGTTCTCCACAACTTCCGTATCTTAACTGAACTTTTTTTACAGTGACATATTCAATTCAATTCAATTCAATTCAATTTTATTTATATAGCGCTTTTAACAACGGTCATTGTCTCAAAGCAGCTTCACAAAAATTAAAGAAATTTAACAAAAAAATAAAATAAAATAAATAATAATAATAATAATAATAATAAATAAATAAATAAATAAAATAATAATAGAAAATAAATAAATAAAAACAAATAATAATAATAATTATAGAAAAGAAAATAATTGGAAGTGTGGATGTGTGAGAAAAATGTGCAGATAATAATGAGACGAATGAATGAAATTTCTCTGATGAGCAAGCCAAGGGTGACGGCGACGGTGGCAAGGAAAAACTCCCTGAGATGGCATTAGGAAGAAACCTTGAGAGGAACCAGACTCAACAGGGAACCCATCCTCATTTGGGCGATAACAGATAGAAATGATATAACATCTTGTGTGTTGTGCAGGTGAAAATTCAATATGACAGAAATTATTTAAATTGACATGAAGACCAGTTCAGCATAGGGACGAGTCAGTAGGTGCGGAGGGCAGATGAGGTCTGGATCACTGGAAGCACAGGAGCAGCATGTGTAGCTCCAACCATCATAAAGCTGAATCCAGTTGGAGCTGGTCCTTCTCTGGATGCCTCAGTAACCTCGCAGGGTCGGCCTTTGTCTACTGAAGCTGGCAAAATCTCCCGATGCCTCGGGATGGGTAGAGAAATACAGAACAGATGGGGAGAATTAGCGTAGTTGCCATTCGGTATAGGTGTACTGGAGTATGAGTACTGGGATGAGTTATGTGTATGCCAGATTAAAAAGATGCGTCTTGAGTCTACTTTTGAACTGAGAAACCGTGTCTGCTCCCCGAACACTGTCTGGAAGGCTATTCCAAAGCTTTGGAGCTAAATATGAAAAAGCCCTACCCCCTTTTGTAGATTTTGAAATTCTGGGAACTACCAGAAGTCCGGAGCTTTGTGATCTTAAGGCGCGTGGTGGATTGTAGCGCATCAGAAGACTGGTTAGGTATGTGGGAGCTAAACCATTTAAGGCCTTGTATGTAAGTAATACTATTTTGTAATTTATTCTAAACTGAACAGGTAGCCAGTGCAGGGATGATAATATTGGGGTTATATGATCATATTTTCTGGATCTAGTGAGAACCCTGGCAGCTGCATTTTGGATTAACTGAAGCTTGTTTATTGATGATGCAGGACAAGCACCTAGTAATGCATTACAATAGTCCAGTCTGGAGGTCATGAATGCATGAACTAGTTTTTCTGCATCAGATACGGATAAGATGTTCCTAAGTTTAGCAATATTTCGAAGATGGAAAAAGGCTGTTTTTGTGATATTTGAAATGTGATTTTCAAAAGACAAGTTACTGTCTAATATTACTCCCAGATCTTTTACTGCTGAGCTGGTAATAACAGTACATCCTTCTAAGCGCAAGCTGAATTGTGAAAGCTGTTGTGTGCTGGTTTTTGGGCCAATAAGTAATATCTCTGTCTTATCTGAATTTAATAAAAGAAAGTTATTGGTCATCCAATCTTTTATGTCCTGGACACACTCAGTTAATCTAGACAACTTAGGTTGGTTTAGTTGAGATATATAATTGGGTATCATCAGCATAACAATGGAAACTAATCCCATGTCTTCTAATGATGTTACCCAAGGGAAGCATGTATATTGAGAACAACAGAGGTCCTAAAACTGACCCTTGTGGGACCCCATATTTCACTGGCATTACACCAGACGGTTCTCCATTTAGATCTACAAAATGGTAGCGATCAGACAGGTAAGATCTAAACCATTTTAATGCCTGTCCCTGAATACCTATATAATTTTGTAAGCGATCTATGAGAATATTATGATCTATAGTGTCGAATGCAGCACTAAGATCAAGCAGGACTAGCAATGAGATGCAGCCTTGGTCTGAAGCTAAAAACAAGTCGTTTGTAATCTTAACTAGTGCAGTTTCTGTGCTATGATGGGGCCTGAAACCTGACTGAAATTCTTCAAGGATGTTGTTATCCTGCAAGAATGTGCAAATTTGAGCTGATACTACTTTTTCTAGTATTTTTTATATGAACGGGAGGTTTGAAATCGGTCTGTAATTTGTTATTTCATTCGCGTCCAAATTAGATTTTTTAAGGAGCGGCTTAATAACTGCTAACTTGAAAGGTTTAGGGACGTGACCTAGATGTAATGAAGAATTAATAATGTTTAGGAGTGGCTCTCCAACCATAAGCATCACTTCTTTTAAAAATCTGGTTGGGATTGGGTCTAACAGGCACGTTGTTGATTTAGCCGAGGTGATGAGTTTATACAGCTCTTCCTGTCCTATACTGTACCTGTAAAGCAGTGAAAATCTAAATGTGAAGCTATAGGCTGAACTGGATCGTGAGATACTATTAGAGGTTGAACCTCCATTATTTTCTTCCTGATATTATTGATTTTTTCATTAAAGTCCATAAAGTCTTCACTTCTAAACTGTGATGGGATACTCTCTGCGGGCATCTTAGGTTTTGTTAGGCGAGCCACTGTACTAAATAAGAACCTGGGATTGTTTTGGTTTCTTGCTATCAGTTGGCTAAGATGCTCGGTCCTAGCAGTTTTTAGAGCCTGTCTATAGCTGCACATACTGTCTTTATACGCAATTCGAAAAACTTCTAATTTATGTTTTCCTCCATTTTCACTCGAGGTTACGGGTTGCTCTCTTTAGGGCGCGAGTATGACTGTTGTACCACGGTGCAAATGTTTTATCTCTGACTTTTTTTAATCTGATGGGAGCAACAGTGTCTAATGTACTGGTAAAAATAGTGCCCATGCTGCTAGTCACTTCATCTAGATCATCTACATTTAGGGGTCTAATAAGAAATTGGGACAGATCCGGCAGATTACTTGTGAATCTGTCTTTAGTAGTGGGATTCATATTTCTAACAGATTGATAACGTGGGGAGACACAGCTAATCTGTTCTACGGGTAGAGTATATGTCAGGAGGTGATGATCTGTGATATCATCACTTTGAGGTATGATCTCTATATTAGAGACATCTATACCATGGGATATAATTAAATCTAGCGTATGATTAAAGCGGTGAGTTGCTCCAATTATATTTTGCTTAACCCCAAAGGAATTTAGTAAATCCATAAATGTGAGTGCTAAAGCATCGTTAGCATCATCTACATGAATGTTAAAGTCTCCTACTATCAACACTTTGTCAGAGTTAACCAATAGGTCTGATAGCAGATGTCCAAATTCTTTAAGAAAATCGCCATATGGCCCTGGGGGTCTGTACACGGTGGCCAGGGTAAAATATAGCAAGGGTTTATTACGTATTTCATTTAGTGCAACATTAATGATAAGCACTTCAAATGAATTAAACCTGGGCCTTATTTTCTGGGTAACAGTGAGTACATCATTGTAGATAGTGGCGACACCACCACCGCGACCAATTAGACGGGGCTCGTGCTTATAGGATTATCCTGACGGAGTAGACTCATTCAGACCAAAATATTCATTTGGTTTAAGCCAGGTTTCAGTGAGACAGAGTGCGTCAAGGCAATAATCTGAGATAATTTCATTAACAATAAGTGCTTTAGGCGCAAGGGATCTAATGTTGAGTAGTCCAAACTTTAGAGGTGGATTTTGACTACTTATTTAGCCTTTTTCTGGTTTTCTGGTTATCAGATTGTTTCGGGCAAATTTAACAAATTTATTCTTTTTTCTCAGTATTCGGGGAACAGACACAGTTTCTATAGGACAAGCTATGTGTGTGCGTCTATCACTACGGTGAGTTGTGATGTGTCTAATATGTTTGGAATCTACAGTATGACATACCGCCAGTCAGATGGTTCGTAGTGTCCTGGAGATGTTGTCAGAGAGGACCGCTGCTCCAGCTCTGCTAGGGTGTAGGCCATCGGTGTGATAGAGCCTAGGACGCTCCCAGAAAACATTCCAGTTATCAACAAAGCGTAATTTCTGTTGTTGACACCAAGATTGTAACCATTCATTAAAAGCAAATAATCTACTGAACTTCTCGATTCCTCGCTGAAATGTGGGAAGCGGTCCAGATACGATGATCCTTGTCGTGGGTGATGTGCTGCGGACCTTCTCGACCAGGCTCCTGAAGTCCTTCTTTAGGATCTCCGTCTGCCTCAGCCTGGTGTCGTTCGTGCCGGCATGAAGGACCACAGCTCCAATGTTCTTCCTCAGGGCAGCAAGCACCTGTGCAGCAACATCAAGAACACGTGCACCAGGTAAACAGCGTGTGTGCACCTTACCTTTAGCCGTGGTAGCACGCACGTGACGAACATAGACATGCAGCTACGTGTAACAGTGGAATGACATCACAGACATTACACACAGTATGGTTGTCATAAATGGATGCTTAAATGAATAACTCATAAACTTAAAGTACAATAAAATGCAATAAAATAAATAAAATAAAATAAACACAACAACAAATTCATAACAAATGCGATATGGCTCTTACATTCCAGCCCCTAATTGACAGGCAATAAGACTGACAATAAAATTTTTTTTTTTTTTTTTTTTTGTAAAGACATGAAATGAGACTTTCTCAACCTTTTAAACCTTTTAAATCTTTTTAGCGTATGATATTTATCTCAGGTGTTTATATTTGCATACCAAATTTCATAACAGGTTATGACACATTTAACAGTCCGTTTCACATATGAGGCACAGCTTGTCAATGGGTCTTTCCAGCATGTTGGTCTTAGTTTTAACTAACACCGGTCTAACAAGTCCTTTTTTGTCGGGGAACACCTTCGTGATTCAACCGACAACCCATGAATTTCTTGGACAAGACTCATCAATTATTAAAACCACATCTCCAATTGTGAGGTTTTTTTCTCACTTGAAACCATTTTTGACGTTCCTGAAGCAAGGGCAAGTATTCACGCACCCATCGCTTCCAGAATAGATCTGCAAGATACTGAGTCTGCTTCCACCTGCGACGTGCCTAAATGTCCTCTTTCTTAAAACGTCCGGGAGGCAAGTTTGGCTGTTTTTTCATTAGCAGCAAGTGGTTGGGTGTCAGGGGTTCTAGGTCTGTAGGATCATCCATAACAGTAGTGATGGGTCTGTCATTTATTATTGCTTCAACTTCGCATAGGAATGTGTGCAAGCTCTCATCGTTTAGTGTTTGTTCTTTCAGTACTGATCTCAAGATCTTTCTAACTGATCTGATCTGCCTTTCCCATATTCCACCGAAATGAGACCCAGAAGGTGGATTGAATATCCACTGTATCCCCTTTTGCATGAGGACGCTTTCAATTTTCGACTGATTCCACTGTTGGATAGCTTAACGCATTCAATCTCGGCACCTATAATTTTTGTTCCATTGTCACTTCTCATAATTGACACCTGGCCTCTCCTGCACACAAAGCGTCGAATGGCATTCAAGCAGGAGTCTGTGTCCAGTGACTGCGCAACTTCAATGTGCACAGTTAACAATACGCCATATCTTTTAACATTGCTCCTCCCTGGTTTGACCTCGAAGGGTCCGAAATAGTCTACTCCCACGTTAGTAAAAGGTGTGTGATCTGGCGTTTTTCTATCACGTGGCAGTTCTGACATTTTTTGTTCACTGGTTTTAGCTCTAATCCTTCTACATGTCACACAACTGGAAAGCAACTTTCTCACTAGGGAGGTAGCAGTCGGAATCTAATATTTTTGCCGCAATTTTGAAAGCATATGATTTCTACCACAGTGTCCAACCTTTTCATGAATGTCTCTTAAGATTAACGTTATAACGTGTGACTCTTTAGGTATAATGACTGGGTGTTTAATGTGCTCGGGCATTGCAGACCCACCGAGACGTCCTCCGACTACATTGTTTTTATGCAGCGTGGAAATTTCCTTTTTGAGTTTTGCAGCTGCATTACCCTTTTGCAACGTTGAAATTTCTTCTTTTGATTTTTCGCTTTGGATAAACTTAATGACTGCGTTTTCTGCTCTTGTTAAAGTCCTGAATTGTTAAAGACTTGTGAATTTCTGTCTTTGGGTTGTCTAAGTGTGTTTTGACCCTTTCTGTTTTCTGTTTGAGCATGTCTCTGATGCGAAGGATCCAGGCAACGGATCTTTTTAATTTGTGCCAGTCAGAGTGATAATTAATCAGTTTACTCACTGTGTCTGTGCTTTCTGTAGTACTCACGATATTCACTGAAGCTGAGAGCTTAATCTCATTATTGTTTTCTTTTATCGACATGTCATGAATGTTCTCAGGCCATTTGCACTCTACTTCTTTGAGAAAGGAGGGACCATGGATCCAGTCGACGTTTTTCATGAACTTTTCACAGGATACCCCCCAGGATACTGGACACAGAATCAGCTGTGTTTTTTGAGGTATTGACGTACCTCCATTGCTGTGGCTTGGTTAGCTCTCTTATAATGGCAATTTTGTTGGCCACAAAGGTTTTAAAACTAAGTTTTTCGTTATCAATATATCTCAAAACAGTTGTACTGTCAGTCCAAAACATAGAGTCTAGCAATTTCAGTTCTAGTTGTACTTTCAACATTTTGTCATTTTTAACAGCGACCACTGCTGCAGTCAGTTCCATGCGCAGAATAGTGGTCTGTTTCAGGGGTGCTACATGAGAGTTCCCCATCATGAATGCGCAATGTGTGAGCCCACCGGTATTTACTAACCTGAGGTATGAGACAACTCCGTATCCCATTTCACTTGCATCCGAGAAGTGATAAAGTTGTGCTGTAGCTGTAACTCCGAAGTCGGCTGGTTTTATGCATCTTGCTAGACTGAACTCGTTAGTTAGTGCAGCTCTTGCAGCCAGGATTTCCATCTTTTTGCAAACTGCTCAGGAATGGCGTCAGCTCATGCTAGTTTTCTTTGCATAACTGCTGCATTAAAATTTTAGCTGGCAGTATAACAGGTGCGAGGGGTCGTAAATTGAACTAGTGATTGACAAGATTCCTCGTCTTGTCACAGGTCATTCTTTTAAACTAATCTTAAACTTGAACATTGATTGAACTTGAATTGATGCACCACAGCACCCCTAGAGCTCTCTCGACAGGGAGTGCATCTTTACTCAAATCTAAGTCCCTCATGTCTTTGATCATTACGTTTTCGGGTATGGAAGTCAGTAGGACACGACTGTGGCTTGCCCACTTGGTGAGGTTGAACCCTCCACTTGCGCAGAGGCTTGTGAGATCCGTATATAAGGCGACTGCTTGATCATGGCTTGAAACAGACTTCAAGCAGTCATCGACGTAAAAGTTTTTGAGCACTGTGTTAACTGCCACAGTAGGTGCATTGCTTCGGGTTTCTTCTGCTGCCTTTCTATGGGCAAAGTTAGCAACGCTAGGAAACGATTTTTCACCGAACAAGTGAACTACCATCTTATACTCAACTAGGTCTTGGTTCACGTCTCCGTTCGGCCACCATAAGAAGCGCAGCAGATCTGTGTCCTTTTCAGGGACTCTCACTTGATAGTACATGGCTTCCACATCTGCCATCATGGCAACCTTCTCTTGTCTAAAGCGTGTGAGCACGCCAATGAGTGAATTTGTTAGGTCTGGTCCTTGTAGGAGCTCACTATTTAGTGATACTCCCTGATAGCTAGCAGCACAGTCAAAAACCACCCTCAGTTTGTTCTTTTGAGCATGATACATGCCATGGTGAGGTATGTACCACACCTGGCCATCATGACAATTTAAGTGAGGTGTAGGAACCCTGTCTGCATAACTCTTTCTAAGCATGTCATTCATGATGTTTGTATGCTCCTCGTCAAAGGAGCTGTTACTCTTGAATTTTCTTTTGGGGTTTAATGCGTGCTGCATGGCTGCACTTCATTTATTGGGCATTTTAACGACTGCCTTTTTAAGTGGGAGGCCAATGTGGAAATGATTATCTATAAACTGCAAAGAGTCTAAAAACTGATAGTCTTCCTGTGACTACTCGGCCTTATCATTACAATTTCGTTCGGGAAAGTCATGGTTGAACTGCTGTATCAGCATTTCTTCTACGCTTTCAATGGAGCTTCTGTTGACTGTGACGCTCGCCGGTTCGTTGTCGGGCATGCTGTCCTCGATGGGTTCTTGAAGAGGTCCGTTCAAAGTCCATCCGAGGGCAGTTTGTACTGCCCATGTGCCTGCTGTTAATCACTTGCCATGGTTCTAGGAACTTATACAACCCCTGGCATAAATTATGGAATCACCAGTCTTGGAGGATGTTCATTCAGTTGTTTGATTTTCTAGAAAAAAAGCAGATCACAGACAAGACACAAAACTAAGTGAATTTCAAATGGCAACTTTCTAGCTTTAGAAAACATTAAAGGAAATCAAGAAAACAACTAGTTATTCAGTAAATGTCTCCTTTTTTAGACCAAGCAGAGGGAAATAATTATGGAATCATTCAATTCCAGAAAAAAATAATATGGAATCACCCTGTCAATTTCCTTCCCCACCTGCACCAGATCTGCTTTCCCACCTGAACCAGATCTTCTTGTTAATCTGTAGTTAAAAAGGAGTGATCACCCCTTGAGAGCTGTTGCACCAAGTGGACTGACATCATGGCTCCAACACGAGAGATGTCAATTGAAACAAAGGAGAGGATAATCAAACTGCTTAAAGAGGACAAATCATCACGTGATGTTGCAAAAGATGTACATTGGGTGCACAAGCAGTATGCGACTTCTACCGTCACGGCCTACGGCGATAGCATTCGGGTTTGTGCGCTTGCTGGCTTTTACCGCTGAGTGGCGCTATATAACTATAGACTGACGCCTCAGGCATCAGTTCGTTCTCTCCAGGCTTAATGAGGCGCAGGTCGTCCACAGCTGCACGTCGTTGCAGATAAAATAAAGTGAAACATTGTAAATAAACGAATTCATAATCACAGTAGTAACATTACAGTACAAATTTATAATTAAAATTAAATTCAGTTTTTTTAGGATCGAATTTAAGCAACGTAAACGTTAACACACTGAACCTTTTTATTATGTGTAATTAGAAAAGCTACACGTGTCTTGTGTCATCTTATATTTTGTGTTCTTTAAATTTGTAGCTTTTATAAGACTCTACTTTTATTTAGGTGCACTCACAATGATGAAAAAACTTTATGATTTTGTTAAATAATTAAAGTAAACGGGGTTCTGTATTGATTTTGGTGAACTTGAGCGCGTCAGAAAATGAACCCAAACTCCGTGTATACTCGCCTCACAGACGTGAAAAATATATACTTATAGAAAGCGAAATATCTGCTTTAATATAAACTAATGAAAAAAAATTATTAGATTATGTAATTCGTATGAGAAGTGAATTATAGGCGCGCTCACTGCTGTGGAGACGACGAGATGACATGATCACCTTCAGTAGCACAGCCGAAACCAAAGGAATCACTAATTTACCAATGAATTATTAAACTGGTCAGAGTGAGTTTCCTGGCTGTTTTAACAAATATTTGAAGTAGATAACAGTAGCCCACATTTATAAATGCATTTTTATTTATATAAAACTATAAAAAAATTAATTCCTGCATTTATTTTTAGGTGTGCCCGCTGCCACAGTTCTTCAGTAACAAACCTATAAAACATGTACATCTGTATGAATAAATTGTTTAAATGTGATCAGTGATTTATGTACAGTGGTTACAAAATCGGAATGGCCATCCCGCCGCGCATACCGCCGTTTAAAGGCAACACCGGCCAAAATAAATCAGTTGCATTTCAAAGTCATTCGTAAAATGGCCGCCAGGTGGCGCAAAGTGACATTTTCATTCATTGCAGTAAATACAACAGTGATGGTAATTTCCACAACAAGCATGAAAAATCTGAACCAGAGCTATTGATGTGTACTGTACAATAATGAGTAAAAAATTTATAGTAGATTTATTAACTGAAATAAATGACCATATTTTTCAAGAGAATTTTCAAGCCCCACTCATCAAACAAAATTATAACGAAATCGGCCAAGTTTACTATTTATTTAAATATAACTTTCTAAACCAATAAGATCAAATAACACCAAGTTATTATTATAACAGGCTTACTTCGTCACTTATCCAGAGCTTGTTTTATTAACCTTGCCTTATTTAACGTTACTTGGGTGCATTGTCTTTAAGTGCTCGCTTGGTGTAGCGGTTAGAGCCCACAGTCAGTGATATACAAAGCGCCGGTTTGAATCCCGGGGGATGATGTTTTAAGTTTTTTTATTTTAATTATAGCAAAATTAAAATAAAAAAAATGTTGTATTTTGATTTTGCTTCAGCATACTATAGAAAAAACAGCAAACTCGCACGCAACCAGTTTGTATTCTTTAAATTTAGGGGAGTGACGGCTCGGTCTGCTGCTGCTGCTGTGTGTGTGTGTGTCATTATACTGATGAAAAGTGGTGGCCATCTGGAGTACCGGGAGTTTTGATTTACGACAGCTGTTTACGGCAGTGTAGTCCAGTGCGGGAGATGCATTGTGGGTAATGAGGTCCGGTGTTACATCTGTTACATTTTTGATAACAATAGTTTTTTTTCAGCCTGTCACGGCGTTTGCACAATTCATCTTTTTTTTATCCTTGGCTGGCAAGCTATCCGGTTTGCACCCCGCGCTATAAAATACTCGGGGTTTATTGGTTTACAGGGGATTTTTACTACCCGGTGTGATTGCGACGCTCGCGCAACAACGCGGAAGTGCAGCATTTCTAAACCAATAAGATCAAATGACACCAAGTTTAAAACAGATAAAATACACGTGCAAATAGTATAATTGTATAACAGGCTTACTTCGTTACTTATTTAACGCTTGCTTTCAAAGAAGTCGAGTGGCTTATTAACGTCACGGAGGTTTTATTGTCTCTTAGTGCCTGGTTGGTGTAGCGGTTAGAGCGCTCGGTCAGGGATTTACAAAGCGTCGGTTCGAATCCTGGATGATGCTGTTTTAAAAAATTGTTCTATTTTAATTTTGCTCAGCAAACAAACAGCAAACAAAAAAATTTATTATTCAGAGCACGATATACAACCGTAATGAGTCCCGTAACTGGCTTATACAGCTGGCATGTGACCAACGTATTTAACCGTGAGGAGTCCATAAAATCAGTAGCAGCTAATAATTACTAATTATTTTAGTTAATGCTGCTACTGATTTTATTCCAGCTTACCTGTTCAGGTTGATTGCGATTCTTTTTAAAATATTGTCTCAGTTTTATATGTTGTTCGTCTTGATGTTTGTCTTCTTTTCACTTGGCTCACTTGACAACACTCAAATGCAAATTATTCACCGTGAATCAGCTGTTCTCACCTATCCATTCAGAGAAACTGAATGAGCTGAAATGAGCCTTTGTTTCACGACCGCGACACCCCTCTCTCTCACGCACATACAGTACAGAGTAGACCAAATCATTACAGTACATACTTTATCCAACGAACATGAAAAATATCCACATAATGATGAGTTAAGAAGCATTGCTTAATTTTCGTTTAGACAGACTGTTTGTATCTGATTATTGGCATTATTAAAGAACAGTAGCACAAACAACACAAGGGCTTGTACAGTAAGACACATTTTTATTATTTTGCAAAGAGTTAAATTTGTAACAGTAAAAGGCATCCGAATTTAAATATATAAATTACTAGAAACAAATTGAGCACACTATGAGAATAAAAAATAGAACAAATCAAATGTAAACTTTTAGTAGTTTAAACGTCTATTTGAGACAGTGACCCTCGGTGAGCGTAAAAATTCGTTTATTCGGTCCTTGATCCGCTTGCTGTCACTGCTAGTCATGAAGGGAAACTTCTGGGCCACTGTCCTCATCAAAAAATATCTCACGTTTACTGGCAGTTCACGTTTGCCTCTGGACCTCATTACCCACAATGCATCTCCCGCACTGGACTACACTGCCGTAAACAGCTGTCGTAAATCAAAACTCCCGGTACTCCAGATGGCCACCACTTTTCATCAGTATAATGACACACACACACATACAGCAGCAGCAGACCGAGCCGTCACTCCCCTAAATTTAAAGAATACAAACTGGTTGCGTGCAAGTTTGCTGTTTTTTCTATAGTATGCTGAAGCAAAATCAAAATACAACAATTTTTTTTATTTTAATTTTGCTATAATTAAAATAAAACAATTTTAAAACATCATCCCTCGGGATTCGAACCAGCGCTTTGTGTATCACTGACCGTGGGCTCTAACCGCTACACCAAGCGAGCACTTAAAGACAATGCACCCAAGTAACGTTAAATAAGGCAAGGTTAATAAAGCAAGCTCTGGATAAGTGACGAAGTAAGCCTGTTATAATAATAACTTGGTGTTATTTGATCTTATTGGTTTAGAAATTTATATTTAAATAAAACCATACACACTTCTTTTCTAATTACACGTGATAAAATCTAAAGGCTCACTGTGTTAATATTTATTGTGCTTAAATTTGATCTTAATAAGATTTAATTTAATTTGAATTCTACATTTGTACTGTAATTATAGTACTGTGATTATGAATTCGATCAACTACAGTGTTTCACTTGATGTTATCGGCTACTACGTGTATTATTTAATGGGACGCGTCTCATTAATGAGACAGAGAATGTAAGGCATGAGGCGTCAGTCTGTAGTTATATAGCGCCACTCAGTGGTAAAAGCAAGCAAATGCACAGCAAATGCACATGCCGTAATGCGACGGCGACGTTAAATACGACGCTCCGATTTTGTAACAACTGTAAATGACTCAGTTTAGATGTAAGTAAATGCTCCTTGCTAGGGACGCGCTAATGACGATTTGGTCTGCTGTGTGGAGACTCGCCCGTGAGAGGTAGAGTTAGTACTGTATATCATGACTGAAATACAGCGGATCACATCGGCGTGCGTTTCTCACAGCGCCGCATAGACAGCGCTTATTTAACACCTATAATATGTGTTTGCTGAAAGAGATATCTAATCTCTCATATCGGCGCGCGCGTTCATCTGACTTTAGATCAAAACTCGGCAAAGTTAAAGAGCGCACAAGCACTGCGGGATCACGCAAACGTTTTACATTCATTAAAAGGTTTATTCACAACCACATTTCAGCCATTCACACACATGCATTGTGCTGTTGTTTGTACACACTTTCAGTTTTCCCCTTCTACTCTCCTCTTTCATCAAAAATGCTCCCGATATGAGCCGACACGAGCAGATTTGTTTCAGTCAGAATATTTATCAATCATAAAGAGGGGCGACATATACTTGCTGATTAAACAATTTTATTTGGTTTGTTTATTTATAAATAAAATCTAAAATTAAAACATTGTAGAGTAATTAAAAACTTAAAAATTAAAATTATAGAGTGATTAATAACACTACATGTTATGGTAAGAAAAATCTCATTTCAGGGATTACAAACTGTAACAATGTCAGTTTTAGAATTCAGAAGATTTTAAATTTACACAAATTTAAGAAGAGGCCTGAAGCAAGATCCAAGATCCTCCCCAGTTTGCTGAAACCATGAGCAGTGGTGATTTTAGTTTCTCCGAGTGTATACTGTAGGTGAGAACAGCTATTCACACTTGAGGTGTATTATTTGCATTTGTATGTGTCTGACTTTGCAAAGCACACCTGTAAAACCTGTTTAAATGTAAATGCTCCTCGCTGCGCTGTTTGGGGGAGGGACACGCTAATGACGATTTGGTCAGCTGTGTGGAGGCTCGCCCGTGAGATGTTGCGCGCGCACTACACGGCAAAAATATGTTAGTATATCATGACTGAAATACAGATACAGAAAGCAAAATGTCTGCTTTTATATAAATTAATGGGGGGAATATCAGCTTATGTAATTTGTATAAAACGTGGATTACTACAGCGCATCCACTCACAGCCAAAACCAAAGACATCAACGTATCAATGAATTATTAAAATGGCCAGTCAGTTTCCCTGCTGTTTTCTTATCCCCACCCCCGTTAAAATGGCGCACTGTATTCAGAGGCTCTGCCTATTCAGTAAAGAAAAACACTATTGTTATTATTTCAATACATACTGTGCAGCTGTGAGAATTGTGGCAGGAATATAATGCCCTACAATTCACATTCATTTACAATATGTGAGTCAATGTCCAACTTAAACCAAGCATGAGTTGCCACGCTTGGATGCTCAGTAGTGTGCAATGCAGCAAGTGCAAGCCAAATGCGAACAAATAACGAAATAAGAGAGCTTGATTATACTGCATAAACATCATTCAGTACAACTGAATCGCAGAAAAAAATCTACGGTTAACGAATTAAGATGGTTATACAGCAAAAATATTATTTAGTACAACGAAATCTCTGGATCCTTTATGAGACGGCATAAATATTTAATACAACAAATTAAATATTTTGGTTTATATTCTGGTTTATATTATATGGTTAATGTATTTTGGTTTATATTTTGGTATTTTGGTTTATTTTGCCCGCTGTCGCGTTTCCACGGCGGTGAGCACGACGGTAATGAGCAGTCTGGTTGTCCACCTACTGTAGGTTGTTCCCAGTCAGCGGTGTCTAAAATCTGGACCCAGTACAAACAGCATGGGAAGGTTGTTAAAGGCAAGCATACTGGTAGACCAAGGAAGACATCAAAGCGTCAAAATGTCAATATGTCTTGACAACAGAAAATGCACAACAAAACAAATGGGGTGCAAATGGAAAGAAACTGGAGTGAACATCTGTGACCGAACTGTGAGAAATCGCCTAAAGGAAATGGGATTTACATACAGAAAAGCTAAACCTAAACCACAATTAACACCTAAACATAAAAGAACAAGGTTACAGTGGGCTAAGGAAAAGCAATCTTGGACTGTGGATGACTGGTTGAAAGTCATATTCAGTGATGAATCGCATTGGGCAAGGTGATGATGCTGGAACTTTCATTTGGTGCCGTTCCAATGAGATTTATGAAGACAACAGCCTGAAGAAAACATGCAAATTTCCTCAGTCATTGATGATATGGGGCTGCATGTCAGGTAAAAAATATAACCTAACAAGCTTTCGTCAAACTCGATTTTGACAGTTTTATTACCCCCTTAAGTGCTTTTTTGACCTTTGGATGACCTTTAGGAATTTTTATGACCGGGAGGTTTTTGATAAAAAGGGAGTGGCTTGTGCGTTAGACATCGTTTCATTCATTCATTTATTTATATACGTATTTATTCATTTATATACGTATTTATTTATTTGTATATGTATTTATTTCATTTATTTATTATAAGAATTTGTTCAGTGTGTTTTTGTTTTATTTGAAAAATATGCTCGGTGAGGGGACTCATTTCAAGGTGTTTGTGCGTAACTATTAAGACAGGGAGAATGTATTTATTACCAAGGGGGCAAACAGTGAAACATTTATTCACTTTGGTAAAAACTTGGAGCACTTTGAATGACTGAGGACTACCGAACTTGTTAGTTTTAAGTTATTTTTAAAGAGAAGAAGCATAAACGTTACCAGAGGGCGAGAGCCCCGAGTCGTTGAAGAAGTAAAATGGTCTCGATGATACGACTAAAAAACGGTGTTGTTGCGCGCATACCCTCGAGAAAAAATACAAGAGACAAAAGCGAGGTCCGCGCGTAAACGGTTTCGCCGCGTATGAGTTTGTCCGATGTCATGAGCGTGTAGCGCGTGAGCAGCGAAGTCTTGTCTGGTGCGGGATGCGCGCGGAGTTTGAGTTTGTGAAAGGGGAATCGAATGGGGTTCCTCCCGGGCCTTGTGATTGGCCGGATCTGCGCCTGACGAAACCCCGCCTCCGCCTCTTCAGCTTAGTCATAAAATGTGTTTATTTTTTGAGTGCTCATCTAAATCTGTTGTTTTATCCACATTTTATTTTAGGTAGGACTGTGCCTATTTTGTCTTTTTAAAAAGTTCCCTAAGACTAGAGCTGGGGTGACCGTGTGTGTAGTGATTAGTAATAATGTAACGGAAGAAAACAAAAAGCTGCTCCATGAATCATCAGTTCATTGTGTGCCATGATCATTTAGTTAGGAATTACATGCTGAACTGATCCAACAGATCGGTTAAAAGTCTAGCTGGTTTTGCATATGCTTTATGTGTTAAAAACCTGGTCCTTTACTTATCTTGAAAAGAATAAATCTGTTTTCTGGTTGTCATAGCAGGCCTTGTAATGGCGCAGGGGTTAGTTAACATCTATTATCAGATTAGGATGTAATAAAAGTTTGACCAGATATTTTTCCATGGGGAGATGGGGCTAATGTTTAATAGCTTTGTTTAGAAAATGTTTACGCCAGGTGAGTGTGTGTGTGTGTGTGCATATGTGTTTAAGTCCATGCATGTGTAGCAGATACTATACCCAGATAGCAGAACAACATTGAATCATCGTTGAATCAACATTAAAGCATCAACCAACTTGTCATTGAATCAATGTTGAAATTTCAATGTTAAATGTTGATTTTTCATCAGGTTTGCACCTTGAAATAATGTTATTTCAATGATGAAATATAGATCAAGATGGGCATAAAATCAATGTTTGTTCAACGTAAATTCAATCACTTATTTTACATTGAATCAACATTGAAGCAGTTATAGTTTAGTCTTGCTTTATAAACAGCAAGATTCTATGACAGTAAATCATGTCCGTTTTGATTTATTTCTTTAAATCAGAGACCATGTAGGGCTGAAAAGTTTTTTTTTTTTAAACAAAAAGTCAGTAACTCAACATCCTTCAGTTTACATGTAAACATATTTATTTATGCTCCATACCCATTTAAACAGGAAGTAACATCACAATTACAATTAAACAACTATATAATAAAACACACTACAACTTACAGTGGTGTGAAAAACTATTTGCCCCCCGCCTGATTTCTTATTCTTTTGCATGTTTGTCACACAAAATGTTTCTGATCATCAAACACATTTAACTATTAGTCAAAGATAACACAAGTAAACACAAAATGCAGTTTTTAAATGAGGGGTTTTATCATTTAGGGAGAAAAAAAATCCAAACCTACATGGCCCTGTGTGAAAAAGTAATTGCCCCCTGAACCTAATAACTGGTTGGGCCACCCTTAGCAGCAATAACTTCAATCAAGCGTTTGCGATAACTTGCAACGAGTCTTTTACAGCGCTCTGGAGGAATTTTGGCCCACTCATCTTTGCAGAATTGTTGTAATTCAGCTTTATTTGAGGGTTTTCTAGCATGAACCGCCTTTTTAAGGTCATGCCACAACATCTCAATAGGATTCAGGTCAGGACTTTGACTAGGCCACTCCAAAGTCTTCATTTTGTTTTTCTTCAGCCATTCAGAGGTGGATTTGCTGGTGTGTTTTGGGTCATTGTCCTGCTGCAGCACCCAAGATCGCTTCAGCTTGAGTTGACGAACAGATGGCCGGACATTCTCCTTCAGGATTTTTTGGTAGACAGTAGAATTCATGGTTCCATCTATCACAGCAAGCCTTCCAGGTCCTGAAGCATCAAAACAACCCCAGACCATCACACTACCACCACCATATTTTACTGTTGGTATGATGTTCTTTTTCTGAAATGCTGTGTTACTTTTACGCCAGATGTAACGGGACACGCACCTTCCAAAAAGTTCAACTTTTGTCTCGTCGGTCCACAAGGTATTTTCCCAAAAGTCTTGGCAATCATTGAGATGTTTTTTAGCAAAATTGAGACGAGCCTTAATGTTCTTTTTGCTTAAAAGTGGTTTGCGCCTTGGAAATCTGCCATGCAGGCCGTTTTTGCCCAGTCTCTTTCTTATGGTGGAGTCGTGAACACTGACCTTAATTGAGGCAAGTGAGGCCTGCAGTTCTTTAAATGTTGTCCTGGGGTCTTTTGTGGCCTCTCGGATGAGTCGTCTCTGCGCTCTTGGGGTAATTTTGGTCGGCCGGCCACTCCTGGGAAGGTTCACCACTGTTCCATGTTTTTGCCATTTGTGGATAATGGCTCTCACTGTGGTTCGCTGGAGTCCCAAAGCTTTAGAAATGGCTTTATAACCTTTACCAGACTGATAGATCTCAATTACTTTTGTTCTCATTTGTTCCTGAATTTCTTTGGATCTTGGCATGATGTCTAGCTTTTGAGGTGCTTTTGGTCTACTTCTCTGTGTCAGGTAGCTCCTATTTAAGTGATTTCTTGATTGAAACAGGTGTGGCAGTAATCAGGCCTGGGGGTGACTACAGAAATTGAACTCAGGTGTGATAAACCACAGTTAAGTTATTTTTTAACAAGGGGGGCAATCACTTTTTCACACAGGGCCATGTAGATTTGGAGTTTTTTTTCTCCCTTAATAACGTAAACCTTCATTTAAAAACTGCATTTTGTGTTCAATGATGTTATCTTTGACTAATAGTTAACGGTTTTTGATGAGCAGAAACATTTAAGTGTGACAAACATGCAAAAGAATAAGAAATCAGGAAGGGGGCAAATAGTTTTTCACACCACTGTACATACAAATTATTATAAACTGGATGACAAAATGACTTTTTAGAAGAGAACTATTAGAAGAGATTGTTAATTCTGAATTCATAAAACAGAATCTAACTGCCAAGAGAAGAGACTGGAAAACCATAATATAAAAATGGCAGCCTGCCTCAGCAAAATTCAGTCAAATGCAAATAGAAACAACCAAGTCAGAAACACAACAGATGACTGAAACATTATTCGTAAGTTGAAATGTATTTACTCAGCAAAACAGATAATAAGACATGAGTCTGAACTTATGGTTTTCCACCACGAGCAATTCCCCCCAGCCGTTCTGGGGCATAACGAAGCCATTTCTGAACTGTTGAAGCAAAGAAACTCTGTGGCCTCCTTTTCTTCAGCTTTCAGCTCTTGTTGTTGTAGTGCATCTAAAGAATGAAAAACAAACAAAAGGTTAGAACGCTCTAAAAACTTGGAGTGGTAGTTGTTTATGAATGACAGAAGGTGGGTCCTAAATTTTTGGAAATGTGACTTTTACAAATGTACAGATATGCAACATATGTTTTGAAATGTCCTACAATCTTCCATAGATACAATGCACACATTAGATTTTTTTTTATTTACAGGTCCTTCTCAAAAAATTAGCATATTGTGATAAAGTTCATTATTTTCTGTAATGTACTGATAAACATTAGACTTTCATATATTTTAGATTCATTACACACAAAATCCCAAACCCAAAATCCCTATCTCAAAAAATTAGCATATTTCATTTGACCAATAAAAGAAAAGTGTTTTTAATACAAAAAAAAAAAGTCAGTATGTAAGTAATTATGTTCAGTTCTGCACTCAATACTTGGTCGGGAATCCTTTGGCAGATTCTTGTGTCTTGTGTCTCTCAACTTTCTCTTCACAATATCCCACAGATTCTCTATGGGGTTCAGGTCAGGAGAGTTGGCAGGCCAATTGAGCAGGTACCATGTCAGCTGCTGGTGTTGGTCCACTGACCATGGTATTACTGTGCTCAATTGGCCTGCCAACTCTCAAAAAAAAGACAACAACGTAAAAGACATCTGCTTTTTTTTCCGATACGTTGTTTGATTTTTATGAATGAATTTATTTGCATAGCTACAATTCAGGTGCAATAACTTTCAACTTTTATAGGTGAAGAAATATTGTAATAAAAGACAAAACTGTCAAGAACATCAACTATGAACTATGAAAACATGAAGAAAAAAATAATAAATTCCCTCAAATAAAGCATGTTGCTATATGTTTATGACAAAAAAAAAGACTTTGTAGTCAAAATTGCAATGCATATAAAGATTTAATATTCACAATGAATTACTCGAACTTTCAAAAGTAAAGGCATAGCGGCACAGGGCAAAACCATAAAGAACATTGACTTTAAATTAGGTTTGTAACAGGAGTTTAACAACTCATTGTGCATTGTTTTTTAAAATCCATCCTCTTGTTACATCCTTACAAACACCCGCACACACATATACAAGAAAAAAAAAGACAACAACGTAAAAGACATCTGCTTTTTTTTCCGATATGTTGTTTGATTTTTATGAATGAATTTATTTGCATAGCTACAATTCAGGTGCAATAACTTTCAACTTTTATAGGTGAAGAAATATTGTAATAAAAGACAAAACTGTCAAGAACATCAACTATTACCTATGATGCGTTAGAAGAGCTTTCTGAAAAGTTTCTATTACGCCAATATACTTAAACATAGCCTTGATGCTTAACAGATCCTTCAAACTTGTGAAGATTTAGTGACTGAGGAACCAAGTCTAAACAATAAATAACTTCTATTTTTACATTTTGTTAGATTTTTTTTGTTTCTGAAATAAGATGATTACTCACAAGAATTACTAAAAGAAACTAAAAAGAAATTTCATACATGTAAGTTTAATGACAGAGGAATCAAGTCTAATCATTCAACAGTATCAACTTCTAACTCAAATGCGTCGTTTAAAAAATATATATTTGTGTAATTAACTTTCATAGATGAAGAAATATTGTAATGGAAGACAAAACCTTTGAAAACAAAAACTATTGCCCAAGATGTTAGTTTTTCTGAAAAACGTTTCTAAAACGACATTATACTAGACTTAGCCTTGCCACTTAACAGATCTTTCAAACATGAAGGTTTAGGGATAGACAACACGAACAATTCCCTCAGATAAAGTATGCTGGTAAAAGTTTATGAAAAAAAGAAAGACTATGTAGTCAAAATTGCACTGCATATAAACTTTAATATTCACATTAAGCTATCTGGGCTTTCACGAGTGAAGGCTTAGTGACACTGGGAAAACATGGCAAAAGCATAAAGAACGTTGACTTTAACTTAGATTTTAGGAAAAGTTTGTAACAGAAGTTTAACACCTCAATGTGCATTTTTTAATCCATCCTCTTGTTACATCCCCAAAAACATGGGTACGCAGACACAACTACTCGAAAACAAGACAAAAAAAATATAAAGGATAATAGTTTTTTTTTCCAGATACGTTGTTTGATTTAAAAAAAATAATTTGTGTAGCTAAAATTCCGGTGCATTAACTTTCAACTTTCATATGTGAAGAAATAATGTCATGGAATAAAAAAAAAAACATCAAAAACAACTGTTGCCTAGGATGTGTTTAGAGTTTTCTGAAAAGTTTCTAAAACGACATTATAAATAACACAGACTTGACGTTTAACAGATCTTTCATACATGAAGGTTTGGCGATAGACACCGTAAAAAACAATTCCCTCAAATACACTATGTTGCTAAAAGTTTATGGGGGAATAAAAAAGACTGTATTCAAAATTACAATGCATATAAACTTTATTAATCACATTTAGCTACCTTAACTTTCACAACTGAAGGCATGGCGATGCAGGGAAAAACAAGACAAATACCTAAAGAATGCTGACTTTTACCATAGGTTTTTTTTTTTTTTTTTTGAGAAGAGTTTCTAACAGAAATTTAGCATCTCCTTTGAACTAAACGTTGTCCGGCCAAGCGTTTACGACATCTGGCACAAGGACACTCACCCGTCATAAAAGCTCCTCAACCCTTATCTTCTATTAACTATCACCCCATGACCCCTGACAGAACTTTCAGGCTTTAGTGACAGAGGAAACATGAAAAAAAAAAAACATGAACAATTTCCTCGAATTAAGTATTTTGCTAAATGTTTATTAAAAAAAAAAAGACTATGTAGTCAAAATTGCAACGTATATAAAGATTTAATATTCACAATTAGTTACCCAAACTTTCAAAAAGTTAAGGCCTAGTGGCACAGGGCAAAACTATAAAGAACGTTGACTTTAAATTAGGTTTGTAACAGAAGTTTAACAACTCCTTGTGCATTGTTTTTTTTTTAAATCCATCCTCTTGTTACATCCTTACAAACACCCACACACACATATACAAGAAAAAATTTTTTTATTTCATACATGTAAGTTTAATTACCAAGGAATCAAGTCTAATCATTTAACAGTTATCAACTTCTTAACTCAAATACGTTGTTTTAAAAAAATTGTGTAAGTAATTAAATTTCATAGGTGGAGAAATATTGGAAGAATAATGGAAGACAAAAAACTATTGCCCAAGATGTTAGTTTTTCTGAAAAAGTTTGTTAAACGACATTATAAATAACACTATGATGCTTTCAGCTTTTTTTTCTGATATGTTGTTTGATTTTTGTGAATGAAAAATTTAATTGCACGGCTAAAATTCTGGTGCAATAACTATTAACTTTCATAGGTGAAGTAATATTGTAATCAAAGACAACAACTATTGCCTATGATGTGTTAGAGTTTTCTGAAAAGTTCTAAAATGATATTATACTTACACATAGCCTTGATGCTTAACAGATCTTTTAAAGCGTGAAGGTTTAGTGACGCAGGAACCATGTCTAAACAATCAAGAACTTCTACTTTTACATTTTGTTAGATTTTTTTTGAGTTCCTAAAATAAAGTATTGCTCACAACATTTACTAAAAGAAATTTCATGTGTGTACGTTTAATGACCGATGAAACAAGTCTAATCATTCAACAGTATCAACTTCTTAACTCAAATACATTGTTTAAAAAAAATAATAATTTGTGTAAGTAATTAACTTTCATAGGTGGAGAAATGTTGTAATGGAAGACAAAACCTTTGAGAACAGAAACTATTGCCCAAGATGTCTTAGTTTTTCTGAAAGGTTTCTAAAAATGATATTATACTTACACATAGCCTTGATGCAACAGATCTTTAAAGCGTGAAGGTTTAGTGCCAGAGGAACCATGTCCGAACAATCAAGAACTTCTACTTTAACATTTTGTTAAATTTTTTTTTGAGTTTCTAAAATAAAACATATTGCTCACAACATTTACTAATAGAACCTAAAAGAAATGTCATGTGTAAGGTTAATGCCGATGAAACAAGTCTAATCATTCAACAGTATCAACTTCTAACTCTGATACAGTATGTTGTTAGATTTTGACAACAAATTTTTTTGTGTAACGAAGTTTCCAGTCTAATTACTTTTAACTTAGGTGAAGAAATATTGTAATGGAAGACAAAACTTATGAGAAAGAGACGAAAAACAACTTTTAGCTCAGATGTTTTCTGAAAAGTTTCTAAAATGACATTATATTTACACCTAGCAATGGCAGCTAACTGATCTTTCCAGCGTGAAGGTTTAGTGACCGAAAGAAAAGAAAGAAAAAACTCAAACCCTCAAGAACAACCCAAGAACATTTACTGAGCTGTTTACTTCTGATCAGTTTTTGTTAAGATTTTGAAGAAAATACTTTTTGTAACTCACATTACCGGTTATTTTGAGAGCATTCAGAGCTAACTCAACTTATATGTTAGGGTCTTTTGAAACATCCAGAATAAAACTAAGGGTTTATTCCTACCCCTGTGTGAATGTTTCCCTACAGAGATAATACAACCCCCATGTGTGACCGGTTTGTCCAAAACTCTGCGCTGTGTTGTGAATTTAACGAGTCTGGACAACAAATATTCCACAAGCCACTTTTATTATTATGAATGAATTAAAAACTAAATGAATAAAAAACTTCATGTTTGTGTAGCCTGGCGAAAGTGAACCAGCACAGGACACAGTAATGTCTTTTGGGGTTTTTTATTCTGAAAGTAAAAATTGGGGTTTCATAAAAATAGAATACAGGTCCTTGGGAATCCTCCCCTATGAGCACAATCACAACACGTTCAGTGTCCTTTAATTAGTTCAGCCCGAGAGGCATAACAACTGAGCCTCATCTCCTAGTACAAATACATTTCAAATAAGAAACTAACCAAAATTTCGAGTACCAAACAGCAACCTTTAAAAGAAAAGAAAATGAAATGCTGTTCATTTGAAATATACAAAAATATACAAAAATAACTGTGGTGGCTCTTCCTGATAAAACAATAGAAATTGCACATTCCACTGTCAACAATCTTACAGTACATATGACAATGTTTGTATAAAATGTACTTTATAACAATGAATGCATAAATCTTCCCAAAATACTGACTGTTTAGTGCATCCACTTAAGCACAAGTTATCTTGTGGCAGACTTCTCACGAGTCATACTTTAAACATCCCTCGACGTATCTGCTAACATCCAACATAAACAACAATAGTAGCCACTAACATCCAACAGTATTTCTGTATAACACACTCTTTAACATTGTTAACTAAATATTTTGATACAACAGACATTTTACAGCATATTTACCTGATAAAACAATCAGATACACCTGCAACATAACGTGCTTCAATTTCGGCAGCCAACGGTCTGACTTCCTGTGTTTTCTCTTATTCACCGGTATCACGCCGTATCCCTAAGTGTGCTGCCCAAATGGCACTGCCATCTAGTGGCGTACATAAAAATTGCATGTACTATTCCCACCTGGCTACATTTGCTTATAACTCTGTGTTTGTAAGTCAAAACAGATAATTTTAGCCATGGAGTTCAAATATACATACATAGTGTCACTTCCAAAGAAAAACATGCGTTAAACAACCTCTATTTGTGCTTCCTTACAAATAAACTGCATTTTTATCACCAAAAATACATCTTACTTGCAATAAACCAACTTTAACTAAACATATATTTTTTTTTTTTTTAAGCTAGAGCTCCGTCAGAACTCACCTCTCTCCAGCTACCGCGCGCGCACTGAAGGAGACCAGCCGAAACCGGAAGAAGAAGCGGTAACTCTAAAAGGGGCCGTGTCCCATTTTTTTAGCAGTCACAAGCATAACCGAATATTTTAACACTAGTGCAAAACAATAAGATAAAAATAAATTAGCAATAAAATAATGATTTCCAAAGTATAAAATTTCAAAAATATGAAAGAAATAATAACCAAAAAGACAGATTTTGAGTTAAAATAAATGTAAATATAGTATCTGCTATACATGCATGGACTTAAACACATATGCACACACACACACACACACACACTCACCTGGCGTAAACATTTTCTAAACAAAGCTATTAAACATTAGCCCCATCTCCCCATGGAAAAATATCTGGTCAAACTTTTATTACATCCTAATCTGATAATAGATGTTAACTAACACCCCTGCGCCATTACAAGGCCTGCTATGACAACCAGAAAACAGATTTATTCTTTTCAAGAAAAGTAAAGGACCAGGTTTTTAACACATGGTCCTCGTATATATATAAAGCATATGCAAAACCAGCTAGACTTTTAACCGATCTGTTGGATCAGTTCAGCATGTAATTCCTAACTAAATGATCATGGCACACAGTGAACCCAGATAGCAGAACAACATTGAATCATCGTTGAATCAACATTAAAGCATCAACCAACTTGTCATTGAATCAATGTTGAAATTTCAATGTTAAACGTTGATTTTTCATCAGGTTTGCACCTTGAAATAATGTTATTTCAATGATGAAAAATAGATCAAGATGGGCATAAAATCAATGTTTGTTCAACGTAAATTCAATCACTTATTTTACATTGAATCAACATTGAATCAACATTGAAGCAATTATAGTTTAGTCTTGCTTTATGAACAGCAAGATTCTATGACAGTAAATCATGTCCATTTTGGTTTATTTCTTTAAATCAGAGACCATGTAGGGCTGAAAAACATTTTTTTTTTAAACAAAAAGTCAGTAACTCAACATCCTTCAGTTTACATGTAAACATATTTATTTATTTATGCTCCATACCCATTTAAACAGGAAGTAACATCACAATTACAATAAAACAACTATATAATAAAACACACTACAACTTACATACAAATTATTATAAACTGGATGACAAAATGAGTTTTTAGAAGAGAACTATTAGAAGAGATTGTTAATTCTGAATTCATAAAACAGAATCTAACTGCCAAGAGAAGAGACTGGAAAACCATAATATAAAAATGGCAGCCTGCTTCAGCAAAATTCAGTCAAATGCAAATAGAAACAACCAAGTCAGAAACACAACAGATGACTGAAACATTATTCGTAAGTTGAAATGTATTTACGCAGCAAAACAGATAAGAAGACATAATAAGAGATAATAAGAGAGTCTGAACTTATGGTTTTCCACCACGAGCAATTCCCCCCAGCCGTTCTGGGACATAACGAAGCCATTTCTGAACTGTTGAAGCAAAGAAACTCTGTAAAAAACATTGATACAGTCTTTTTAACATTAAGGCACAAGCATGAATCATTCAGCCATTTTTGTAAGTCATCTAAGGCTAATGAAAGCTGATGGGCTGCATCATCAGCACTTTTAGCTTGTGTAAAAATTACCGTATCATCTGCATACATGATCATGTCCACATGTCCAAATTCTGTGCCTCTCCTTGGTTTCATACGGATTACATAAACTGAGAATATTTGTTTTCAATGTGACTTGCATCATTTAAAAGTAGACACTTTAAGCTTTATATAGATATATTTCTCATTTCAGTTAATTTTAGTGACGTGTTTCAAAAAGATTTTCACGGAGACTGAGGTTTCATATATGTGCATATATCCTCATATACTGTATGTGGCCAATTAGGATTAGTTTTTTGCATTTTTTTTTGTTAGTTCTTAGTTATTGCCTTGATAATAGAAAATATGAGCTAGGCATCATGTATGACAGTTGCCAAAGTGAGATATGAGCTAAAATGACCAGATCCTGCCATAGGAGACATATCTTGTATGTACATATAGGGCTTATATGTGGATATAAAGAAGCAATACAGGAGACCTATATGGCCTGTATATGCACATATATGCACCTCAATGTTGCCTACATGTGGCATATATACGCATATATGCAGCATTATCATATATATGCATACATCCTCATATTTACATTTACATTTAGGCATTTGGCAGACGCTCTTATCCAGAGCGACTTACATTTTTATCTCATTATACATCTGAGCAGTTGAGGGTTAAGGGCCTTGCTCAAGGGCCCAACAGTGGCAACTTGGTGGTTGTGGGGTTTGAACCTGGGATCTTCCGAACTGTAGTCCAATGCCTTAACCACTGAGCTACCCCTGGCCCCATATAGGTGCGGTTATATGCGCATATATACTGCATATAGGTTTCATATATGCACATATGTCCTCATATAGGTGCAGATATATGCGCATATATACTGCATATAGGTTTCATATATGCGCATATATCCTCATATAGGTTCTTTCCATGTGGGGCACGCACACTGCTCTGGGTCAGACACAGACAACGGGAAACAGGAACTAAGCTCTCAAACAAATGCTTCCCAACAGAATACCGTAGGTCGCATCGCCAAAATTCTTTCACCGTGAGTGGCAGGAACTTCCAGACTACAACATATTGAATTCTCATGCCTGTAGAGTGTATTATAATGACGTGGCGACAGTGGAAAAACACCTTCCGATGTTAAATGCGAGCCGAAAATTGAGTACTTTTGAACGGCAAACAGGAATTAAGCTCTCAAGTGAGTAAACTACACCCTAAAAAATGCTGGGTTAAAAACAACCCAATCTGGGTTGTTTTTAACCCAGCTGCTGGGTAAATATAGGACTAACTAAATGCTGGGTTAATTTAACCCAGCAAGATGGGTTATTTGTTTAACCCAACAAGATGGGTTAAATATTAAATCCAAATGCTAGGTCATATTTAACTATAATGCTGGGTTAATTCCACCACATAAATTGGTCTATTTGTGAGGTAGAATTGGGTTAATTCTACCTCACAAATAGGTTATTATTATTTTCATGTTTAAAATGAAATCTGTTAAAAAAAAAAAAAAAAAAAAAAAAAAACACCCATGTCTATTAAACAGTTAAATTACTTTGATATACTGGTCTATTACAAAAAACATACATGTATGCAATAAACATCATCCTATTAAATGTTCTTAGAAAAAACATTTATTTTTCAAAAGCACAAGAACAGATAATAAACAGTGACATCATTACTGTACTATTACTGACAAGGGCAGAATGGAGAAATTGAACAAATAGGCTGAAGCAACTTCTACAGAGCAGGATCAAAACTATCCAGCCCTGGTCTCATTTTAACATACAAACACTGTCTGTCTATGACTTTTCAGGTAGGTCTCGCTATTTCATAGCAACATTACAACATTACTGAGAGCAGCGCTGGTCATTATCTCCCAACGTCAGGATGTAGGGGTACGGCCTTGACACTCCACCATGTTGGTGCCAACCTTAGAAAGAAAGAAATGAAAAAGTTAAAATTTTGTTGAATAGCAAAGATTAAACTGAATAAGACTATCAATTTCGTGTGAAATACGATTGATACTAAAAAATTACAAAGCTGCCCATTAAGATAGGGTATAGGTAACCAGAAACAAAAACATGGAGACAGCTACTACCAAACATAAAACAGCAAAATAAGCACGACTTTTAGGATACAGCACTTTATGTCAGACTAGTTGATATTGTAGTCTGCATTGATTTTAAGCTAATTACCGAAAAAATGTCATAGCTGGTGTCATACTGGTACATTACAATCACCAAAATATTAATACTTCCATCTAGTAGTTATCTGTACCGCTGTGGTACTTTTTCCTGTAGTTGGCGCGCTGACTGATAGTTAATTTAACTTTGGTTAAAGAGAGCTACCTGGTTAGCTTACATGCAATTACTGGTGATACATTTGCATACTTGCCAAAGGGGGAAAGGTGTAAAATATTGTTATAACTCGGGAGAAACGCAGGAGAAATTTGACCGCAGAGTAAATTACTAGCTAGTGAAAAACGGGAGGGTTAGCAGGTCTGTATATTTGTGAGAGGGTCAGTGGTTTGTAACACCACAGCATTTTATTGTCTCAAGCAGTGAGTTTAATAAAGTTCTAAAGTGGTTGCTAATGCTAGCAAACTAACTAAATGCATGCGTCATGCTAACACTACAGTTAACAGTTTAGCGTTCATTCATCACTTCACCATCTTCGTAACCCTGCAAACATTCTACAGAGAAAGCTAAAAAAGCTCAGACATCTTAGCCGTCTCTTTCATACACAGGTGGGGAGGCTAGCAGCTATTCTCAGCTAAATTATCATCCAGTACCTCAGACCAGCCGGAAAGTTTGTGTGTAACCTTAACACGGTAACAGCAATAAATGTTACATATAGTAATAATTTTTCAGTCATATGTGAATTAGGTGAGTGAACATGTGTATACAGACCTTGTATTTAACGCCATTTTCCCTTAAATGTCCGAGGAGGATGAACCGTCATCAGCGGTGTGAGAGCTCAAGAGACACGAAGCTGAGTGACAGCCGCTGAATCCACCGGTGACCTTTGGGGGAGGGGCCAAGCAAACTTCAACCCAGCAGCTGGGTTACACAAAAACTACCCAACTCTCTGTAAATAACCCAGAAAAATGACCCAACAGCGGCAACCCAGCGTTTGGGTAGAAAAAACAACCCAGCATTTTTTAGAGTGTAGGCAGTAAGGTAAATACACAAAACTTACCGTCAAATTATTTTTTTTCCTCAATAACTATATATATATATATATATATATATATATATATATATATTTTTTTTTTTTTTTTTTTTTTTTTTTTTTTAATTATTTTATTTATTTATTTTATTTTTTTAAGCACCATGGCAAATCTCTCGTAGTCAATTTTTTAACCTGTTTTAAACACATACACACATGCATACACATTTTTATAGAAATGCACTTAGTTAATTTAATTTGCCTTACATTGTTGAATGAGGATGGGTTCCAAAACCAAAAATCAACATTGATTCAATGTTTGTCTTTTCAACACAGAAAAGCATTGAATTATCAACATTGATTCAACATTATTTAGCATTGAAAAATCAACCTCAACCAAAATGATGATTCTGATGAAATTTCAACATTGAATCAATGTCACCTTGCTATCTGGGAACTGATGATTCACGGAGCAGCTTTTTGTTTTCTTCCGTTACATTATTACTAATCACTACACACACGGTCACCCCAGCTCTAGTCTTAGGGAACTTTTTAAAAAGACAAAATAGGCACAGTCCTACCTAAAATAAAATGTGGATAAAACAACAGATTTAGATGAGCACTCAAAAAATAAACACATTTTATGACTAAGCGGAAGAGGCGGAGGCGGGGTTTCGTCACGCGCAGATCCGGCCAATCACAAGGCCCGGGAGGAACCCCATTCGATTCCCCTTTCACAAACTCAAACTCCGCGCGCATCGCGCACCAGACAAGACTTCGCTGCTCACGCGCTACACGCTCATGACATCGGACAAACTCATACGCGGCGAAACCGTTTACGCGCGGACCTCGCTTTTGTCTCTTGTATTTTTTCTCGAGGGTATGCGCGCAACAACACCGTTTTTTAGTCGTATCATCGAGACCATTTTACTTCTTCAACGACTCGGGGCTCTCACCCTCTGGTGACGGTTATGCTTCTTCTCTTTAAAAATAACTTAAAACTAACAAGTTCGGTAGTCCTCAGTCATTCAAAGTGCTCCAAGTTTTTACCAAAGTGAATAAATGTTTCACTGTTTGCCCCCTTGGTAATAAATACATTCTCCCTGTCTTAATAGTTACGCACAAACACCTTGAAATGAGTCCCCTCACCGAGCATATTTTTCAAATAAAACAAAAACACACTGAACAAATTCTTACAATAAATAAATGAAATAAATACATATACAAATAAATAAATACGTATATAAATGAATAAATATGTATATAAATAAATACGTATATAAATAAATACGTATATAAATAAATAAATACGTATATGAATAAATGAATGAATGAAACGATGTCTAACTCATAAGCCACTCCCTTTTAACAAAAACCTCCCAGTCATAAAAATTCCTAAAGGTCATCCAAAGGTCAAAAAAGCACTTAAGGGGGTAATAAAACTGTCAAAATCGAGTTTGACGAAAGCTTGTTAGGTTATATTTTTTCAGGTAAAGGCATTGGGGAGATGGCAATCATTACATCTTCAATAAATGCACAAGTTTATATTGACATTTTGGACACTTTTCTTTTTCTTTTCCATCAATTGAAAGGATGTTTGGGGATGATGACATAATTTTTCAAGATGATAATGCATCTTGTCATAGAGCAAAAACTGTAAAGAAATTCCTTGAAGAAAGACACATAAGGTCAATGTCATGGCCTGCAAATAGCCCGGATCTCAATCCATTTGAAAATCTGTGGTGGAAGTTGAAGAAAATGGTTCATGCCAAAGCTCCAACCTGCAAAACTGATCTGGCAACTGCAATTAGAGACCGTTGGAGCCAGATTGATGATGAGTACTGTTTGTCACTCATTAAGTCCAGGCCTCAGAAACTGCGAGCCATTATAAAAGCCAGAGGTGGTGCAACAAAGTACTAGGGGTGTGTTGCGGTCTTTTTTGGTTTGTTTATTTTCAATGATTACATAATTTTTTCCTTTGAATTAGGTGATTCCATATTTTTTTCCCTTTGCTTGGTCTAAAAAAGGCAACTCTTACTGACTAAAGATGTTTCTTTCTTGTTCCCTTTTCGAGGCTTCACTCAATGCTGCGTTAGAACGCTTATGGGAACTATCTTGTTGCATTGCCGGCCGTGAAGCATGTGTGGAAAAACGCCATTATCTGGCTATATATAACCTCGGTCAGGTGACGTCATCTGATTAGATCAGATGGAGGTTATAAATACCGGAAAGCCGGCAACAAAACCTCAGATCATTTGTCTTCATGCCGACTTGTGATCGCGTGTGTGCAGCAAGCATTTAAAAAAAAAAAAAAGCCATTCTAAACAGAGAGAAAAAAAAAGCAATAAAACTCACCAGATATAATGGCCGAGTTTAGTGTTTCATGCCCATGCGGTAACCGTCTTTCTCAAGACGATAGTCATAGCCTCTGTTTCGAATGTTTGGGTGAAAGGCACGCTCTCCTTGGACTTGAAGGAGAGTGTGAGCACTGTGATAATCTCCAGATGAAGGTGCTACGAGCGCGTCTCGCGTTCTTTAGGGAGCCACGAGCCGCTCTGCACTCCTGGGGCTCACAGGTTGATTTGGTCGAGGCACGAGAGACGGAGCCCCTCCTTTCTCTCGCCTCCTCCATGGATCACGCTCTCTCTCCCTCCACTTCGCGAGCGCACTTTGGTGCTTTCTGGGAGTGTTTGGGAGAGACTCACTCTCTTGCTCCTTTTGAAATGGATGTAGCTACCTCAGAACGATCCTCTAGGGATGATAAAGAGTATGAGGAATTAATTGAGGTTATAACACGCGCAGTCGAACGTTTACACATTGACTGGCCACAGGAGCAAGCTCATACAAAACATTCCAAACTGGATGACGATGACGTTTCCAAACTGGTCGGGTGGCCAGGAGATGACGCCACAACGCCGCTCTCTCCCCTTTTTTGATGATCTCCACAACGAGTTATCTCGTTCATGGAGACGTCCTTTTTCTTCCCGTATTTTTGTACCTTCAACTTCGTTTTATTCGAACATTGTTGATGCAAAGGCACAGGGTTATGTGATGATGCCCCAGATTGAGGAGACGCTCGCGGGCTATCTCGCTCCTGGAACATCATCCTCATTAAAAAAGCCAACCCTTCCCTCCAAGGCATGTAGAACTTCTTCTACCCTGTTAGGGAAGGCGTTCCAAGCAGCTGGTCAGGCCGGCGCTTCCTTGCACACCATGGCGGTTTTGCAGGCGTATCAGGCTGACCTGCTGAATGATCTGAGCACGAGCGGCAATATGAATCAGGAAGCGTTCATAGAATTACGCCGGGCTACTGATCTGTCCATGCGTGTGACGAAACAGACAGCCCGTGCTATTGGCCGTTCTATGGCCTTCCTGGTGTCTGCAGAGAGGCACCTCTGGCTAAATCTAACTGGTATTAAGGACAAAGATCGGGCATTCCTTCTCGATGCTCCCATCTCACCCTCAGGCCTATTTGGCGAAGCAGTAAATACTGTCACCACCAGATTTATAGAGGCCAGTCTCTATGAACAAGCTTTTGGGAAATTTATCCCACGCCGTGTCCAGGTGTCGAGGCCATCGGCCACCCAACCTCGACCCGATCTGAATCTCGCTAGACAAGAGGCGCAGAAGGAAAGCGTCAGTAGCCGCGCAAGGACTGGGGTACGGCTCGACGCCCCCCTCAGGCCGCCCCCAAAAAATTAGACCGCTCTGTCTTCTTCGCAAAGCAGCGTTCCTGAGAGCAGAGCTCAGGACCGTGGGGGTGACCCCCACCTGGGGACGGGCATATAGGAGCATGCCCCCCCCGGGCACCCCCAGGAGATCGATGTTCAGTTTCCGCCGCCTTTGGTGTTTCGGACAACACCGGTCTCCGACACGTTAGTCCTTCGGTCGCATCCTGCTATATTCCCGGACACCGAACCACTAACACCCCCCAGCCCAGTAGAAGTACTTGCACCCCTTTCGGAGAAGCTGGCAGCGTGGAAGCTACTGCCAGACATATCCCCCTGGGTTTTAAAGACTGTAGAGAAAGGATACAGGATCCAGTTTGCATGTATAATTTGAATGTATATTTACTGTAGAGTGCAAGCAGGGACTCCGGCAGGACTAACTATGACAGCATAACTAAAAGGGAGAGCCAGAAGGAAACACAAACATGAGGGCTCCCTGAGATGTAAAGCAAACAATCACCTCACCGTCAAATCACCTCACCGTCAAGGCCTCACCGTGGTTCAGACCCCGGTTTCTCGCTTTGGGTCCCACTCTAGGTCCGTCTTGTCGTCGCAAAATGCTAACGACAGATGCTTCCCTTACCGGCTGGGGCGCGGTCTTGGATGGCCGTCCAGCCCAAGGGGTCTGGAGAGGCCACCTTTTCGCATGGCACATCAATTGCCTCGAAATGATGGCTCTATTTTTAGCTCTACAGCATTTCCTCCAGCAGCTGAGAGGCTACCATGTCCTAGTGCGGGTGGACAGCACATCGGTAGTCTCCTACATAAATCGCCAGGGCGGCCTGCGTTCGCAACGCTTGAACCAGCTAGCACATCAGGTTCTGCTCTGGGCTCAGGACAAGTTCCTGTTCCTCAGGGCGATTCACATTCCAGGGTACAGGAATGTGGGAGCAGACTTTCTGTCCAGACAAGCTGTGAATCACGGGGAATGGAAACCACCCCGAAGTAGTCACTTAAATCTGGGAGAGATTCTCTACAGCAGAAGTGGACCTCTTTGCCTCACAGGAGACTGCACAATGTCCCCTCTACTACTCTCTGACTCATCCAGCTCCCCTGGGTCTGGACGTGATGGCCCATACGTGGCCTAATTTACGCCTCTATGCGTACCCTCCGATAGCTCTGCTCCCGGGAGTCCTGGCGAGGGTCCGTCAACACAGTTTGCGCCTCTTATTGATAGCGCCCCATTGGCCGGCCCGAGTATGGTTCTCAGAGATAATATCGCTCCTTGACGGCTCACCTTAGATGATTCCAGTGAGGAGGGATCTTCTATCTCAGGCGCAGGGGACAATATTTCATCCCCGGCCCAAGCTCTGGAACCTTCACGCTTGGCCCCTGAACGGGACCAATTGAGTCAAGCCGGCATTTCAGCCGGCGTAATTGACACCATCCTAAGTGCTAGGGCTCCCTCCACTAGAAGGATTTATGCCTTCAAATGGAAGGTATTCGAGAGCTGGTGCATGGCAAAGCAGCTGGACCCAGTCCACTGCCAAATCGTTTCAGTGCTGGAATTCCTGCAAGAGAAATTGTCCTCGGGCTTGTGCCCTAGTACCCTCAGAACGTACGTGGCCGCTATTTCAGCCTGCCACGTCCTGACTGAAGGGGTTACTGTGGGAAATCACCCTTTAGTTGCCCGTTTCATTCGTGGAGCTAAACGGTTGAGGCCACCCACTAGAGTCACGGCTCCCTCATGGGATTTATCTATCGTGCTCGAAGGTCTGATCGACACTCCTTTTGAACCGCTAGAGTCAGCGCCCGACAAGCTTCTGACTCTCAAGATGGTTCTTCTTATGGCCATCACCTCTCTAAAGAGGATCGGAGACCTGCGTGCATTGTCAGTCTCCCCATCTTGCCTGGACTTTGCCCCTAGGCTAGTCAAGGCCATTCTGCATCCTCACCCAAACTATCTACCGAAAGTTCCTTTCTCAACCATGTACCCTGTCGTCCTGGAAGCCTTCTGTCCTCCGCCTGTTGCGGATTCGGAGCAGGAAAAACTTCATCTACTGTGCCCAGTACGTGCTCTTCAGGCTTATGTCCACCGCACCAGCCAGTAGTGTAAGTCAGAGCAACTCTTTATATGTTATGGAGGCCGCAACCGGGGGGCGGCCGCCACCACACATACTCTGTCACACTGGATGAGAGATGCTATTGCCCTCTCCTACAAGGCGCGTGGACTCACTTCGCCCCTAGGAGTCAGGGCTCATTCAACCAGAGGGGTCGCCTCATCTATTGCTCTTGCAAGAGGTACTCCCCTGCAACAAGTGTGTGACGCGGCGGGTTGGTCCTCTCCGCACACATTTATAAGATTTTATAGTCTGGATGTCCATGCCACTCCGGGCTCACGAGTCCTCGGGTCGGCTTCCCGGACATGAATCTGAGACCTTCTCGGTCTTGTGCGCACACGCTACACAACCTTGGGGTCCAGACACCTGTAGGGCGGCGGCGTTGGTAATCTCGTTCCCATAAGCGTTCTAACGCAGCATTGAGTGAAGCCTCGAAAAGGGAACGTCTCGGGTTACTTTGCTGTAACCCTGTTCCCTGAGAGGCGGGAACGAGATGCTGCGTCCGAACGCCGCACTACCATGTGACCGGACGTCCATTCAGACAAATAATCTGAGGTTTCGTTGCCGGCTTTCCGGTATTTATAACCTCCACCTGATCTAATCAGATGACGTCACCTGACCGAGGTTATATATAGCCAGATAATGGCGTTTTTCCACACATGCTTCACGGCCGGCAATGCGACAAGATAGTTCCCATAAGCGTTCTAACGCAGCATCTCGTTCCCGCCTCTCAGGGAACAGGGTTACAGCAAAGTAACCCGAGACGATTTCTTTTAATGTTTCGTAAAGCTAGAAAGTTGCCTGTAGATGCGGTCATATTATTTCACCAGTTTTGACGCGTAGGTCTGGTTTAAAGTTTCACTCACACGACAGAAGTCCAATCTCTTTGTCTCTTGTAGTTTATTTTGTCAGCATCAAAGAATCAACACTTCATACAGTCGTCTTGAGTAAATCCACTGTGATTACAGACACCAGTTGCTGCATCTTGCAAATCTCTGACTTTTACAACAACCTATTTGCTGTACCTTATAAATTACAGTCTTAGCTTATGTATATAACAACACTCTTGTTGTATATCTCTACTTACGGGAGCTTACGATTACAACAACCTAGTTGTTGTATCTTACATACCCAGCTTACGGGAGCTCACGGTCAAAAGCTTGTGTTTCCGTAGCCTTCCGCATCTAAACTGAACTCTCTATCATACGACAGTCATACAAATGCATGTAATAGTGGAATGACATCACAGACCAACTTACGATTGTCAAAATGGATGCATAACTTAGAAATTTAAAGCTTATGGCTTATGTAACAAACTTAATGCTTAATGCTTTACTAATGAATAGAACAAGGTAGAATGAATGAAATAACAACAAATAAAATAAAATAAACACAACAACAAATTCATAACAAGTACAATATGCTCTTACATTGCCATTTGAGCTTAACTTAGTTTTGTTTCTTGTCTGTGATCTGCTTTTTGTCTAAAAAATAAAACAACTGAATGAACATCCTCTAAGACTGGTGATTCCATAATTTATGCCAGGGGTTGTACTCTCTATTACCTATCAGAATTTCAATTCCAGCGTTAATCTGGGGCAACTTTACATCACTAAGATATGGCCACTTATCAATGTCATGCTGTTGTGGAATGTTTTCCACCGTAACTGTGATGCTCTTTTGTGTAAACACTTTGGGAGGTTCGACAAAGGTGTTTTCGTTCAGACTACTAATCTCCAAATTGGTAAGCACGTAGCTTTCAACTCATTTCTTAGAGTACATGGTGCTCAACATTACCTCAACTTTTCTGCCTTGCACATTTAACTGCCTTGCTAATGAGTCTGTACAGAACGTGGCAGAACTACCTGGGTCCATAAATGCATAAACTCCTACTATTTTGTTGCTTTTCTTGGACTTTATTTTAACAGGTACTATGGGGAGAATACAATTATCTCCAGCCCCAGTGAGGGCATTTATTTCGCAACTCACTGTAGCAGGCGGTTTATTTTCAGTTTCAGTTTCGTCGGCCCTTGCGGTTGTCTGGGCTGTGTCTGTGTCTTGCACTGCAATGTGCAGCATGCGAGGATGTCTCTTTGAGCACGACGGGCATGTGAGTTTTTTGGGACAATCTCTGCTTAAATGACCCTTCACTAAACATCCAAAACAAAATCCATTCCTTTTTAAGAAGTCTACTTTGTCATTATGCGCCCTATTGTTAAATTGGCGGCACTCATCTAAGGTATGGTCTTTCTTACAGTATTCACACGGTTTAGTGAAGGTGCTAATAACTAATGCACCAGCATTCTTTGTTGCAATCGAGTCTTTATGATTTTTACCAACCTGTCTGACCTCCGTTGCGAAGCTGACCCTGTCCTTTACGTCCCTTTTTGGCTTGGGTCCTTGAAGGGATTTGTTAAAGTGTCTTTTAGGGCAGTTTTGAAGTAATAATCTGCATGTTGGTAGCGTTATCTAGCTCCTCCTTGTGGTCAATGCTTGCCATGATGTTGTGATAGGATGCTAGGAATACGGAGAAGGCGCTTAACGACTTTCCATCCTCTGACTTTATTTCCGGCCAATTGGCTACCTTTTGCATCAGCGTGTTTGCGATTTTTCGTTTATTTCCAAATCTGTCCTGTAACAGTCTCATTCCTATACATAACCACACTGATCTGGCATAAGCTGACAACTTCATAACGAGGTCACTAGCCTCTCCCCTAGTAAACTGCTCAAGATAAAACAGCTTATCTGCATCACTATCGGTTTTGTCCACAATAACATGTTTAAACGCTTTCATAAAGGACGGAAACTCAAAAGGATCACCATAAAACGCAGGGACATTTGCCTGAGGTAAGGAGGATTGCCTTTGGCATTTCACAAGCAATGCAGTAATATCTGCTGTTGCGTCATGCTCTGAGGTGCTAATGTATCAATGTCATGGTGTGTGTATTTATTGTCTTGGGTAGACCATTCATTTAACACTAGAAGCGCCGAGCAGCGGTCATCTGACCGCAAGGGGGGGAAAAAAAAAAACTTCACACTCGATCAAAATCCAGGACCCTCCTTTCATGACTTTTATATATATATATATATATATATAAAATCAATTATATCAATTTCACGGAAGCATATGCTTCGCCATATGACAATTCGCCATTCATTCCCTCATTGATAATCAGCGATATTTTATAAGGAGTTTTAGGGATTTAGCTCTACTTAATTTTATATCATTTTGAGAAAATCCATTAGTTCGTTCATTTTATTTGAAGCTTCTGAAACTTCGGATGTTTATTTTTTTGGTTAGATTAGTTCTGAACTCGCTTCCGTGAAACTATCACTAAAACAATGTAATGAGACCTCTTGAGGATATAAAGCTTTATTATTGTGTTTGAATAAATAATCAGATCTACCACAGCAGATAATAAACTATGCTATGTCATAACCGAAGCAAACACCACGATTATGCCTCGTTTCGTTCGACGGGAACGTGGTTCACTTGGCCGCGGTGTATTATAAACCTGTGGAATGTTTCACTGGTTATGCTCACATAAGAGTAATAAAAGCGAGTGAAATGTGGAAATGATGTGTGGCAACTCAATGAGAACTAAACTAAAGATTTCGGTAACTCCACTGAGTGTAACATCTGCATAGTGACACTGAACATCTTCACTTTTCCGTTTACCTCTGAAAAAAAAAGCTGTATTTTGTTTGTTTATATTTAGAATTTTCATAACAGTAGAAGAAGTACGCGCGCGCACACACACACACACACTCCCCTGAGCCCTCGGGAAACATCCAATCCCCGACGGTATACAAATGAGTCAAGACGTAGCCTAACGTGGTGTCGTGTCGGATTTCAGCGGTCACGGAGTGGGAAGACTTTGAAGAAGCTGCATTGACAGTAAACAGCTGAACAACTTCACTTTTCCGTTTACCTCTGAGAAAAAAAAGCTGTATTTTGTTTGTTTATATTTTGGATTTTTATAGTAGTATGAGAAAGTTATAGTTTGGTCTGTACTGTAGTTCGCACCCTTGTAGAGAATAAATAAATGAATAACACCTTCATATCCCCTCTCAAGAGAGTGCCATAGTGCATTGTTAGTTTTAATGATTTGGCTGAAAGTAATTATCACTACATAAGTACCCTAACACCATTGATCATGAGTTTCAGCTGAACCTCCCACTAAACATTGGACGTCGGATAGACGTGCAGATCATGTCTACTGTATATTGAGTCCGTCGGTCCATGACCAATTCTGGACATCTATTCAACGTCCAAACTAGGTCCACTATTTGGATGTCCAACCATGACCCAACTTGGACGTCATTTTGACGTTCAACATTTGACCTAATCTGGCTTATTTTTTTGGACGTCATTTGGACGTCTATGGCAGTGGCAGTATGTGTTTTAGGACTAGCTTATCCCTAACCCTAACCCTCACCCTCCCCGACCACAAAAGGACTCCGGCGTTCACAAGCGCCGACCACCTTCATGCCTCCAAGACTGAGAGAGTCATGGTGACCCGGGACGGTCACAGCTCCGGTGGGGGCAGTGTGGCGTGGGCGGGGCGGCGGCTAATGACTGTCATGCTTTGCGGGGGGGTTGCTGTCTGTCCACCCTGTTGGGGAAAGGTGTTTGGGTTGGTGGCTTCGGCCAAGTTGGGTGTGTTATGTATGTGTGTGTGACCTTTTGAATGTGCTCTGTTCATGCTAAGGCTGAATTGGGTCTGGTTCTCGAGTGAATGTGTTTCCCATGCTTTATGTGTGCTGTGAAGAAAAAAAGTACTCCCAGCCGCTTGCATTGGGAAGCAATCAAGCCAACTCAACTCTCCAAACATGTCATCCACCCTCTTGAAACATAGGACTACATAGAAGTTGTATAAAAATGACGTGTTAAGTTAAAATTTTATGTTGAAAAGATGTCCACAAACGACCATGTTTGGACCACTTTTGGACCATAAATAGCCCTTACATGGAGGTCCCACAGACGTCAACATTAGACGGTACTAATGGTGCGGTAGATGTCGAAAAAAGATGTCCATTGATGGACATCTTTTTTGTCCATTGATGGACAAAAGATGTCGCCTGGCGTTACAAAACAACCCCATCAATGGACGGAAATTTGACGTCCAAAAATGACATGGAAAAGACGTCACTACGACGTCACATTTGCGCAGTGGGTCATATTCGGCAAATGGTACAGGGATTGGATTGCTGAGGACTGGGATAAAGTAATTTTCTCTGATAGTTCCCCTTTCCAATTGCTCAGGGCCGGGGCTTGACATTGGCACCCGCCCACCCGCCAAATGCGGGTAAAATTCGGCATAAAATGTGTGTGTAGGCTCTACACAGGGGCAAGAGAGGGCAGCGCACCCTCAAATAAATGTCTGCACATGTTAATATATTACTAAAATGTATATATTACAAGTTGATAAACTGATCTGCGGTAGCGGAAAAATCAGCTGAAAAAAGGACAGGCTGCAGCGCACACGCACGCGCACACACACACATACACACACACACACACACACACACACACACACACACACACACACAGAGACACACCTCCCTTGAGCCCTGCGTCTGTCGGATAGATAGATAGATGTGTGCGTGTGTGTATATAATCAAACACATAAATACAAAATACATTTCAAATAAAATCGCTATTACTTGACCCTGAAGTTTAGTTTAGCACACACAAAAAACAGAAAAGTAATTTCATGGTAGCTAAATCAACATGTACCAGCATGTGTAGATTATTTACAGTAATTCATTAAAAAATGAATATACATTGTACAGGACACAGTAAACACGAGAAAGATTACAAAATGAAAAAACAAACAGTGTTTACTTTATGAACAGCTTAGTATGTGCGTCGAGATGCTGAAATCCCTTGCTTGTTGCCGCTCCATTTTGTGCTTCCAAGTGGAGAGATATTTGACCGATAGCCTAGAACAAAAGATCACTCCAGATCACTCCAACACAAATTAAACTATAACAACAAATGCTAGACACCTGACTGCAGTTCAGCGAGGCTATTTATACAACTAAACATAATCAGCAAATTAACTTCCCTCGGTTCAGGTGAGCTTCTACGTCACCTGACCGAGGTGCAAACTGGGAAATGAAGTACCAACAAAACTACAACTCAAAACGAACCAAAACATATACGGGCGTTAAGCGCCCTCTAGGGGTTAACCGTTACATTACCCCCCCCCCACCTTTTGCCTCCCGACCAGGAGGCTGGGTGACGGGGCTGGAGACGTGCTCGGCGGCTGCTGAGCTGGAGACGTGCTCGGCGGCTGTCGACGCGCTGGAGACGTGCTCGGCGGCTGCTGCGCTGGAGACGTGCTCGGCGGCTGCCGACGCGCTGGAGACGGCTCTGAGCTCGACGGCGGCAGCGTTGAAGCTGACTCGGAGCTCGACGGCGGCGACGGAGCTGGCTCTGAGCTCGACGGCGGCGATGGAGATGGCTCGGAACTCGACGGCGGCGACGGAGATGGCTCGGAGCTCGACGGCGGCGACGGAGCTGTCACTGCGCTCGACAGTGGCATTGGAGCGTGCACTGCGCTCGACGACGGCGTTGGAGCGTGCACTGAGCTCGACAGCGGCATTGGAGCGTGCACTGCGCTCGACGACGGCGTTGGAGCGTGCACTGCGCTCGACAGCGTCGTTGGCTCAACGTCGTCCTTAAAGCCGGGAGGCGGCGGCAGAACGGGTGCTTGGCTCAGCGGCTGCTGACACGCTAGCGCGCTGTCCTCAAAGCCGGGAAGCGGCAGTAGAGCGGGTGCTTGGCTCAGCGGCTGCTGACACGCTAGCGCGCTGTCCTCAAAGCCGGGAGGTGGCGGTAGAGCGGGTGCTTGGCTCAGCGGTTGCTGACACGCTAGCGCGCTGTCCTCAAAGCCGGGAGGCGGCGGTAGAGCGGGTGCTTGGTTCAGCGGCTGCTGACACGCTAGCGCGCCGTCCTCAAAGCCGGGAGGCGGCGGAAGGACGATGCTCTCCAGCGTCTGAGCGTTAGTGAGGCTCGGTGGCCGCTGAAGCGCTGCAACGGGGCTCGGTGGAGGCTGAAGAGCTCGCTCGCTTCTTGTTATTTATACAACTAAACATAATCAGCAAATTAACGTCCCTCGGTTCAGGTGAGCTTCTACGTCACCTGACCGAGGTGCAAACTGGGAAATGAAGTACCAACAAAACTACAACTCAAAACGAACCAAAACATATACGGGCGTTAAGCGCCCTCTAGGGGTTAACCGTTACAACTGCATATGTAGTTTATTTACAGTAATTCATTAAAAAATGAATATACATTGTACAGTACACAGTACACACGGGAAAGATTACAAAATGAAAAAACAAACAGTGTCTACATTATAAACAGCTTAGTATGTGCGTCGAGATACTGAAATCCCTTGCATGTTGCTGCTCCATTTTTTTGCTTCCAAGTATTGTTATCACCATTCAAAGGCTTACAATTCATTTAGCCTAAGTAAATGAATATAGTCAAATTTAGTTTTCTACTATAAGATTATCATAAACCAAATCTAAGCTAAACGTTACATTTATATATTTATATATAATGTAGCCCATCTGCTTGAACTTAGTTTTTTAGTATTCATAAGACAACCTTTCAGTTTTGTAAATATTCTAGTTACAGTGTGATAAGTCTTACTTTAGGTTCAATGTTTTTGAGAATTAGAACATCCAGCTAAGATAAATGTTATGTCGTTGCTTAATAAAAATCTGGAATAAGAATATTTAATTTTATTTTGTTCTATTTATTTCTGTTTCACTGTTTATGACATAGTGACACTGTGTGACACTGACACTAAACAGCTGAACAACTTCACTTTTCTGTTTACCTCTGAGTAAAAAAAAGATGTATTTGTTTGTTTATTTTTAGAATTTTTTAGAATAAATAAATGAATAACACCTTCATATCCCCTCTCAAGAGAGTGCCATAGTCTATTGTTAGTTTTAATGATTTGGCAGAAACTCATTATCACTACATAAGTACCCTAACACCATTGATTATGAGGGCGGAGCTATTATGATCAATAGCATTTCTTATACATTGAGACCTATAAATAAGTCAACAGGTACGTCTACAACTCACTCTGTAGTTGGGGCGGCTACAGAGTTTGGGCGATTGAGCGGTGAATTTATACACAATGACTCAAAGAGAGCGATATACCCCACAGCAAGTGCTGGACATTCTGTGGAATATTGATGAGATGGAATCGGAGGGCGAGCAATGTGAGGTGTCAGATGGAGCAGGTGAGCAAGAGGGCAAAAGCGAATTAAATCTGAATGTTGAATCTGATTCAGAATCAGAATCAGACTCTGAAATTGTGTGTGCAGGGGACTCATTTCAAGAGGCAAGATATGGCACAGTATGGGTTGAACTAAAGGCTGAAAACCCTCGAGGGAGAGCGCAACAGGGCAATATAATGAAAGAAACCCCAGGTCCCACGCCTTATGCCAAGGGCAATATTACAAGCCCATTGAGCAGTCTACTGTGTTTGATTGACACAGAAATGTGGGGAAAGATTAAGAAACACACTGAAGCGGAATCTGAACGAAACAATGCTGATAAGTTCAAGCTTACAGGTGATGAACTAAAAGCATTCGTTGGTCTCATTTATTTGAGAGGTATCACAGGTGGTAAAAGCATGAATCTGGATCATTACTGGTCCGCTGACTTGGGAAATCCTATTTTCAAAGAGACAATGTCTCGACAAACATTTAGAGACATTATGCGCTATCTGCGCTTTGATGACAAGACAACAAGGGCTGCCCGACTTGTGAATGATAAATTTGCCATGATCTCTGAGATATTTGAGAAATTTGTGAAAAACAGCATTGCCTCTTACATACCCGGTGTGAACATAACAGTAGATGAGCAACTGTTCCCTACTAAAGCGCGCTGTCGTTTCACGCAGTACATGGCCAATAAACCAGACAAGTTTGGTATCAAATTCTGGGTGGCCGCTGATGTTGAAACAAAATACATGTTGAACGCAATTCCCTATCTAGGGAAAGACGACAGTAGGGCGGCTGGTCAGTGGTTATCAGACACCGTTGTAATGCGTATTGTGGAGCCTTTCCTGGGGAAAGGAAGAAATATAACAACAGACAATTTCTTCACCTCGTTAAGACTTGCAAACAATCTTCTGGCGAATAAAACCACCATTGTTGGCACAATTAATAAAATCAGATGAGAAATGCCCCCTTGTACACAGGCAAACTCTGAACGATATTTGACCAGGTTGTTGAAGGCTGGAAAGGCCACGCTCACGATTTATCAGGCAAAACGAAAGAAGAATGTATGCGTTCTGAGCACAATGCATCAGGCAGTTTCAACTGATAATGGCGAAAAGAAACTGCCTAAAACAATTTCCTACTACAACAGCACTAAAGTTGGCTTTGATGTTATGGATCAAATGGTATTGAAATCAGAGTGGTATTCAGTAAAGGGAGGCACCCGGCGCTGGCCTGTGGCTGTGTTTTATAACCTCCTAGACCTGGCGGCAATTAATGCACATATTCTATATAAACAGTGCATGAATGTGACCATAAGCAGGAGGAGATTTATTCTGGAGTTGGTAAAGGAACTATGTGCGCACCAAAAAATGGCAAGGGCAGAAGGGCCAAGGGCAATGGTATGCAAGCGACGTTTACCTGAAACTCCTTCTCCACCTGCGAAAAGGAGGCAGTGTCAGATTGGCAGATGTGCAGGGAACAAAACCTCTTATATCTGCCAGACCTGTAAGCTATGCTTAGAATGTTAATAAAGCGATGCAAGCATCATGGGCAAAATTCACAATGTTGAATGGAACTTGCGTTCATAAGCAAATGAAAATCAAGTCGGCAGATGTTCAGGGAACAAAACGTATGGCATCTGCTAGAAATCTAGACGAATTGTAAGCCTTTGAATGGTGTTAAAAATACTTGCAAAACAAGTATTGCAGCCATACATTGGAGGGAACTTCTGAGGTGGTCAGTGATTGATGGCACGGTCGGTCGGAGGGGGTTGTGATCACACCTATAGATCTTTTGTTCTAGGCTATCGGTCAAATATCTCTCCACTTGGAAGCACAAAATGGAGCGGCAACATGCAAGGGATTTCAGCATCTCGACGCACATACTAAGCTGTTTATAAAGTAGACACTGTTTGTTTTTTGTAATCTTTCCCGTGTTTACCGTGTACTGTACAATGTATATTCATTTTTTAATGAATTACTGTAAATAAACTACATATGCAGTTTATTTACCAGAAATGACTTTTCTGTTTTTTTTGTGTGTTTGTGCTAAACTAAACTTCAGGGTCAAAGTAATAGCGATTTTATTTGAAACGTATTTTGTATTTATGTGTTTGATTATATACACACACACACATCTATCTATCTATCCGACAGACGCAGGGCTCAAGGGAGGTGTGTCTGTGTGTGTGTGTGTGTGTGTGTGTGTGTGTGTGTGTGCGTATGTGTGTGTGTGCGCGTGCGCTGCAGCCTGTCCTTTTTTCAGCGGATTTTTCCGCTACCGCAGATCAGTTTATCAACTTGTAATATATACATTTTAGGAATATATTAACATGTGCAGACATTTATTTGAGGGTGCGCTGCCCTCTCTTGCCCCTGTGTAGAGCCTAAACACACATCTATCTATCTATCTATCTATCTATCTATCTATCTATCTGTCTGTCTGTCTGTCTGTCTATTATATAAATACACATTTGTAATCTGCATCTACATTTTCTGTTACAAGTATAGAATTAGGTTCAGCTGAAACTCATGATCAATGGTGTTAGGTTACTTATGTAGTGATAATTACTTTCAGCCAAATCATTAAAACTAACAATGCACTATGGCACTCTCTTGAGAGGGGATATGAAGGTGTTATTCATTTATTTATTCTCTACAAGGGTGCGAACTACAGTACAGCTCAAACTATAACTTTCTCATACTACTATAAAAATCCAAAATATAAACAAACAAAATACAGCTTTTTTTTTTTCAGAGGTAAACGGAAAAGTGAAGTTGTTCAGTTGTTCAGCTGTTTACTGTCACTGCAGCTTCTTCAAAGTCTTCCCACTCTGTGACCGCTGAAATCCGACACGACACCACGTTAGGCTACGTCTTGACTCATTTGTATACCGACGGTGATTGGATGTTTCCCGAGGGCTCAGGGGAGTGTGTGTGTCTGTGTGTGTGTGTGTGTGTGTGTGTGTCTATGTGTGTGCGTGCGCGCACGTACTTCTTCTACTGTTATAAAAATTCTAAATATAAACAAACAAAATACAGCTTTTTTTTTCAGAGGTAAACGGAAAAGTGAAGATGTTCAGTGTCACTATGCAGATGTTACACTCAGTGGAGTTACCGAAATCTTTGCTTTAGTTCTCATTGAGTTGCCACACATCATTTCCACATTTCACTCGCTTTTATTACTCTTACTGTATGTGAGCATAAACAGTGAAACATTCCACAGGTTTATAATACACCACGGCCAATTGAACCACGTTCCCGTCGAACGAAACGAGGCATAATCGTGGTGTTTGCTTTGGTTATGACATAGCATAGTTTATTATCTGCTGTGGTAGATCTGATTATTTATTCAAACACAATAATAAAGCTTTATATCCTCAGGAGGGCTCATTACATTGTTTTAGTGATAGTTTCACGGAAGCGAGTTCAGAACTAATCTAACCAAAAAAAAAAACATCCGAAGTTTCAGAAGCTTCAAATAAAATGAACGAACTAATGGATTTTCTCAAAACGATATAAAATTAAGTACAGCTTTCCTTTTTGTTATAATATGAAGCCCCTAGATGGACAAAGGAGGAGAAAAAACGGCAGAAAAAAGTAATGCCAAAAACTTTGGGTTATAATGCAAAATATGACTTGTTTTTTTTCTTCTGCCATTTTTTTATCTTCCGTTGTCCCCTTAAAGATTCTGTAGTAGGCTTTCTCAGTTAAATATGAAAAAAAAATACCGCTGATTATCACCGTGGGAATGAATGGTGCATTGTCCAAGTGCAAGTTTATCTTGGAGCTAAACTATTTGCTTTGAGTGAAGGCGCCATCTAGCGATCATTGTGTGTCAGCAACAGCTTCCCATTCAAAACAATAGGCGGTCAAACGACCGCTGAACCGCGTTATAAGTAGGTGACACTGGCGCGGCGCTTCTAGTGTTAAAGTACTTTTTAATTTTGGTTCAAAACTTATGGGCACTCTTGGCTGGCTCTGTTGACGCACTGCTCTCGTAAAGTTTGTAATATTCCATTTTAGGAGCGCGTGCGCTACTTGGTTTGTTGACAGAGCTCTCTCTTACCGGCTGTCGTCGGCTGTCATATTCTGAGTTGGAACAGTACACGATACTCGGGTACACGCTGCTCAGTTCAGTGACTACGCTCTCTCTTGCAGGCTGTCGTTCTTCACGATCTCGATATTGAAACATTAATTTGGCATCGTGCATCGCAATCGCCGTTTTGATTTCCAACCTTTACTTTTTTATCTTTAGTTGTGTCTTTTCCATTTCTAGTCGTGCCTTTAGTTGTGCTTCCTCCATTTCTAGCTCAAGCCGTTCATCCAGTGTTGCTACTTTGGCCAGCAGAGCCACCCTGCTGGCTTCTTCTTTGCGGCGAGATGAGGAAGCTGCTGACGTCGAGAACCTTTTGGATGCTGCCGATGCTAAGCTTCCTTGTGGCTCAGCCGCCGCCACTTGTGACACGCTGTCGTTGCATGTTCGAGACGTCATAGAGTGGCTCTTGGTGTCCGCTATCCAGCGATCCACCTTTGCCATAAGTGCTATGCAGCGTTGCATTTCTGGTGCAAAAGAGGTGTCCTGATCATGGTCGAGTTCGTCTTCATGTACAGTATGCACAATAGCACATCAACGTTGCTTCTAGTAAATTCTTTCATCAGCCGTGTGTATTTCGGTCTGCACGTAGTTTCAACAGTAACTAGGTTGCATACATTGTTCATTAGCGTCATTGGAGATTACAATCAGTTGATCCAACTTGCCTTTTCTTGCTTCCAGAGTTTCGTTAATCCTCTCTTGTCTGTTCGTATCGATGAGCGCCCTCTGACTCTCGAGTTCGGTGCTGGCAGCGTTATCCTTGTTGGTTGACATGGTGAAGTTGACAGGGGCAAGTCTATTTCGGTTTCGTTTTCAACACTCACTTATCTTCGCTTGAACGACAGAGTAAGCTTTTGACTTTGTAGCGGTCAGATTATTACACGTTTTGACGCGTATCTTTGGTTTGATTATTTACTCACACAAAAATGGAAGTCCGATGATTTCTTTGTCTCTGGTTTATTTTTCCAGCAACAAAGATTCATCACTTCGTACAGTTGTCTTGAGTAAATCCAGGCTACAACAAGTTATTTGCTGCGTCTTGTAGATTACAGTTTCTTATTTTTACAACAACCTGTTTGCTGTATCTTACTAAAATCTTGGATTACGGTCAAAAGCTTGTGTTCTCCACAACTTCCGTATCTTAACTGAACTTTTTTACAGTGACAGACATGCAGCTAAGTGTAACAGTGGAATGACATCACAGACATTACACACAATACGGTTGTCATAAATGGATGCTTAAATGAATAACTGATAAACTTAAAGTACAATAAAATGCAATAAAATAATATAAACACAACAGCAAATTCATAACAAATGCGATATGGCTTGTACAGGGGGTATTGCCTGATTAAATGTATACCGGTTACGGTTATACTTAAGTAAAATGTTTGGTGGTTGTCTTGAGCCGTGTGTGTGTGTGGGTGTATATATGTATTTATTTAGAAAATTTAATTAATTCATTCATTCTCTATACCGCTTAATCCTGTGTTCAGGGGGACCTGGAGCCTATCCCAGGAGACTTCGGGCACTAGGCGGGGTACACCCTGAACAGGGTGCCAATCCATCGCAGGGCACACACACATACACACACTCACACACCCAATCACTCACTACGGGCAATTTAGGAACGCCAATTAGCCTAATCTGCATGTCTTTGGACTGTGGGAGGAAACCGGAGTACCCGGAGGAAACCCACCGAGCACGGGGAGAACATGCAAACTCCATGCACACAGAGACGGGAATCGAGCCTGGCCGGGGAATCGAACCCAGACCCTGGAGATGTAAGGCGACAGTGCTAACCACTACACCACCGTGCCGCCCTAGAAAAATTAAGAAAGGTAAATTGGATTTCTGTAAATGCAAGTACTGTATTTTCCTTTTTTCAATAAAAATATATTTAAAAAAAAATACAAATTCTAATAATGAATGAAATAATTTTTCAATGCTGGACACAAACAGCTAAAAACATGATTATTATTCTAAAAAGCCCGAAGCACTTCGTGTTCATAAAAGAATATTTACTTAATATGATAAAATTATATATATATATATAGTATTTGTTCATTCATGTCTGATGATAGTGACACATTTTTACGTTTTAAATAAGATATGTTGGCATATTCACAAATCAGGACATTCGCATAGTTAACACTATCAGATAACTACTAACTACTATGGATAACTATAACTACTATCAGGAAATTAAATTAATTTGGTCCGGCTTTTAGATAAAGTCCTTCCAATGCGCCATCTGGCGGATATTCAGTGAAGCAAAAAACATTTATTTAAATTCCCGAATGTTGCTTGCGGCAAGTCGCAAAAAAGTAATTGCGATTCAGTGATTTGTAAGAAAAGCCTCTGCTCCCAGCTGTAGTTTTCGTAACACGTGTTACTGACAAGCAGCCTGCATCCTTTGATCGAAGTAGGCATGGTGGATCATAAAACACTAGCAGTTGAGGTACTGTGGTACAAGACCATTCAGAGCTATATAGGTCAATAATGTAATTACCTCCCGTTCGCTCCATTCGCCTGAGCAAACTTTTTTCTCTGAAGACCTATAGTTTTATCGAGTCATTTCGGTTTCTCTCTGAAAAGAAAAAAAATCCTGTCTCTGTCTGAATGAGGTGAGTGAATGAGGTGAGTGTTCTCAAATACTCATTCAGCACATGGGTCAACTGCAATATGTTGGTTTATATTAAAATTGAAAAGTTGAAGTTTCTGTTTCAAAGTTTACAGATAGATGGCTAATTTGTATGCCATTGATATGTTCAGTGTTCGTGTATATTGTTTAGTAAACACTTCTGGCACTCTGAAGTCTCTTCATTAGTTTTGTTTTTCCTGTAAATTATTCAATAAATACCGTACTGTGCCATTCATACCGAGGTATTACCCTACCGTGAAGTTTTGATACCGTTACATCCCTAGTATCATGCAAAAGTGTATCATGATAGGGCAGAACTTCACATGTGGGCGTAGTGCACAAGTAGGGCTAAGGAACTCACAATGCCTTCATCCACAGCCAAAAGACCAAGGCCCGGTTTCGCGCACCTAGAAAACTCTTAAGATATAGCTTACGTAAAGTGATTACTTTTCTAAGTGTATTTCTCGAACTGTCTCTAATACCCCTATCTCACCTATGCGGTTTGACTCACGGTGAGATGTGGAGTTAGGCACCATGAGTCGCTGAGATTGCGCCGGGATTTAATTAAACATGTTTAATTTTTAATGCGGAAAGATGGAAACGTACTCACAGTGCCAAAAACTTGCGGTGAATCATGATGAACTTTACTTACCCGCATAGGTGAGATAGGAGTATTAGGAGTCTTCTTAAGTCGCTGTCTCTTACCTCCGACGTTACAAGGCACTGTCTACAGTGAAGGTACTGAATTAGCTGACATCAGTTGCTCAGGAATCGATTTTTCACTCCTTTTGCATAACAGCGTTAAGAAAGACGGCACTTTCTATGCAAATTTAACATTGCACTAAATTCTTAAAATAACATTTATTTCGACATGGGTTAACTTATCAGTACTAGCATGCGATAATAGACAAATATATAAATTCAATCACCAAACTGTCGCTAATATTTCCATGTAACCTGTAGTGGCGGTGAAACACACTGGGTATACAATCATAGTTGATTGCTGACACCAGACAACACTCTTCACCAGCTTCAGAAACAATGTGAAGCATGTCAGTGGTTGGGGTTGTATAGCGCACTATGGAATGAATACGATGAAATGATAGAGTAGAGGTTTAATACTTAATTTCACCTACACGGTTTCGCCAGTGCCCTTAAAAATGTAAAATAAAAAATAAAAACTTATGCGTAAATATGAATAAAAAGAAATACTAAAGAAAATGAATGTAACTATTGAAATAAACAGTACAAATAAGGGCACGATAAAAAATATTACAAAATATAGAAAATAGAGATATTGAAATATAGAAATATTTGAAAGTGGCAGTGGTTGTGCAAATATGCATAAAAAGTGACTTATTAAAGTGTCTTGTGCAATGGTCCAAATATATAAATTTGTAGTGCAAGTGTGTATGAATGTGTCCATGATTGTCTCGTCATGGACACATTCCTGTGGTTGAGAGACCTTATCGGCTGCGGGAAGAAGTTCCTCCTCAGTCTCACTGTATTGGCCTTCAGGGAGCGGAATCGCTTCCCAGACCGCAACAGAGAAAACAGTCCATTGTTGGGATGGCTGAGGTCCTTCACCATCTTCCTGGCTTTGGTCCAGCACCGCTTGCTGTAGATCGAGTGCAGGTCAGGGAGCTCGGTGCGAATGATGCGCTCAGCTGATCGCACCACCCTCTGTACAGCTCGTCTGTCCTGCATGGTGCTGTTTCCAAACCAGGTCGTGATGTTACCCGTCAGGATGCTCTCTATGGTACAGGAGTAGAAATTCCTGAGCACCTTACAGGGCAGTCTGAAGTCTCTCAAGCGTTTGAGGTGGTAGAGACATTGTCGGGCCTTTTCCACCACGGTGTTGATGTGACAGGACCATGACAGGTCCTGCGTGATGTGAACACCGAGGTATCGGAAGCTGCCCACTCTGTTCACTGGGCTCTTGTTGATGACTGGGGTCTGGTAGTTCCTCTCCTGCTTTGTACTAAAGTCCACAGTCAGCTCCTTTGTCTTGCTGACGTTCAGGAGGAGATTGTTCCTCTGGCACCAGTTCTCCATTTCCAATCTCCTCTAGGTAGGCCGACTCATCATTGTTGGTGATCAGTCCGACCACGACAGTGTCGTCAGCAAACTTGATGATGGTGGTGGAGTTGGTAGTGGCCACGCAGTCGTGAGTGTACAGAGAGTACAGCAGGGGGCTCAGAACGCAACCCTGGGGGGCTCCAGTGCAGAGAGTGAGTGAGGCTGAGACATGTCCGCCCATCGTTACTGCCTGTGGTCTGCCAGTCAGAAAATTGGAGATCCACTGAAGCATAGATGAGCTGAGTCCCAGGTGCTCCAGCTTGGTGGCGAGAGTGGAGGGGATTATGGTATTAAATGCAGAGCTGTAGTCGATGAAGAGCATTTTAACATAATTCCCCTTCCTAGTGTCCAGGTGAGTGAGTGATGTGTGGAGAAGATGTGAGATTGCATCATCTGTGGAGCGGTACTGACGGTATGCAAACTGCAGAGGGTCCAGTGTGTTGGGTAGTGAAGAAATGATGAAGTCTCTGACCAGGCGCTCAAAGCACTTCATCACTACTGAGGTGAGGGCTACAGGGCGATAGTCATTGAGGGAAGCAGGATGAGGTTTCTTCGGGACAGGAACAATGATGGACTCAGTGGACACAGGTGCTAGCTGGTCTGCGCAGGATCTGAGAATACGGCCTGAGATGCCATCTGCTCCTGCTGCTTTCCTGGTATTCACTCTCTTGAAGGCTCTCCTCACGTCGTGCTCGGTGATGATGAGCGCGTTTCCGGTGCTGACAGTGTCTTCCTTAGCGCCGCTAGCATTAGCGCCGTTAGCATTAGCGCCGTTAGCATTAGCATCTTTAGCTGCAACCTCGAAGCGAGCGTAGAAACTGTTCAGCTCGTCTGCCAGAGTAACGTCCGCGTTCGTCATACCGGATGTTGGTGCTTTATAATCCGTTATTGTTCTCAGTCCCTGCCACTGGCTCCTAGGGTTAGGTTCTGTTGAAGCTGTGACTCTAGTTTCCTTCCGTAGCGCTGCTTCGCCTCTTTCCAGACGCTGTATGGTCCGTGTATGCCTTGTATGGTTCCATGTCCCCCGACGCAAGTCCCGTGTTGTAGGCGGCGGTGTGAGATCTCAGAGCGTCGCGGATGGTTTTATCCACCCACGGCTTCTGGTTGGGAGAAGTTCTTTTTTTCCACGGTATCATCCGCTAGATATCAATGAATCCCACAAATAAAAAGGACGACACATGATGGACAGTAGTTCCAGGTTTGGTGTGCAGGAGCGTGTAAGAGGAACAACGCTCGCGCTGTTGCACCAGCTGTTGTTCACCATTAAACACATGCCGCCTCCCCTTGACTTCCTCGAGTCCTGCGTCCTGTCCATGCGGTGAACCGAGAAGAACTCGCCTGGCTGGATGGCGTGGTCTGGCACTGCTGGGTTCAGCCATGTCTCGGTGAAGCAGAGAAGGTTGCAGTCCCGAATGTCTCTCTGGAACTTTATCCTACTCCTGAGGTCATCGAGTTTGTTCTCCAGTGACTGGACGTTGGCGAGACGGATACTAGGCAGAGGTGTGCGGTGTGCACGGGCTCTCAGCCTGTTCCTGACGCCGGCTCGTTTCCCTCGGGGCCGCCGCTTTGCGTCGCGTCCTTTGTTCTCCCTCAAGATCTCACTTGGCCAGCTCGGATCCGGAGTTAAAAATGTCGAATTGTGAGTATGTTGTATACCAATAGAAATAAGGGTGTCTCTATCATACTTAATGTACTCAATGGTGATGATTTTGCCGGTTTAAAGTTACTGGAAATTACTTTAAAATACAAAAACAAAGAAAAGTAGGTCAGAGCAGTCGTGACGGCAGCCGACCTCACCGGCGCCATCTTGCAATGTATTTTAAACAAAAAGCAGCGAGCAGCTGGACATGGGGACGTAGAGCATAAGTACGACGCGTTGGCCTGGCAAGCACAGGTCTGAGCAGGTCAAGAAGCTCCATAATCTGTTGCCTTGGAAGGTGAAACCTTTTTTTTTTTGCCACCTCAGGCAAAATATGAAAAGGGCTGAAGTTTTGCCTAAAGGAAAAATTTACATGAACCATGTATGGCGCCATCTTCGGTTTAGCAGAACAACGCGCTCTATCAAAATTGTTTGCCACCTGTTTAATATTAAAAGTGATTGCCAATTTTAATGCATTAGTCACATTATGAAATAGGCTAATTAAATGTCGCTCTATTAGTTCTGATATCAAATAAAATATAATTCTTAAACAGGCCTACAGTATATTCCATCATTAATACAACTTTGATAACATGCCATAATGTGCTGGCATACATCGCTGATTTATAAAGACTGCTGCTCAGTGGCGGCAACGAGCGTCTTGAGCTGAAACTACGCTAAGAGTGAGTTAAGGTTGGTCCAGACCAACCTTACGAACGTGTGACTTACCTAAGAGATACTTAGCGTACGAACATTTCGGGAAATGCGCCATAATGTTAAGAGAGAGGTTAAGGTACAACTTAAGAACTACTTAGTGATAAGAAGCTTTCGTGAAACCGGGCCCAGAATCATTCCCAGGAGAACACCTATGATGACCCAAAATTTAAGACACTCAGCCTTTGTCTTCTAGTGATCACTACACATGCACAGGCCTGTGATCATCAACTAGAGGCCTTTATAAACTCTGACGCTGCTAGAAATCTTATAGACTAGTTGAAAATGCCCTAACAGAATTTAATTAGACTTTTGTGGTTAGATCTGGATCTGGAAGTAAAAGCAATGTTATGAACAGTTATGTGGCAGATTGAATAACAGTGGCCCGTGTCATGTGTTGTGAGACTGGTGTACACATGTAATGAGGGAGTTTTGAGATTAATTCACTCAGGTTTTGGAGAAACTGGTGCAGATTATCAGGCCATTAACAAGTAGACTGGTGATACGTGACACTGGAATAGTTGCAACAGATGAGAGGGAAAATGAGGTAATGCAAGATAATGCATCAGAATTAGAATGTATTTGCCAAATATGTTGACACACACAAGAAATTAGATTCCATGCATGTGGCTCTCAAAGTATCAACATAAAACACTACATTTGTTATAAACAAGACACTATACACAGTATTCACAATATTTAATAACTATACAGATTAAATAAAGACATATATGGTGTAAATATAAAATCAGGACTCGTCCTGCCTGTAGCAAAGCACCCTTACAACATTGTGCTGTCAACCCTTTCTTTTTCCCCTCCTGACAGATCTTGGCCCAATACATTTTTCCGTTACATCAGTGGACATTTCTCCATAAAATAAGATTTTGTCCCCATATGCAGCTTTTCCTTTGTTTCTGGTCAGATCACAGCACTTTCACTTAATATCAAAATAGGGCATCTTCAAATGCTAATAATTGACCATCATTGAGAATAATGGAACAAAGCTAGCAGCCTGCTTTCTTTATTACTAAAGTGCATTAAGTATAAAAATATAGTACTGTCGAAATTAAGTGTGATGAAGTAGTGCAACAATATATGCTATAGTACAGCTGCATATATAGCATATATTATTAATAGTATATAGTATAAATATTAGTTGATGGTGAGTGTAACGGGTTCTACCCTTTTTGCACGGGTGGCACCATAACGCACAGACACGGGAAAAAGGATCATTTATTTATAATAAATAGGAAAGTAAAGGGTAAAAGAGGGAGGATGGAAAGAAAGGGAAGGAATCTTGTGCATGTGCAGGTCTTGTGGGCAGTGCCCCTCTAGCATGTAGGCACAGGCTGGTGAGCGGTGGGCAGCAGACAAAGTGACAGCGTGGGCCAGCAGCTCCTGCGTAGTTCACTCGCGCTGGCACACTGAAGAGCCGCGGGGGCTCTGGCAGTGAGCACACCTTCAAAGGCGTACTTGCCTCTTTGAAGTCCCTGGGGCTTGATACATTGCTCCGTGTGCATGCCACTCTTACGTGTTTTAGTGCGCTTCCCCTCACTTTCACACACACACACACACACACACACACACACACACACACACACACACACACACACTCTCTCTATCTCTCTGTGCATGCGCTGGGTGTGAGTGAGCGTGCGGAAGGCTGTCTGGTGTCCTGCCAAGTTTTCTAGCGATAGTTTATTTATTTATTTTTGGCTTATGTTATTAGTTAAAAAAACAAAAGTTATACGATTATAGTGAGAGAGAGTGAGCGAGGCACCATGGCCTCTGAGGCCAGAGGGGAGACTTTGTCTCTCCACAACGGCGTCAGGTGTGGAAGACGGTGTGCTGCTGGATGTGTGCATCTGCTAGCGATGGGGGAGCAGATCGGGTGCCAAAACATCTACTCTGCCTCCCGCATGAATAAAGCAGTGGTGGTCTTCCTGATCAAAAAAACACTCGTAACCATGACAACAAGAACTGGGATACAATTGAGAGACGTCATGGTCCAGGTCACCCCTTTGTCTGTTCCAGCAACATGGGTAGTGATCTCCAACGTCCCCCCATTCATCAAGGACGAGCTGATACGGAAGGAGCTAGCGCACTTTGGGAAGTTCACCGGCCCCATGAAACCCATCCCGCTCGAGTGTAAAAGCTCAAGCGTGAAGCACGTCCTGTCCTTCCGCAGGCAAGTCTCGATGATCTTAAACGATCAGGAGGGCCCACTGAACGTCAATTTTAAAATCAAAGACGGGAACAACAGCTACACTGTCTATGCCACCACGGAGCCGCTGAGTTTCGAGTGCGGGGACGTCGGTCACAAGAGACTGAGCTGCCCGCACGGAGCCGTGCAGCTGGGGAGCTCACGCGGCAACACGCCCGAGATGCAGCGGCAGCAGCGCGAGGACAGCCGGCGGGGGAGCACCGAGGAGTCCGTGCCTGCGGACACACCCGAACTCCAACAGGTCAGTACTGAACACACCGGCAGCACTGAGAACACACCCTGCGCTCGGCACTGAACCCAACACCGGTAAAACTGTACACCAGCGCGAGCGCAGAACCTGATGCCGGTACAGTGTTCAGTGCTGACAGTGACCACGCCCCCAATGTCCGCACCGAAACACAGCAGCCACAGACACCCAAAGACAACACAGACAGCACAACAAAACCGAGGAGAAAACGGGAGGAGACGTCAGGCACAGAACCGACAAACCCGCAGTCAGACCCAGAGCACCGCGGTACAGGAGAGTGAGGAGGCCGGGAACAGCATCTACAGGTATAGAGGAGCAGGTGAACCTGTTCCTACAGCTATCCAAAACGGAGAGGAAACACGTAGTCAAAACGTTAAAAGAACTGAAAAAAACTAACACAACAGGTAACAAACCAAAACCAGCTGAAACCAAAACCACAAACTGTAAATAAAACTGTAAATTAATGGACAAAAAAAAAAGACTTGTTAATAGCAGGGAAGTGGGGTGGGGGTTAGTGGGTGTTTTTATATAAAAAAAATAATAAATACAAAAAAAAACTATAAATATGTAAATAGTGTATATGTGTGTCTGTGTGTATGAAATGTATATGTATGTGTATGTATATATATATATATATATATATATATATATATATATATATATATATATATATATATATATATACAAACCGGATTCCAAAAAAGTTGGGACACTAAACAAATTGTGAATAAAAACTGAATGCAATGATGTGGAGATGGCAAATGTTAATATTTTATTCAGAATAGAACATAAATCACGGAACAAAAGTTTAAACTGAGAAAATGTATCATTTTAAGGGAAAAATATGGTGAATCAAAATGTCATGGTGTCAACAAATCCCAAAAAAGTTGGGACAAGGCCATTTTCACCACTGTGTGGCATCTCCCCTTCTTCTTACAACACTCAACAGACGTCTGGGGACCGAGGAGACCAGTTTCTCAAGTTTAGAAATAGGAATGCTCTCCCATTCTTGTCTAATACAGGCCTCTAACTGTTCAATCGTCTTGGGCCTTCTTTGTCGCACCTTCCTCTTTATGATGCGCCAAATGTTCTCTATAGGGGTCTGGACTGCAGACTGGCCATTTCAGTACCCGGATCCTTCTCCTACGCAGCCATGATGTTGTGATTGATGCAGAATGTGGTCTGGCATTATCTTGTTGAAAAATGCAGGGTCTTCCCTGAAAGAGATGACTAGATGTTGTTCTAGAACCTGAATATATTTTTCTGCATTGATGGTGCCTTTCCAGACATGCAAGCTGCCCATGCTACACGCACTCATGCAACCCCATACCATCAGAGATGCAGGCTTCTGAACTGAGCGTTGATAACAACTCAGTTATTAACTCAGGGTTGTCCTTGTCCTCTTTGGTCCGGATGACATGGCGTCCCACATTTCCAACAAGAACTTCGAATCGTGACTCGTCTGACCACAGAACAGTCTTCCATTTTGCCACACTCCATTTTAAATTCAATTCAATTCAATTAAATTTTATTTATATAGCGCTTTTAACAATGGTCATTGTCTCAAAGCAGCTTCACAAAAATTAAAGAAATTTAACAAAAAAAATAAAATAAATAATAATAATAATAATAAATAAATAAAAACAAATAATAATAATAATAATTATAGAAAAGAAAATAATTGGAAGTGTGGATGTGTGAGAAAAATGTGCAGATAATAATGAGACGAATGAATGAAATTTCTCTGATGAGCAAGCCAAGGGTGACGGCGACGGTGGCAAGGAAAAACTCCCTGAGATGGCATTAGGAAGAAACCTTGAGAGGAACCAGACTCAACAGGGAACCCATCCTAAATGATCCCTGGCCCAATGAAAACGCCTGTGCTTGTGGATCTTGCTTAGAAATGGCTTCTTCTTTGCACTGTAGAGTTTCACCTGGCAACGGCGGATGGCACGGTGGAGTGTGCAAGTCTTTGCAATTTTTCGCTGGGTAACATCTTTCTCCACTATCTTTCTGCAACATTGTGGGAATTGGTGATCCTCTACCCATCTTGGCTTCTAAGAGACACTGCCACTCTGAGAAGCTCTTTTTTATACCAAATCATGTTGTCAATTAACCTAATTACTGTTAATTGGTCTTCCAGCTCTTCGTTATGATCAAATTTACTTTTTCTAGCCTCTTATTGCTACTTGTCCCAACTTTTTTGGGATTTGTTGACACCGTGAAATTAGGAATCAACATATTTTTCCTTTAAAATGATAAATTTTCTCGGATTAAACTTTTGATCTGTCATCTATGTTCTATTCGGAATAAAATATTGACATTTGCCATCTCCACATCATTGCATTCAGTTTTTATTCACAATTCGTTTAGTGTCCCAACTTTTTTGGAATCCGGTTTGTATATGTGTGTGTGTGTGTGTGGGTGTATGAGTATGTGTGTATATGTATATGCAAGAAAAAAATGTAAAGTAGGTTCACAGACATGTAAAGTAGGGGAATACAGACATGACAGGTGGGGCGCAATGAACGGGAGGAAATTAGTGGGAAAATATAGGAAAGTACCTATTCTAATTCATGCTTTTCTTTATTGACAATGAAGAGCGTACACTCAAAACTAAACAATCACACACAAAGAAATGGATCATTAATACAAGTGAATTAAAATAACATCAGTTGGGGGCCGGGAGAAAAAATGGAACCATTGTGAAACAATAACGGTTTAACGTCGGCATGTTAATTGCAGAGGAACAATATTGTCACGGTTCCGAGTGTAGCAGCAAAAATCAGAGAAGGATCCAAGAGCAGAAAACAATAGGTAGTGTGCACTTACGGTCTCTGTGAACGCGCTGAGGAGCTTCAGGTGCCTCTGGAAGTAATGTCTGTGACCCAGACGTGCAATAGCTCCACACATGCAGGAAATCCAAATCGGCAGGCAATCTCGTGGTCAGTGTGCAAAGCGGAAGTCAAAAAGCCGGTAAATCCAATCATGCAGTGATTCCAAAACGCTAGGCAGTCTCGTGGTCAGTGTGCAACGCGGAAGTCAAAAAGCCGGTAAATCCAATCATGCAGTAATTCCAAAACGCTAGGCAGGGACGAGGTCGATAACAAAATAGGGTCAGTAACACGATGAGCAAAAGACAAAACAAACGCGGGAATATTGGCTTGAACGGCGCAATAATCTGGCAGCGGGTGCGTGTCTTGCAGTGTCTTAAATAAGCGGATTTGATTAATCCAAATCGGCAACAGGTGAGCTCGCGCTGTGACTGAGGCGGCAAAAAACAAGAGGCGGCGCGGAACTGGAACCGGAGTGACTCTGATTACTCACGGAGGAGCTATGTTGTGGCCGGAATCTGACGTACTGTGACAGTACCCCCTCTTCTACGAACGCCACCGGGCGTTCTAGACGGTGCTTCGGGGTGGTGTTTGTGAAATTCCTTTATCAAGGATGAGTCCAGGATAAATCTGGCAGGTATCCAACTTCTCTCTTCGGGGCCGTAACCCTCCCAGTCTACGAGATATTGCAGGCCTCGGCCTTGACGGCGGGATTTAAGGAGTCTGCGGACTGTAAAGGCTTCTCCCCCATCGATGAGTCGAGGGGGTGGTGGAGGGCGGGGGGTAGGGGACAGGGGACAAGCAACCAGCCGTCGGATCTGAGAGACGTGAAATGTGGGGTTGATACGGCGCATAGATACGGGTAGAGACAGTCTTACGGCACACGGGTTGATGACTCGGGCGATGGTGAATGGGCCGATGTACCTAGGGGATAGTTTCCGAGAGGTGGTCTTGATGGGTATGTCACGAGTGGAAAGCATTACCCTCTGGCCAACACGGTACCTGGGAGCTGCAGAGCGATGGCGATTGGCTTTTCGTTGGAAGGTGCTCACTGCGCGCAGCAGCTGGGAGCGTGCACGCTGCCAGGTTCTCTTGCATCGGTGGACGAAGGCTTGTGCGGCTGGAACTGAGGCTTTCTCCTCTTGAGTCGGGAACAATGGTGGTTGATATCCTAGACAGCACTGGAAGGGGGACATGCCAGTGGAGGAGGTGGGAAGGGAGTTGTGGGCATATTCCACCCAGGGTAGCATTCTGCTCCATGAAGAGGGATCACGTGATGTCATACACCTAAGGTATTTCTCGAGTTCCTGATTAAGACGTTCGGACTGCCCATTGCTTTGAGGGTGGAAACCGGAAGAAAGACTTGGTGTGGCGCCGATGAGTCCACAAAAGGCTCTCCAGAACTGTGCAGAGAACTGAGGGCCACGATCAGACACTATGTCCACCGGGAGGCCATGAAGTCGAAAGACATGGAGTATCAGAAGTTCTGCTGTTTCCTTGGCAGACGGGAGTTTGGATAGGGGGACAAAATGTGCAGACTTCGAGAAACGATCGACCACTGTCAAGATGCAGGTATTTCCTTCCGAAGGGGGAAGTCCGGTGACAAAGTCGAGAGAAATGTGTGACCATGGTCGGTGTGGAGTTGGGAGGGGCCTCAAAAGTCCCTCGGGGGGGCGGTTGGTAGTTTTATTCCTGGTACATATGTCGCAAGATGCTACAAACTTTCTCACATCATCTTTGATGGTCGGCCACCAGAAGCGTTGGTGTATGAGGGATGAGGTTCGAGTGGCCCCTGGGTGACATGCAAGTTTGGAGCTGTGGCCCCATTCTAGCACCAAGGAGCGTGTGGAGGCAGGAACGAAGAGTCTGTCTTGAGGAACATTGCTGGGGCCAGGTTCTTGCTCGAGGGCTCGTAGTACCTGGTTCTCAACCTCAAGAAGAGCTGTAGCCACAAGACAGTGGTGTGGAAGGATAGTTTCTGGGGATGAAGGGTTTGGGGAGGGGGAAAACTGACGGGAGAGGGCGTCAGGCTTGGCATTCTTGGCCCCCGGACGATAAGAAAGCGTAAAGTTAAATCTCGAAAAAAAAAGTGACCAACGGGCCTGACGTGAATTGAGTCTTTTGGCTGACCTCAGGTACTCGAGGTTCCTATGATCTGTCCAGACCAGAAAGGGGTGTTCCGCTCCCTCCAGCCAGTGCCGCCACTCCTCCAGGGCCAGCTTAACAGCCAGTAGTTCTCGGTCTCCAATGCCGTAGTTGCGTTCAGTCGGAGAGAGGCGACGAGAGAAGAAGGAGCAAGGATGGAGTTTATTGTCCTTGTGGGACCTTTGAGAGAGGACCGCCCCTACTCCAGATTCTGATGCATCTACTTCTACTACAAACTGAAGGGAGGGGTCCGGGAACGTGAGAATGGGGGCGGAGGTGAAGCGGTGTTTGAGATCCGAAAAGGCTTTGTCAGCCGGAAGGTTCCACTGGAAGGAGAGTTTTGTGGAGGTGAGGGCCGTGAGGGGGGCTGCCACCATGCTATAGTTTCTGATGAATCGCCGGTAGAAGTTGGCGAACCCCAGGAATCGTTGGAGTCCCTGTCTCGAAGTGGGCTGTGGCCATTCTAGGACTGCCTTGAGTTTGGATGGGTCCATTTGGATACCTGAGGGAGAGATTACAAACCCCAGGAAGGAAGTGGAATCGCGGTGAAACTCACACTTCTCTGCTTTGACATAAAGTTTATTCTCCAAGAGTCTTTGGAGTACCTGACGTACATGATGCTTGTGTTCTCCGAGGGAGCGAGAGAAGATGAGAATATCGTCAAGATAAACAAAAACAAAGGCGTTCAGAAAGTCTCTTAGGATATCGTTGACCAGAGTTTGGAAAACGGCCGGCGCATTGGTTAGTCCAAAAGGAACCACGAGGTATTCGTAATGACCAGTTGGTGTGTTAAAGGCGGTCTTCCACTCATCACCCTCCCTGATCCTGACCAAGTGATAGGCATTCCTTAGGTCCAACTTTGTGAAGAATCGGGCATCTTGCAGAAGTTCGAAGGCCGAAGTCATAAGAGGTAAGGGATAGCGGTTCTTGATCGTTATTTCGTTGAGTCCCCTGTAATCTATGCAGGGTCTGAGGGACTTGTCCTTCTTCTCCACGAAGAAGAAACCGGCACCTGCAGGCGAGGAGGAAGGACGGATTATTCCAGCAGAGAGGGACTCAGAGATATAATGATTCATGGCTTCTCTCTCAGGGCGAGAAAGAGAGTAAAGTCGTCCCTTGGGTGGGGTTGAGCCAGGAACAAGATCGATTGCGCAGTCATATGGTCGGTGTGGAGGAAGCGAGGTGGCGCGTGACTTGCTAAAAACTAGCTTGAGGTCATGGTACTCAGTGGGGACACTAGACAGGTTGGGGAACTCTTCCTTAGGGCGAGAAGTCGGGGTCTTAACAGGAGCAGCATGGAGACAAGACGACAGGCAGGATGTGCTCCAGTCCAATACTCTTTTCCTGGCCCAATCAATATGTGGATTATGTAGGGCTAGCCAGGGGAGGCCCAAGACGATTGGGGCATGAGAATCTTTGACAATAAAGAAGGAGATGATTTCGGAGTGGTTCCCAGAGAACTGAAGAATGACTGGAGCGGTTTGGTGCGTGATTGGGGCTAGGTAGCTTCCATCCAGGGCTTGGACGGAAAATGGGCAGTCCAAAGATAGAGAGGGAATTTTAAGGAGGTTCACCATGGATAAACAGATCAGATTTTGATCAGCGCCGGAGTCTACAAGGGCATGGGTGGCATGAGGCTTCTTCTCATACATTAGTGACACCGGAAAACAAGAACGGTGATCTGGGAAACTGACATGGTTTGGGCCCCCCTTTGCTCCCAGCATCAACGAGGGGCCTTGCCTTTTAACGGACAGGTCCGCAGTAGATGACCGGACTGACCGCAGTAGAAGCATGCTCCTTCATCCCGTCGTCGCTGGCGTTCCCTTGGAGAAATTCGAGTACGGTCCACCAACATGGGTTCAGCAGGAGGTTCTGAAGGGCAAGGAGGGGTAGGTAGTTGCCATGACCTTGTGTCCAGCCCTCGCTCTCGTTGTCTGAGGCGTTTGCGAGCATCGATGCGTCCAGCAAGGTCAATGAGGTCCTGAAGGCTGGAGGGTAACTCCCGTGCAGATAGCTCATCCTTTATTAGGTCAGAAAGTCCATGAAAAAAGGCGTCAAACAAGGCTTGGTCATCCCAGCCACAAGAGGCTGCCAGGGTGCGAAACTCAATAGCGTAATCAAAGACGGAGCGAGTCCCCTGGTGTAAATTTAGAATCTGACCTGCTGCCTGGTGTCCAGAAGAAGAGCGATCAAATACCTTCTTCATTTCATTAGTGAATGTCCTGAAATTGGCGCAGCAGGCATCTTGTGCGTCCCATACTGCTGTTTCCCATTCTCTCGCCTTTCCCGAAAGGAGAGTTATTATGTATGCAACTCTAGATCGTTCGGTAGGAAAGGATGAGGCTTGTAATTCAAGGACCAGCGAGCATTGAGATAAAAAGGAGCGGCAGGTATTAGGGTCGCCATCATAAGTGGGTGGAGCGGGGAGACGTGGCTCATGAGGTGAGGGAAGTGTAGCAGCGGGAGCAGGGGCGGGTGGAATTGAGGCCCGTGAAGCTTGCATCTGCTGAATCTGAGCAGTTAGGGAGGCAAGGGAGTCAGTTACGGTTCTGAGACTATTAGTGACCTGCTGAATGTCTTGCTGATGCGCGCCGAGGAGAGCTCCCTGGCTTTCCAGTGCAGATCTCAAGTGGGAAAATTCTGCTGGATCCATAACTGGCCAGATTATACTGTCACGGTTCCGAGTGTAGCAGCAAAAATCAGAGAAGGATCCAAGAGCAGAAAACAATAGGTAGTGTGCACTTACGGTCTCTGTGAACGCGCTGAGGAGCTTCAGGTGCCTCTGGAAGTGATGTCTGTGACCCAGACGTGCAATAGCTCCACACATGCAGGAAATCCAAATCGGCAGGCAATCTCGTGGTCAGTGTGCAAAGCGGAAGTCAAAAAGCCGGTAAATCCAATCATGCAGTGATTCCAAAACGCTAGGCAGTCTCGTGGTCAGTGTGCAACGCGGAAGTCAAAAAGCCGGTAAATCCAATCATGCAGTAATTCCAAAACGCTAGGCAGGGACGAGGTCGATAACAAAATAGGGTCAGTAACACGATGAGCAAAAGACAAAACAAACGCGGGAATATTGGCTTGAACGGCGCAATAATCTGGCAGCGGGTGCGTGTCTTGCAGTGTCTTAAATAAGCGGATTTGATTAATCCAAATCGGCAACAGGTGAGTTCGCGCTGTGACTGAGGCGGCAAAAAACAAGAGGCGGCGCGGAACTGGAACCGGAGTGACTCTGATTACTCACGGAGGAGCTATGTTGTGGCCGGAATCTGACGTACTGTGACAAATATAAGGAAACTTTCAATGTGTATGCTGATGTTTCTGTATTTTTGTTAAAAATTTATATTTTATCAGGCAGGCATTTCTAGTTTCCACTGTGGCAACAAAGTTGCTTTTTGATCCTTCAGGCTCTGAACAGAAGGGAAGATCAGGATCGTTCTACGCTTTTTGTCGGTGTGTGGCATTTTGCGATGATCCCTAAGTCATTGTTGCGCTGTAGAGAATAATGATGTTTATGCTTTCAAACGTATAATTTACAGTAGGTGCTTAATCGAGAAAAAAGGCGGGTGTAGATTAAAAACAATGTAGAGAGGAAATGTATGTGGGTATCTTATTTGCGGGTTTATTTACGCAGCTATTGAAGCCAGAGGTGCGAATATGCGAATATAAAACTAACTTTACCGAGGACACAAACCGGATCAGTAGCGTACATAGTGGGCATAATAACGTCAATGGATACATTTGCTACATGGACCACAAAAAAGCAGGCGATTCAGCACGATCAGCCTAATCAACCAAAAAGCCAGCCGAAGAGAAAATATGATGAAGCCTATCTTGCGCTAGGATTCATGGCGGGGATGGTGGGGGCAGAGGAGAGACCCATTTGTGTTTTGTGTCTTAAACCGCTGGCAGCAGACAGTATGAGACCCAACAAATTAGGAAGACACTTAGAGACAACACATTCCAACACACGTTAATAAGCCACTCGACTTCTTTCAAAGATGAATGAATGGCTTCATTCAAAGTTGCATACAGAATTGGCCAGTGCAAAAAAAAAAACTACAAACGATTGCTCAGCAGCTAATAAACATGGGGTCAATTATGCAAAGATAAGTGACAACGTAAGCCTTTTATAACAATTGCACGTGTATTTGATCTGTTTTGAACTTGGTGTTATTTGATCTTATTGTTTTAGAAATTGATATTTCAATAAATAGTTTGATTTCGTTATCATTTGTTGACAAGTGGGGCTTGAAAATTCACCCACCCAAATTCTTTCCCTTAAGTGGGGAATGACAGAAAATGTTTGATAACCACTGCTCTAATGGAAACACTGCTCTGCAAAGGTAAAGTGCAGGTTCATTTGTTTTATTTTTACTTTATAGCAGTGATTCCGTTCCTATGCACTCACACGAGTGTCATTAACGATATTCCTTGTTAATTTTTGTTAATTAGTCTTTCCGTTAATATGTGTGTGCGTGTGTGTGTGTGAAACACTAAAATAAGAGGGGGGCGGGCAGGGTTACTGTGTAAGACGAGAAGAGGGAGAGGGGTTCAAAATTCCTCCTCTCCTATTACTTTAGCTTCACACACACACACACACACAGACACACACACACACACACACACCTGCGTGCATAAACGGAAAATCTGTGGGGATTTATTTATACTTTAATGTTAACTATAAATATAAACTAAAAATTTTTAATAAAAAAAAAATTATTTTTACTTTATGTTTTGTATTAATTATTTTTATGTATTTATTTTTTGGGCTGTGGAATGGATAATTTGAGTTTCCATTATTTCTTATGGGAAAATTGGGTTTATGAGTGTTTTGAAATACAAGCCCGTTTCCCGGAACGAATTATGCTCATTATCCAAGGTTCCACTGTATTTAAAACATGATGTTAGACAAGAAAAAAAAACATGAAAAACACATGAAAGAGCTTTAAAATACCACAAAACAAAAGACCTCTTCTCAAAATAAAGGTTCTATAATAGAACAAAACACTTAATGCTTACTGTACCTTCCTCTGAGAGAGACATCTGGATGAAGAAACCTTCCTTGCGGAAGGAATTTGAGAATGAGCCCCCAAATTGTTGAGTTGAAAATGAAGATAAAGAGTGAGATGCTTGGTCTGTCTACTGTGTTTTAGTATGCTTACTGATATCGTATGGAACTCAAAAATGTTCAAATTTAAATAAATAAATAAATAAATAGGACATTATGAAATAAATAACTCTATGAATAAAAAAGACACATATATGTAATATGAGAATGATATTGTGAAATAATGGCACATATTTTGAAAAAAAGCCAATTATTATGAAATAATATTTCATGGTCATTATTTTTCACAATAACAGAGATTATTGCAGAGGCATTTTATTTAATTCCTGCTGTTTTTATTTCAAAATGTAATTTTTTCAAAGTCAGTTTTTATTTCAAAATCCTGTTTTTCACGATGGCCTATTTATTTCATAATGCGACTTTTCAGCAGAATGAGTCGTTCTGCCAGTGGGTTGGACCTGCGCGCCTATTGGCTGATCCTTTAACATCGATTAGTTTCCCTGGCAGTGGCGGACTGTCCGTCTGGTGCACCGGGCGTTTCCCGGTGGGCTGCTGGTCAATGTGGCTGGCCCAATCAGTACGTACATTTATTTAAAAAATGACGGAAACTATAATATTGCATCTCTTTTTTTTACGCAGATAGATGAGTGCGTTAATCGTACGGGCGCGCCGATAAAAAGTGCGTGTGTTTTTTACTATTTTGTATATCACATTATGTATTTACAGTATGTTGCCCTTTATGAGCTGCTGCACGTGTCCGCTGAGGAGGTGTGTGTGTGAGGAGGAGAGAACAGAGCAGGAGCTCAGCTGTGCTGCTCCCCCCGAAACGCTCTATTGTTTTACCCTTTTCTTTACTTTTACTGTATGTTTTGTATTATAATTTTGTGACGCTGAAAAAAGGCTGATAACGGTTTTGTGCTGAACGCTATTGTTGTTATTGGGAAAAATAATGACCATGAAATATTCAGTGAAATGCTTATAGGCCAGTGACCTTAAAAAGAAAATAAAAGCTTATACGTAAGGAATAAATATCAATAAAAAGAAATACTAAAGAAAATAAATTTAACTAGTAAAATAGTTGTACAAATGAGGGCATAATAAAAATCTTACAAAATATAGGGGATATTATTATTATTTTTATTATAAATATATATATATTTCCCCTATATTTCGTAAGATTTTTATTATGCCCTCATATTTATATATATATATATATATATATATATATATAGTTATATATGTATATAAAATTTTACATGTGAATCTGGTTGTAAAACTTTTTTGACTTCCCAGACCGGGAATCGAACTCGAGTTGCTGCGCTGAGAGCACTGTATCCTAACCACTAGACCACGAAGGATTAACAGTTACTGTCTTGGAAATGCCGGCTATTCAACCCGCGACCTTATACACGCGAAGCATTGTTTTTTTCGGGATCTCACCAGGACATTTACAATGGTTAATTTGTAGTAACATATGTCTATAGCACAGGCGTTTAGTCAAACATATTTATACCAATCTTTTGCTGTTAATAAACAGAGACCTTTCTGACAGACAACGTGTGTGTGTGTGTGTGTGTGTGTGTGTGTGTGTGTGTGTGTGTGTGTGTGTGTGACTGAGTCATATAGATGCCGGGAATAGGACATCATACACGCGAAGCATTGTGTGTGTGTGTGTGTGTGTTTGACTGAGTCTCTCCTTATGTCAGAAAAGCTTACCGAAGCATAGCGCACTTGCCTCGTTACTAATCGAACTTTAGAAAAACTTTATAAATATGTAGTGTAATCATACCCGGGTCTCCCACGTGATAGCGCCGAATCGTAACCACTAAACCACCGCACTACTGCAACAAGCAGCACACTACACTCATGTAGGCGCCATTTTGCTCCAGTGTAGAAAAACAATGGCCGACGGCTCTTTTTTCACTCGGGGCGGGTCTTTGCTAAAACACCAGTGTCAATCAACTGTAGTAGGAGCTTTTGAAAAGGGGCCTGATTTCAGAAGGGGCATCTTATATTATTAAATTAAAAGAAAATCGCTGGGCGGCTCTTTATCATTGTAGAGTGGTTGTGTACACACTCTCCTAACACACAATGCAGTCCAAACAGCTTGAAAAAGTCCATGTAGCACCGTAGGTGCCCTTTAAGGATTCATTTCAGTATTTTAGGATTATATATTACTTTGGATAGGTGGCGCGGTGGTGTAGTGGTTAGCACTGTCGCCTTGCACCTCCAGGGTCTGGGTTCGATTCCCCGGCCAGGCTCGATTCCCGTCTCTGTGTGCATGGAGTTTGCATGTTCTCCCCGTGCTTGGTGGGTTTCCTCCGGGTACTCCGGTTTCCTCCCACAGTCCAAAGATATGCAGGTTAGGCTAATTGGCGTTCACAAATTGCCTGTAGTGTGTGATTGGGTGTGTGAGTGTGTGTATGTGTGTGCCCTGCGATGGATTGGCACCCTGTCCAGGGTGTACCCCGCCTAGTGCCCGAAGTCTCCTGGGATAGGCTCCAGGTCCCCGCGACCCTGAACACAGGATTTAGCGGTATAGAAAATGAACGATGAATGATATTACTTTGGTCAGCTAAGTTGTGTTAAATGTGCTTTAAAAATTATTGACTTCACTTGATAGTCTTGTTTGTACTGTATGTCTTGAGTGACATGTCTCATCCAATCAGAATGTAAATATTTGTCATATGCCAATATAGTGCCTTTGAATCTTGAATCTTGAGAGAGAGAGAGAGAGCCCACATCAGAACAAAGATGAACAGAGGACTACTGGAGAGTGTAAAGCGGGCAGAACACAGACACAAGGACAACACAAAAAGGTGAATCATTCAGTAAGGAGTGTTGTGTGAATTGTTGAAAAGAATGCAATCCTTAGACCTTTGTAGATAGCATGGGTGGTCGAGCTTTGGTGATTGCCTCTTATTGGCGGCTTTCCCCCTCACTGGGGAATATCTGTAACACTCAGAGTGTGCGGAAGCAGAGAGCAGGTCCATTAGTTATGCACCTAAAACATAAACTGATGTTCGTTGTTCATTTTATATGGTGCTAACCCCACATCAAGCAGTTTTAAACAAATTCGGGACATGTGAACCTTTACAGCAAAAACATTCAAATCAAATTCAAATTAAAATTTTATTCGTCACATACACAGTCATACACAGTACGATATGCAGTGAAATGCTTACACGACCGCCAGTGACCTTAAAAAGAGAATTAAATCTTACAGTAAGGAATAAATATGAATAAAGAAATAGGAAAATTTTAACTTAACTAGAATAAAAATAGAAATAAAAAATAAAAGTATACTGTACATAAAATGGAAATAAAAATAGAGATATACTGTACAATAGAGATTTTCTTTTAAAATTGAAATTTGGTGGAGGATGTATGGTGTGCAAGTAATTTGCATGGAAACATGTGTTAAGGTGACTTATTAAAGTGACTTTGTGCAGGGGTCCAGAATGTAAACATAAATATGAGTTCCAATGTCAGGGTAGATGTGAATGAAAGTGTCCATAGTGTCCGTTGACGTTAACAGGTTGCATTAGTTCTGTGTTTGTGGTGTGAGTGTGGTATGGTTGAGAGACCTTATTGCCTGCGGGAAGAAGCTCCTCCTCAGTCTCTCTGTGTTGGCCTTCAGGGAGCGGAAGCGCTTTCCTGACCGCAACAGAGAGAACAGTCCATTGTTGGGATGGCTGAGGTCCTTCACGATCTTCCTGGCCTTGGTCCAGCACCGCTTGGTGTAGATTGAGTGCAGGTCAGGGAAGCACTGAGGCAATAACAAAGCACATGAGGCAATAACAAAGGGTTGACGACATGATAATGTTTTAATAGCAAGCCGTTAAGGAATTTAATGATTTTATTTCTGACTATTATAATGACCTCATACCGTCCCGTTAACAGATAGATACTGAATATAGACATTGGAGAAATAGGAATTATATCAGGAGCCCAGCTATTTAATGACAGTGGGCTGAGTGCATTGAGAATGGTACTATCAACTTTCCTCGAATATAACCCATGACCAATGCTGACAAGTCATACCTTATTTTATTCTTGGTGATGACACTTTTGCCTTGAGGACTTATTTGATGAGGCTCTACGGTAGACCTGGACTTACAGATGAAGAGCTCGTGGCCAACAACAGGATATCTGGGGGAGACTTGGAGAATGCCTTTGGCATCCTTGCCAGTTTCCTAATGTAAATATGAATAACATTTGGACAATGTACTTTTGTTACTTGATGTATAAATATTATAATGATATTAAAATGTATTAAACAAATTTTGCCATAGGTGGCATTAGCACTATTGCCTTGCACCGACATGTCTGGGTTCAATTCCCGGGCCAGGTACGATTCCCGCCTCTGTGTGCATGGAATTTGCATGTTCTCCCCGTGCTTGGTGGGTTACCTCAGGAACTCAGGAAAATCCTTTTACAAAAAAAAATTGTTTTACATAATTGCTTGATGTCTATTTAATGTGCTTGAAAATTATGAATTATGAATGGGGACACCTTATCAAATAAAATGATAAATCATTTAAGTAGGATTGAAAAAAACTGTTTTGCTTCACTTTATAAAATAGATTATAATCAAAATATGAATTATTTCTCAATTTTACAGAACAACACAATATTATTTGCTGGACATGTTTTATCCCAGTTCTCTGATAGGTTCATATGCATATCCCTATTTGCTGTATATGCACATTCCTTGAATAATATTTTTTTTCTTTACTTCAATCCTCCTTGCAAAAATGCTTAAGGAACTGCAAAGCACTCTTCAAGCCATTTCACAGGTTTTGATAGTGACTGGGCCATTCCAAAATATTATCTTCTGCTTCTGAAGCCATTCTTTGGCTTACAAGGATTTGTGTTTTTTTATCATTATTGTGCTGGAAGGTGATTTTTTTCCCTTTATCTTCTCCCGTTATGCCTAACAGGTTTTGTGCCAAAATTGACTGGCATAGGAGCTGTCCACAATTCCCTTGATCCTGACTAAAATCCCAGTCCCAGATGAAGAGAAGCAGCCCTATTGAATAATTCTACCATGCTTCAATGTGCATAAGGTGCTCTTTTGGGTAATAAGCTGTCTTGTTTTTGCACCAAATATATCATTATTTATTATGCCCAAACATTCTAACTTGGTTTCATTAGACCATAGCACATTCTGCTACATGGTTTGACAACATTTTAAGCAGGCCTGGATGTTTTTTTTTCATGAGTAAAAAATATGAGATTGTTGCAGGCAGTCATCAGTACAGTACTTGCAAGATATTTCTGCAGCTTTATTGTTTTAGATGTTTTTGCAGCCCTTTGAAAAGTGTTTTGTTTTTGCATCACTTTTGAATACATATCATGTACAGTGTTCGCTGTTCGCTGGGCATTCAGTGCATTCAGGTAGTCAGCTACCTTTTTTTATTGCTATACAGTATATAATATTGTCAAGCTTAGACCTGATCAACTGATCAACCCCAGATCACATCACTGCCCTAGAAGCTTGTACAGTGGACAATAAGCATTACAGGCACAACAATTTATATGCATATCATCTTCTTGAGGCATCTTAAGGCTGATCTTTTTCTTCTTAGCAATTTGAAGCTTTCTTTCTGATCTTCAGATTAGTATCAAGTGCTTTTTTCTTATGCATTACTGTTCAGACCCAGTCCCAGTGGTGTCAAAAGTATTCACATTCATTACTTGAGTAGAAGTGTAGATACTAGGGTTCAAAAATACTTCTTTAGAAGTTGAATTATCAACCCAAGCTTTTTACTTAAGTAAAAGTTTAAAAGGACTGGTTTCAAAACTACTTAAAGTATAAAAGTAAAAGTACCGTGAGGGGCGAAAAAAGCAGTAAGGTCTCGCTTTCTGATCATGCGACGGGAAGGGGGGGGGGGGGGGTTGTGCGCGTTTTTATCATGCGACATGCGCGTTCTGATCATAAAAATAGAGTAACGTGGCTATTTTTAAAATGTAAGGAGTAGAAAGTACAGATAATTGCTTAAAAATGTAAGGAGTAGAAGTAAAAAGGCGGTTGAAAAATAATTACTCCAGTAAAGTATAGATACCCAAAATTTCTACTTAAGTAAGGTAACGAAGTATTTGTACTTCGTTACTTGACACCTCTGCCCAGTCCTGTAAATTCTTGTTGTGTTGTATGTGGAAATGCTCTTACTTTCAGGATGGTCCATAGCTGTGATTCTGACTGTTGTTTTTTCATGATAACTACACCAAGTGATCTCAGGTACTGGTTATTTATGTTATTTTCTCAGAAACATTTTTTTTTCTGTAAAGTTGATCGTTACTGTGTTTCTGTATTTCAATTACTGTTGATAGTTACTTGATACATTACTATATTTCCAGATACAAATAATTTACCTTTAAATACAATTAATAGGCAGTTCGTAATCTAATTCCAGTTACTCCAGCAATCGCCTTAGTTTTTTTTTTTTTTTACTTGATACATGTGATTTGACCCTTTTGAAACACAATAGGATTTTTTTCCCATGACCACTGGGTACATCTTCGGACATGGTTGTTTAAGAAATGAGAAGCTGTCAGGTAGGGCTAAAATAATAGTTTCTAAAACATATTAATCACTGCAGTAATTATGCAATTAAATTGTCTTAAATGTTTGATTATTTAAATCCAAATTGCGAGTTTATATTTTTTCAGTTTTTCCGCCGTTCAGTGTACTATTCATCCAAGTTATTTTTAGTGGTTAATTAAATTTGGCAAGGGCTAACCACTGGGAGCGCTATTTTCAACGAGTTCTTATTGGACTGGCAGATAGCTTTATTTATAATTGTTTATTATTATTATTATTATTATTATTAGAAGTAGTAGTTGTAGTTAAACTTTTAGTAGGTATAGTATTAATAGTAGTAGTAGTAGGAATCGTACTGTTTCATCACAGTGTAGAGGTAGGGCTGTGAGTTAAACTGGAGCTGTCCACGGTTTGACGTGTCTATTCACTGTGAGAGTGTGTGCTCGCCCTGCCTTATTTCCTGTGGCTAAGACTCGACGAGAGATAGAGAGAGAGAGAGAGAGATGGGTTCCTGATACCAAAACGCGGAAAACCAGGGGTGGGAGAGTTTGAGGGAGAAAAAAAGGAGACAGGCGGGGAGAACAGGGGAATTTCATACTGACAGAAGCGTCGGGTAAGAACCTGAATTTCTGAATTCTTTTGTTTCTCGCACTTTCACATTGGGAAATTGAAGCCCACCGCGTCGCCAGCACTCAATCCCAGAACTCATGGGTTAACAGGTAGGTTATGCGTCTCACCCACCCTTTAACACTCGTTTTTACAGTGGTTTATTTGGCCATACTATTGATATTTTATGGCATCCCCTTAGCGTTTCATAGCAAACATGGACTTTAATGTATAGATTTGACATGTCAGGTAGCTACTTCTCGGACAAGGTGAATTGAAGTAGGAAGTCCTCACGAAGGAGACGAAATTGTCGCGAAGCGAGATTTAACAGCTTATGGGTTTGATTGTTTTTACTCGCGAAATTGTAAACTGTTAAGTGCAGTTAGCTACTCTCCAAGCAGCTTCTTCTCACGCTGGCAGGTGAGACACATGACAGACGCGCGGACAACAAACCTTTCCTAGCTAAACGCGGGATGTTGGGCTTGTCGGTGGTGTTATAGCTCATCAGTGGACATTGGATAGCAGCCTCTTCAACATAAAGCATGCGCCTTCTACTTTAAACATTCAACAGTATCTATTCGCAAGTTTGTACCATATCGTGACTCTTTGGCCTCGCGAAGCTCCCACACCGAGTTACCGGCTGTTCTGCTTCCGCGATTGGGAGAATACATATCGGGCGTTCTCGGGAATTTAAACAAAAAGGTCGCGGCTCGAGGCTTGATCCTCACGTCCTCTTCGTCTTCTCTCCTCGTTTAACATCTACGAGGGGAATTTCTCCTGCTAGAAATTTCTGCTGCGTCAACACCCCCAAGCTTAATGCACTGGACCGAAAAACCGAAAAAGGTTTTTTTTTTTTAAAGACTCCTACATGTTTAATTTTCCTTTTGTGCAACACTTCTCGCAACTTAAGAAAGTGTAGTGTGTTGGTATAATGGCCTGGTAATAATAAGGCATGGGTTCATGTCTGTTTTGGATCTGTATTCGGGCTATTGTGAGGGTAATGTGAGTGTCTTTAGCCGCACGGTGTCCACTTAAGCTGGTCAGTTCCGTTTTCCTCCATTTTGTCGCTCATGGCTGTATAAAGGGAAGCATGCCACTTGTTCCGCACTTGTTTAATTTCAGCCGCCGACGTCATTAACATTCGCATTCGTTAGACAATCCACTTTAATTACGTATACAATTAAGTGCGTTTAGGAGTAGTTTGGAAGGATTATCTATTTTATGGGCGTGTCTGATGCCGGTGGACTATTTAGAATGCACTTCAAAACATCAGAATTTATTCATACTGTATCGATCAGAAGCGCAAGTAGTGTATTCTTCTGGCAGCTAGTATTTGGTGGGCCTGATTTTGCCGGTTTCTCTATCCTCATTTTGTTTCATCGTTTCTGATGCCTTTCAAGTTCTGCTGGGACGCTTTATACTACTAACGTCCAGGAACTGCCAAGATAACCCTTCGCATGGGTGCATCTTAAATGACCAAAAAGTATTTAGAGCTCTGAAAGTTAGAAGCTGGTTGGTCAGTGTTTAGACATTCACTTTTGTTATTAAAGCTCTAAATGACAGTGCTGTGATTTGACATTAAATATGCCTGTAGTGTTGGCATACATAAGTGCAATCCTAATATATATATATATCCATCCTAATCTCAAGATCATAGAAAAAGAAATTGATCATCTGAAAGTTTGTCAGAATTTGGTACAGTACATTGCAATGAGGAATTGAGCAAATCTACAATGGCTAAATTCAATCTTTCGCAGTAAGGTAATAAATATCATGTGCTAATAGATTTTAAATCCATGGATGAATCCAATCCTGTGCATTAAACTAGTCAATAGTAAGGTATAATAGATATTACACTTCGTATAGTGATTTGTTATTTAGTATCTTATTTATGGCAGATACATAGGTTCACCAGGACACAGTATACAGTATGGAAGAAAAAATGGGTTACCTTTTACAGTATATGGGGCATGTGTAACAATTCAAACTAAGTCTTGAAAAATCATGGGGTGTTCAAGAGAAGTAGTAGTAGTTCTTCACAAGACTTCAAAATTCATAACAAAATATAAGGTGTAGTAGTTACCTGTAATTGAAAGTATGTGGTCAGTTGGTAGATGATTAGTGTATGTGAAGTCACAGAGTCAAGTGAAAAAGGACTGTCAAGTAGGGCTGCAACAACTAATCGATAAAATCAATAATTATCGATAATGAAATTCGTTGTCAACGAATGCCGTTATCGATTAGTTGCGCGACCACAAGATGCACAAATACACACAGACACACACAGATACACAGTCACTTGCGCAATGGAGGTTACAGAAGCGTTTGCAGGAAAAAGCCTGCGCCCCAAGTCCTCCAAGGTATGGGAGCAATTTACATTAAACACCTCTTATCGGGCGTTAAAAGCGAGCGGTTTTCTGCCGTTCGTAGTGTCCGGTGAGCGCGGATGAAGCGCGGAGGGTTTTCTACACATGGGAGCCCCTAGCGACGGGGAGGAATTGGCCACGACTAAAAAAAAGGAGTCAGTGAGAGAGTTCACACGGGCTTTGGTGACGTGCGTTTGTCCGGCTGCGCGGTTATACGGGGTAAAAAAAAAAAAAAGAACGTTGCATTTTTCTTGGTGTTCAAATCCCAACGAATGCAAGGAAAACACTTCTAGTTCGTTTTCTTCACGTTCAGTTTACACCTCGGAGGACCGGATATATCCCATCATCCTACACGCTATACACAGGGAAATGCGGAAAAAAGGCAAAATAAACAGAGTGAACCCAGTAGCGGCCATTTTTTTTCTCTCCCTACATCGCCGTATTACGAGAATGTCTAGTATAACAAAATGGTCTATATATATTAAAAATATATATTTTTTTATTTGTTGAGACAACAACAAAAAAGGATAAAATACCCGAGAGGATGGAAATAATGTATAAACCGTGACAAGGATGTAGCAAGAGACCCTTTCATTAAAAATAATATCACAATAATCTAGAAGTCTATTATTCTTCTTATTAAGTTTAATTAATTTAAGAGAATTTAAAATTGAGGTCATTCTTAACAACTGAATATGTCAGTGTATTTTTTAAACTACTGTGTGTGTGTGTGTGTGCATGTATGTGTGTATGTATGTGTGTGTGTGTGTGTGTGTGTGTGTATATATATATATATATATATGTATGTGTGTGTGTGTGTAATGTATATAGATATGTGTGTGTGTGTGTGTGTGTGTGTGTATATATAACACACACACATACACCGTATCAACACTGTTAACTTGCCATCTGCAATTATTGTTAAATAAGAATGTTGATTTACATAAACTACATAAGGTTTAAATGTCAAAATTAAAGATCATTATACTCTATGTGGCTATTGCATTTTTTAACCCTCTGAGGTCCGGGGTGATTTTGGGGCCCTTGAGATGTTTGGACATGCTCTGATATTTGTGCTTTTTTCAGCTACTTATAATATATTATTGACCAACCTGTATTTTTCTTGTAATCAGTACAACCTATTCTACAATAATACCTGACCAAAATGAATGTACGTGTTTGCATTTTTTAGGAAAAAAATATTATGCGTGGTTAGTAAGTTTTGTGAAAAAAAAAAGTAGATGAAATAAGGCCATGAAACTCATACAGACAATTTGTTCACAAGACATTGTTTCACAAGGGCTGGTGGACTAGTGTTTTTGCTTCAAAATGATGTGAAAATGATCTTGTTTACTTGCTCACAGAAAACAATATAGTGATTAACACTTTTTAAGTCACTTTTTGAGTGTAAAGGGTCTATGCGAGAAGGCGTGATCTATCATTACTAATGCAGTGATTCACACCTGAGAAGACAAAGGCCTGCATACTGATCTGCATAATGAGCCATCAGACAGGTATGTGACAGAGAGGAGAGTTACAAGAAAGAATCTGAGGATAAAATAAGTTTATATATTTTCAGTGTTTAGGTTATTTGAGAATATATTTGACACACACAAAAAATCTTGAGATTCATTTGCGAGTTCAGTTAAACAGTTTATTAGGAACAATCAAAGTTGACTTTTTAGCAGCATTACTGCAGTCACTATAACAGAAAATATAGCTAACAATAATATATAGATATATAAACACACACACGTATATATATATATATAGGCCTATATACTGTATATTATAATATAGAAAACAACAACAGCTCTTTGTAATTACCAGAACAAATGACTTTACCAATACTGTACTACATTTTTCTACAATACACTACAGTTTACTATGATGAATATATTGTATTATATATTTATATAATATAGTTAGTTATATGTAACTAACATCTAGGATATACTGAATGTGCACTTACTCGTGGTTCTCCAGTGAACTCGAAACTGAACGGCACTCACGTGACTTTCTTGTGCACGCGCCGGTGATGCAGCCACAGTCCTAAACAAAAACAAAAATTGAAACTTGAAGAATGGACGCGCATACAATCATTCACAAACAACAGCTGGTGAACAATTTGACCATCTGAACCACGGTCAAAACAATACAAAACACGTATATATATATATAAATAAAATAATAAAACTTTAGACAGATCGTAATCAGATTTTATTGCGGGCTTGTAAGTCGCGTGCATATTTAATATTTTAACCAATTTTACTCTTGCTGGCATTTAGTATTTTCCAAATGTACATATAAAATATAGAGCAGTGATGGTGAGAATAAAAGACTTACTTGTCAGGAATCACATCCTCCGTTGAGTCCAGACGTTGTTCTAAATAAAGCCGTTCCTCGTCTGAGTCTTGCTCTTCCTCTGATGAGAAAGTAAATTCTTCATCGCTGTCCATCTGAAGCGCTTCTTCACCCGTGTAGCGTGACATCATTCAAACGCAGAAACAGTAAGTAAGATGCAGCTTGTTGTTTTATGCCCTGGGGGTGTGCACGTGATTACCTGCCTCACCTCAGGTCATTTCCATATGAACAGCGCGCGCGCAGGGAGGCGGGAGCACATTAGCTGTAATGAGCCGATACAGGAGAATCTGTACCACTCCTTACTTTCATACGGATTACATAAAAGCAGATTATTTGTTTTCACGGTGACCTGCATCATTTAAAAGTAGACCCTTTAAGCTTTCTATAGATATATTTCTCATGTCTGTGTGTGCAGTATTCGCGGAGTTTCAGTTCATTTTAGTGACGTGTTTCAAAAAGATTTTGGCGGAGACTGAGACGGCTGAAAGCGCACCCGGTTTATTTTATTTATTTTATTAATGCACAAAGTTTTCTTTTTAACATGTGTGCATACAAAAAAAAGTAGACACTTTACAGATTCGATTAATATATAATAATATATTAGATAATAGATATAATAATAATCTTGTCTGTACGATAAAAACTGAAAGTGTAATTTAAGTTCTTATTGGCGTCATCAGGGGAAAACACCTCAAAACGCATATATGCGTTCGCGGACTCCAGAGGGTTAAAGTTTACTTTTATACATAAATAATACCCTGATTTATGGTTTTATATTGTTAAGCAAAACAGCAAATTAAAGCGGTCACTTTTTATCCGATTAATCGATTAAGCGAAAAAGAAATCATCCAACTAATCGATTATCAAAATAATCGTTAGTTGCAGCCCTACTGTCAAGAATGTCAATTTAGGACCATTCAGCAAAGGTTTTGCAAAAAGTTCAGGACTGTGGCAAATCCCTCTTACAGTCATTGCCCAAAAGTATTGGAACAGCAAGGCCAGTATTTTTATATTGTGAAGACAAATAAATGGTGTCAATTAGGATTAAAAAAAGATTAATATGAGATGAATCAGAATTTGTTTGTCTTCATTTGTGTTAAAATGTACTGTAGATAGTTTCCTATAGGTCTGAAATATCCCATATGTGAATAATACGACAAAGTAAAAACAAAATCTTTGGTGTACAAAGATTACACTGTTTGTCAGAGCACTTAATCTTAATCTTCCTGGGTTTTTCAAAGAAGAGCTCTAACTCCTGCACATATGGGAATGCCTCTGGTGCTGGTTCATTTATCAATATTCACAAACATACAGCCAGGTGCTCCCCTTTCACTCTGTTTCTTAAGCCAGTTTTGATCTCACAATATGAAAACACTGGTTTAAATGAGGTATAATTTACCTTTTATATTTTGTGCAGAAAGTTAAACTTTACTTACCAGCGTATCAGTAGACGGAAGAATTGGATCTCTGATGGTGTTTGTCTCTCTAATTTTCTTAAATTACTTTTGAATATTCATATCTGCAGGTAAATCCATGAAAATTGATAGTGTTCTAGCATTAGCTAAAATTAGTCTGTCTTGCTTGCCACCATAGCCAGAAGAGACATTACATGTAGCCAACAACACAGTTGCTGCTTTCTTTCATAAAATTAGAAACTATTGTAGAACACAATTAAACAGTGAGAAAATGAGTTACTGGACCTGGTCTGTCTTGTAATATTTATTGCGCCACGACTAGGCTAGAGAATGCTTCTCTTATTTTCTACAGTAGCCTCTTCCACCCAGTCGTTCAGCCCGTTCACTAGACGAAACAGTGCTTTCCTGCAGAACATATAGTTAGTATGCCCTTCTTATTCTTTTTTATGGATTTACTTTTATGGATTTACGTTGCATTTACTGCCTCTCAGTACACTCCTCTCATTGTCCGTTCCACCAAGGTATATGCAATGTGTTGGAAACATTGGGATATGTTTAACAATGTAGAACATTTACAAACAAGCCTGGAGAAGCATCACAAAAAATGAATGCAACAGTTTGATGTTAATTTGATTCAGTTATTGAAAGCAAGAGATCGACCCCAGAAGTGTTTTTTTTAATATTTTCTTTAATTTACTTTAAGCCTTTAGTTTAGTTGTCGTAGCCTATGCTGACTGATTTCCAAACAGATGTGATATAGATCTTTTTGATTCACATGTGCTTAAGATCTGTGAAGCTTTTTGGAGGTATAATTACAGAGTTACAATACAGAAAGTGTACAAAATGGTACAAGAAAGGTATTTCAAGTACATTAAACTGGAGAAACAAAAACAGTATGGGAATATACCATACTGAGACAAACTTTTACAACAGATAGGAGGCCAAGGACTCATTATTTGAATTAATTATATTAACAAACTATTCATACAAACTGACCAAAAAAAAAAAACTAAACAGAATGTTGTTGATTCCAAACTTTTACTTGGATATTGTGAACTAGCTTAGTCATATACCTGTGAATACTGTAATTGTGAAAAAAACCTGAAACCCACAGACATTTAACCAACAGGGTGTTTGCAATTGTGTGACTAACACGCCATATCCCTTTGTAAGGCAAGAATGAAAAACAGGGTGGGATGGGGAAAGTCCATTTTGTGCTAGCTTGGATGATATATCCAGAGAATGTAAAAAGGAAGCAATTTCATAAAAGAACTGGCTAATAGTCAAGCTAATATCCCCGATTTAAGTGTTACTGTGTTAAGTGTAACACATAGCATATAGCTGTTGTTTAATATCTAACTAACACACAATACTAAGCAAAATACTATGTCTATGTCATGAGTTATCTTTGTTATGCATTGTTAAATGGGAATACAGGGGTGAAGACTCCAACAAAGCAAAGAAAAACAGTAACTTTTAAGCTTACAATTTAAAGAAATGTTTAACTACTTAAACATAAGATGTGTTACATGTAACAAAGTGGTCTACACATACAGATATAATAATAATAATAATAATAGTACTAATACACTTTATTTATGAAGCCACATTTCTAATAATTATGATAGCAAATCTTGGTAAAACAATATTAGGTAAAAAATAATAATCAAAGCGTTATAACTAATAAAACAAATAAAGGTTCAGTTTTTCCACTAGAAAATTTTTCAATCATGGAGGCAGGTGGATGATTGTGATCTTTTGTGCATATGTGAAAGTTTTTGGTTATTTATAGTATTTCTTGCACAACACTCTTGGTTTGGTAATTTCAATGAGTTTATTCCAAACTAGTGTTGATTTGGAGATGCCAAGCCTTGTTATTTCAGCAGCACTTGTCTATTGCATTACTGTAGTTAAAATATGTAAATTATTGTGTTTTATTGATTTTCCCAACTACATGAGAGGTTTTACAACTGTAATAAGGGCCAATATGTATTGTTCTAAAAGTGTTCTACAGAGTAGCGTTATTTTGGAGAGGCTAAGCCCTTTGTTCAATAATTATATATTCAGTATGATGACAATTACTGTCAGTATTGTGTTCTAATAACTTAAACAAAATAACTTGTGTATAATACTTATTTCACCTGGACAAAAAAATGTTTCACACTTATATTTCACTCGACAGCCTTTGATAATGTCCATGATATAGGTTTGATATGTTTATGTAATGTTGCAACATTTATTTACATCCAAAATTGCATTAATTTCTTTCCTAGAACTTACAGTGAAACCTCGGATTGCGAGTAATGCGGTTTGTGAGTGTTCCGCTAGACAAGCAAAGATTTTTAATAAATTTTGACTTGGAAAACGAACAAGGCTTGGTTTAAGAGTACCAAGTGTCATGTATCACGCATGTGCTTCTCATTTTAACACAGAGCGTCACGTAACCACAACTGAGCCAACTGTTTTTCTCTGCATTGCGTTGCGTAATTGTGGGTAATCGTCTCCCCTGCTGGATCTTACTGGTATAATCAACATATGTGCACGCGTGTACTGTTTACTATAACACTGTGACCACTTGTGTCTGTATGTGTGTGTGTACAGTAGGGCTGGGCGATATAGCTGAAAACTGTATCACGATATCAGTGTTTCATATCGGTCGATATCGATAATTATTGATATTTTTTTGTGACCCATTTAAAATAAGGACCAGGAGAAAAATATATTACATTTAAACATTTTTATTTTAAACTTAACCCTTCTCTGATCATAGTCCCCTCAGTTATTAAGACAGAAATGTCAACAACCATGGAAAACTAAAATAATTAAAATGTAAACATAAGTCTAAAGTGACAATGCACACTTAATTATCTCTTAACATTTAAAGTGCAAAATGAAAGAAAATGTAAGAAATGCTCAATAAAGTGTAATAAAATAGTGCAAAGTGCATTGTCTGCTTTTGAAGAGGAATCCAGCAGACTAGCACGAGACAACGACATGGCGCAACCAAATGTGATACACTAACGTCAATCATGTAACAGTATGATTCCCTACGTTGCTAAGTTACCAGAGAGCGAGTGTCTTTGTTAATGCAACTGTCACGGGCAACCGGAGGCGGACCAGGAGTCTAGCAGTTAGCCCTTGTCATAGATATATATACTAACTAGATGTCGCCTTGGACCTCTAAGCATACGTCAACATCGCCGCCATCTTGGGTCGGGGATCTGAAGGAAGCGCCAAAGTTTCCCGGCATTCAGATCAATGTTTTTGTGTTATATAACCATTTTACGCTGGGTCATTGTATTGCAGGCTTGCTGATGTACAAAATAAACCAATACAATTCAAATGTTTTAATTAACATGTATTTTTAAGTATGGATATCACACCATATCACACATTTTGTGTGCAGTAGACTAGGCTAAGGTAAGTAACAATAGTTAATTTTAAGTTCACTGAAGTTGAAGAATAATAAACTTACAACTATTACACCTAGATTAATATCAAAAGCTTAAATTTTCTCTGGACTCGATCATAAATACATGTCTGTCAGTTGCACTGTAAAAAAAAAGTTGACTTAACTTAAAAAGTTAAGGCAACTGGCTGCAAAGCAATTTTGAGTCCACTCAACTTCAGTGGTTGAAGTTGTGCCAAATCCTTTAGAAAAGTTAATTGAAACTGCTGTTTTAAGTTAGTTATACCTTCCTAAAAAAGTACATCTAACTAATCATTATGAGTTTGTTTTAAGCCGAAAAAGGGGTTGAGTGAATTTTAAGAAATTAGAAGATTCAGTTACATTTAGCAGATGCTCTTATCCAGAGTGACTTACATTTTTATCTCATTATACATCTGATCAGTTGAGGGTTAAGGGCCTTGCTCAAGGGCCCAACAGTGGCAATAAGATCCGGCGAAGCGCCAGAAACAGCATGGGCAGACTCAATGACTGAGTGCTGTGAAGCGCCATTTTGTCTCTTTTTATGCTTCCTGAATCGCGACCGTACTACTTCAGGGTCCTAGTGCCAGTCGCGGAGCGAGTGCGCATGACAGCAACCAACCTAGCTTCGCAACCTCCGTTTTCTTCCGACAAAGAATAAAAAATATCGAATGTTTTATCGAACACATTTTTTATTGTTATCGACCACGTGTCTATTGTGATGCATATCGTTATCGTACAGCTAGTGTACAGCTAGCGTGTAAAGCAAAAGCAAAACCTCTCATTAGAGAGGTTAAAAATCCATTTTCTCTCTCTGCTCAAGGCTTAGCCTGCTCTTTGCCTGCTGTGTGCGTCATTGGACACCGTGCCACACACACACAGACCCCTCCTACTTTCACCTTCACAGACACACACTCTCTCTCTGCTCTACACAGAAACACTGCTCTGTAAAGGTAAAAGTAAAGTGCTGGTTAATTTGTTTTATTTTTACTTTACAGCAGTGATTCCGTTACTGTGTCGCTCAATCGAGTGTCATTATAAAGATTTCTTGTTTATTTTTCCGATAAAACAGTGTTTCCGTTGTGTGTGTGAAAAGAGTGGAGGAAGGGGGAGAGGGGAGCTTACTTTAGATTCATACACACACACATACCTGTAAACACATATCGGAAACACTTATCTGTCGGGATTTATTTTTACTTTTTTTTTTTAAGGTAAATTGCAGGTTAAGTTGTTTTATTTTTATTTATTATTTCATGTTAATTATTTTTATGTATTTATTTTTTTGAGCTGTGGAACAAATAATTTGAGTTTCCACTATTTCTTATGGGAAAATTTAATTTGGTTTACGAGTGTTTGGAATATGAGCCCATTTCCGGAATTAATTATGCTCATAATCCAAGGTTCCACTGTATATTGATGATGGGAGAGTCTGACTGCTGTGTCAAGCCTTCTTCATCACACCACAAAGATTCCCAACGTGGTTAAGGTCTGGCCAGTCTATCTGTGCATGTTGTGTCTTATACTCCCTGAACCACTCTTTCACAATTTGTCTGATGAATCCTGCCATTATCTTCTTGGAACATGCCCTGCCATATGCCATCATAGCAAAATGTTCTGAATACACATTCAATTGTAGTCTGTCCCAACAAAAAGTATCATCTTGTGGTGTTATGTATTGGGCTCGTATACCAAAACACTAGTAAATAAAAGCAAATATTCCCATAAGAAATAATGGCAACTCAAATGACTCGTTCCACAGCCCAAAAAATAAATCCTCTTTCGGCTGTTCCCTTTCAGGGGTCGCCACAGCAAATCATCTGCCTCCATCTAACCCTATCCTCTGCATCCTCTTCTCTCACACCAACTAACTTCATGTCCTCTCTCACTGCATCCATAAATCTCCTCTTTGGTCTTCCTCTAGACCTCCTGCCTGGCAGTTCCAACCTCAGCATCCTTCTACCGATATATTCCCCATCTCTCCTCTGAACATGTCCAAACCACCTCAATCTGGCCTCTCTGACTTTATCTCCAAAACATCTCACATGGGTTGTCCGTCTGATGAACTCATTCTTGATCCTATCCATCCTTGTCACTCCCAAAGAGAATCTCAACATCTTCATCTCTGCTACCTCTAGCTCTGACTTTTGTCTTTTCTTCAGTGCCACTGTCTCTAAGCCGTAGAGCATCGGTGGTCTCACCACTGTCCTGTACACTTTTCCTTTCATTCTCGCTGATACTCTTTTATCGCACAACACACCTGAAACTTTTCTCCACCCATTCCAACCTGCCTGTACCCGCCTCTTCACCTCCTTTGTTGACCCTAAGTACTTAAAGTCCTGCACCTTCTTTACCTCTGCTCCCTGTATCCTCACCGTTCCTCTTGGGTTCCTCTAATTCACACACATGTATTCCGTCTTGCTGCGGCTAACCTTCATTCCTCTGCTTTCCAGAGCATACCTCCACCTCTCCAAATTTTCTTCCACCTGTTCCCTGCTCTCGCTACAAAGCACAATGTCATCTGCAAACATCTTAGCCCATGGAGACTCCTGTCTAACCTCATCTGTCATCCTGTCCATCACCAGAGCAAACAAAAAGGGGCTTAGAGCCGATCCTTGATGCAGACCCACCTCTACCTTGAACTTTTCTGTCACACCTACAGCACATCTCACCATTGTCTTAGAACTCCCATACATGTCCTGCACCACTCTAACATACTTCTCTGCCACTCCAGACTTCCTCATACAACACCACAGCTCCTCTCTCGGCACCCTGTCGTACGCTTTCTCTAAATCTACAAAGACACAATGCAGCTCTTTATTACCTTCTCTGTACTTCTCCACCCGCATCCTCAAAGCAAATACTGCATCTGATGTACTCTTTCTAGGCATGAAACCATATTGCTGCTCACAAATGCTCACCTCTGCCCTTAACCTAGCTTCCACTACTCTTTCCCACAGCTTCATTGTATGGCTCATTAGCTTTATGCCTCTGTAATCGCCACAGCACTGCACATCTCCCTTGTTCTTAAAAATCGGCACCAATACACTTCTCCTCCATTCTTCTGGAATCCTTTCACTCTCCGAGATCTTGTTAAACAAACTAGTCAGAAACTCTACTGCCACCTCTCCTAAGCACTTCCATACTTCCAAAGGTATGTCATCAGGACCAACAGCCTTTCCACTCTTCTCACCTCACTATTACTAATATTTGCTACTTCCTTCTCCACAACAGTCAGCTCTTCTACTCTTTGTTCTCTTTCGTTTTCCTTATTCATCAACTCCTCAAAGTACTCCTTTCATCTTCCCATTACCCTCCTGGCATCTGTCAGTACATTTCCATCTCTATCTTTAATCACTCTAACCTGCTACACATCCTTCCCATCTCTATCTCTCTGCCTCGCCAACCTGTACAGATCCACCTCTCCCTCTTTACTGTCCAGCCTAGCATACAAGTCCTCATATGCTCTTTGTTTGGCCTTCGCCACCTCTACCTTCACCTTATGCTGCATCTCCCTGTACTCCTGTTTACTCTCTTCAGTCCTCTGAGTCACATGTCTTCTTAGCTAGCCTCTTTCCCTGTATACATTCCTGGACTTCCTCGTTCCAGCACCAAGCCTCCTTGTTCACTTTTCACTTACCTGATGATACACCAAGTACCCTCCTACCTGTCTCCCTGATCACATTGGCTGTAGTTGTCCAGTCAACTGAAAGCACCTCCTGACCACCCATAGCCTGTCTCAACTCCTCCCTAAAGACTACACAATATTCTTCCTTTCTCAGCTTCCACGACACTTTGTCCTCTGCTCTGCTTTTGTCCTCTTCACCTTCCTCACCACCAGGGTTATTTTACACACCACCATTCTGTGTTGTCTGGCTACACTCTCCCCTACCAACACTTTGCAGTCACTAATCTCTTTCAGATTACAACGCCGACACAAGATGTAGTCTACTACTACTACTATAACTCCTACTCCATTTCTTTTCCTATCCACACCATGGTAAAACAATTTGAACCCTGATCCTAAGCCGCTAGCCTTGCTACCTTTCCACCTGGTCTCCTGGACACACAGGATATCCACCTTCCTTCTCTGCATCATATCAACCAACTCTCTTGCCTTCCCTGTCATGGTCCCAACATTCAAAGTCCCTACTTGCTTTTCTTTTTCCCTCTCTGCTTTCGAACACGCCTTCCTCCTCTCCGTCTTCGACCAACAGTAGCCCAATTTCCACCGACACCCTGTAGGTCAACAGCCCCGGTGGCAGTCGTTGTTAACCCGGGCCGCAACCGATCCGGTATGGAAATTATATTTCTGATTCGCATCATTCATTTGGCAAATGTTTTTACGTCGGATGCCCTTCCTGACACAACCCTCTGCATTTATCCAGACTTGGGACTGGCACAAGAAGACACTGGATTGCACCCCCCATGGTTGCATTACAGCCCAAAAAATAAAAAAAAATAATTAATACAAAATATAAAGTAAAAATTAGACAAATTAACCAGTTGTTGTTGGTCTTTCGGCTGCTCCCGACAATTAACCAGTACTTTACCTTTAAAAAAAGTAAAAATAAATCCCAACAGATAAGTGTTTCCGTTCATGCGCGCAGGTGTTGTGTGTGTGTGTATGTGTGTGTTTCTGAAGCCGAGAGGGGGTGGGGTGGGGGGTGTAAAGGTGTGAGTGTGTGTGAAGGGGCACAGTGTCAAATTACGCGCGCCCACACACAAAGACAGAGAGGGAGAAAATGGATCTTTAACCTCTCTAATGAGACTTTCTTTTGCTTTACACGCACGCACACGTGTTATAATAAACAGTACATGTGCACTGTACACATGTACTTACAAACACAAAATAAAATGTTTTACACGCACACACGTGGTGACAGTGTTATAGTAAACAGTATACGCGTGCACTAATGTTGATTATACCAGTGAGAGACACGCACTAAGACCCAGCAGGTGAGACGATTACCCACAATTCCGCAGCACAAGAGAGAGAAAAAACATTGGCTCAGTTGTGATCACGTGACGCTCGGCGTCAAAATAAGAAGCGCATGCGTGATACTTGATATTCAGTACTCATATACCAAGACTTGCTCGCTTTTCAAGTCAGAATTCATTAAAAATCTTTGCTCGTCTTGCGGAATCCAAGGATCCACTGTACTGAACTTTTGACTGTTACAGTATATCATGTAGTAATAAAGTAAAAAAAAAAATTTGCCTATCATATAGGCATGGAAGGTATGATTGCCTGCCATGCTTTTACTATTATAGTGGAAACACTGAACATATAAAGTTGCAGCCTAATATATTGTGGGTATCATTTCTGTATAAGTGGGTTTTGTAGAGTCTATCTTAAAGATATTTTCTGAAAGAGAATTCCAGAGATGAGGAGCGGTGCAGCTAAAGACTCTAAAGCCCATGGTGGTCAAGGGGACAGGGGATGTAAAGTGAAACAGCCTAGAAGAGTAAGAGCGAGATACCAGAGGGGGTGTAAAACTATCCAAGCTCTGAAAGGAAAGGTGGGGCAAGATTATGGGGAGCTTTGAAAGTGAGGCAAAATCTTCTTTTAATTAATTTTAAAAGCTTGCGTTACGTTTATGCGCAATTATTTGTTCGGCATGACACAGCGTGCTTCTGGATGCAAGCTGCCACTAAACACAGACAAAGAAGAAGCGCTTATGTCACCTACAAAGCAGAAGGAGATGTAAACAGTTAGCTGTGTATTATAATTTATATATTTTTTTCCCTATACAACATGTCTTTTTTATACATGTCTTTTATCAAATTTGTTTGGTGCAATTTGTAATTATAATATTTGATAGAGATTATGTGGGGGGGCAGGGAGGCACTTTTAGCGCATAACAGTGTGCCTTATTTTTTTTTAGTCTGCATCTGAGAAATGGCATTAAAATAAGCATGTATTGCACTGTAATTCATCTCAGTCAACTATAAGCTATTCCTTGTATTGTGAATAATGACAATGTTTATTTGTGATAAAATGCTGTATACATTTAAAAAGTAGATTTTTCTAGAAAGAAAACTAATGAATCTTAGTTTCTCTTATATATTTTACATTGCTGTTTAATTAAGCATTACTCGATTAATCGTTTACATTTTTTCAAGAATACTCGATTACTAAAATATTCAATAGTTACAGCTAGGGCTGGGCCGATAAACGATATATTGAATCGCGATTTATTTGATTTTAATAACGATGATAAGCTCTAGACATTTTTTGCTTGATATGGATTAATCTAAGAGCCAATCACACAGCAGAACAATACAACAACAGCCAATCAGCGTGCAGCTTGCACGTGCCGTGCACGTCAAAGTTGATTTCCTACCGCACTTTGCGAAGCAAACACCAGGACGACAAAAAAAAAAAAAGAATGAAAGCAGCGACGAAAGTGAATCTAACCTCGAGTTATTATCCAAAGATGTTGAAATTGTCGACAAAAAAGGTAGCACGAATTCCGTTATATGAACGCATCACCCAAACGACCACACTGAAAGCATGAAAATGCGGGCCGATGCTACTCCGTCAACTAGCAGGGCTGTACCAAAGCAGAAATCGATTGTCGTCTTTCGTGTTCATTACACCTTATGAAAGGTGTTCGGAGCAAGGATATAACCAGGGCCGTTTCTAACTTTCTAGCGAAGGATATGATGCCCCTAAGCACACAAGGCTGAAGTTAGCTCCTTATTCGCAGCTTCCGATTCGTTTGGCTTCTTATTGCGCAGCGTCTCATTCTGCGGCTGAAGTTAGCTCCTTATTCGCCTCGTTACTAACCGGAGTGTTCACTTTGGCGAAAGCTGCACAGTTTATCAATAAAATGTTATTTTGGTGGCTTAAACCATGCTGGCCAAGCAAATATAAACTATACAATACACAGCAGGTACACAACTATATAGTAAAAGTGAAATTGTCCTGGCCCAGATTGATAGCTGCATCTAGCCATTGGTAAGGTAAGCATCTACTAAAGTTAAAGTTTTCAGTGCTAAAACAGCTTATGAGGATTTATAACATATCCTACGATTTCACAGCATTTAAGGCTATCACGTATGACTGCATAATTTAGAAAATGCTGTTGTATTCACACTGCCCTAACAAACACAAATTTGCGTGTAGTTGTGCGCTGTAAAGGCAGATATAAATAAATAAATGATTGTCTAGACCTGTTTGACGCTATTTAATAAATATGCATATATATTAAGCATGTTACATGGTGTTAATGTTTTAAAAAGTGAGTAATGCATCTGTTCTACATAAATAAAGCGATAATTTCTCATAATTCATTCCATTTTTGTTGTCATTGCATGCTTAAGCTATTATGTCAGTTTATTGGGGCAGTGTGAAATAGCCTTCATTTAACTCCGAATTGTGGGATAAAAAGACAGCCCTAGTGTGTGTGGTCTAAATGTTGTTTCTCATTATTGTTTAAAAATCTCAAAACATTGTAATTTATCATCACAAGCTACTTTTTATCATCACAAACAAGTATTTAAAAAAAAAAAAAAAAAACTGTCATCTGTTTTTGTTAATAAACGGTACTTTAAAATGTAATTTAATAAACCCTTTAATTTTTGTGGCTTCAGTCATTGTTGGGATACTCTTTTAAAGCTAGCAGCATTAACAGCTTATATCGAAATATATATCGTTACCGTTCAATATGGGGAAAAATTATCGAGATTACATTTTTGCCATATCGCACAGCCCTAGCTACAGCCCTAATTGTGATGCATGAAGGGTATCTGGCAAAAATTAAGCAAAATTTCATTTTATCCAATTACTCGATTAATCGATTTTTGAAAGAATACTTGATTACTAAAATATTTGATAGCTACAGGCCTAATTGTGATGCATGAAGAGTATCTGGTTATAATATTGGCAGCAGAATTCTGAATAAACTGAAGTTTATGGAGAAGGCTTTGTGGTAGACCAGGTAAAAGTGAATTACAGTAATCAGTGTGGGTGGTGACCACAGCATGTGTGAGAATGGCAGCGATTTGAGGATTGAGCAATGGGCAGAAATGAGAGACAATTAATGAGACTCAAAGATCAGGGCGAAACAGAGAAACCATCAATGTAGAGTGAGAACCTATTTAATATTTTAACCATATGAAGAGAAAGTCTGCCTTATTCCTATAGGGTTTGAGAAAGTTGCAGGAATGAAGTATTCATTCAAGCAACTGGTTAGGCAGGATTTGGAAGAGCGGAGTCAAGCTTTGTGAACATGTAATGTGTCATCTGCATAACAATGGAAATGTATACTGAATTTTCTAAAAAAAAACGTGACCAAGAGGGAGAAGATAGATGATTAACAGAACTGGGCCAAGGACAGAGCCTTGGGGAACACCAGAGCTGATAGGGAGAGACTGAGAACTTTTTTTTGTGGAACTGTATCAGGTGAACCAGGCAAGAGGAACATCAGTGATGCAAGTAGCAGCTAAGTGGTTTAATAAAATTGTGTGAGAATCAGTGTCAAAGGCTGCACTGAAATCAATCAGGAAAAGAATCGTTAAGAGTCCAGCATCAGCAGATATCATTGGTGGCCTTCAGAAAAGCAGTTTCTGTACTATGGGTAGACTGAAATGATTCAAAATCATTACAGAAGAAAACTGAGATTTGTTGGGTTAGCACCAGAGTTTTTTTTTTTTAAGGATTGGAGTTACTGCAGCTGTTTTAAGAGAAGGAGGAACAATGCAGAGAAGAGATTAAATAATCCTAAGTATTCTCTAAGTGACTAAGAAAGTACAGGCTTTTATCAGCTAAAGTGGTAGAGGATCACTTCTCCTGACCACACACAAAGGTTCCTACCTGTGGTGCTCAGTAAAACCTTCTTATGGATTAATAATAATAGATTAATAATCTATCTGAGCAATTGTAAACACACAAACCATAGGCATTTTGAGTTCTAGTAATAGTGTCTTTTATGCAGAAAATCACTTCCAGTTTGGGCACTTTTCCAGTTTGCGATCTTTTGTATAACTGCAGCAAATAAGACGTTCTGTAGAAGTGTTAATGTTGCCTAAAAGAAAAAATACAAAGCATTCTTGCTTACAAATTGTAATGCCGCAATGATATAGTTTCCTTATGTTTAATCATTGTTTTTTAACGAAATGTGTGACCTAGTGTAAGAGATCACACAAAGAGTGTGATCCATATTATATCTGGGATGGTGGAAAATATAGATAAATATAAAGATAAAATTTATGGAGAATGATTGCATGTTATCATCTGTAAAGAAAGGGGAGTGTGTGTAGATAGTTGGGGTGAGGAGTTGGAAATGAGAGAAAAGGAGAGACAGGTTTGGAAGCGGGGGTGGTCAGGCTAGTAAACTGGTCTTGTGTGTGTGTGTGTGTGTGTGTGTGTGTGTATGTGTGTGTGTGTGTGTGTGTGTGAGAGAGAGAGAGAGTGAGCGGGGGCTAGTAGGATGGAGGTGCAGGCTGACATGACATGCAGCTGAACTCTAAGTGTGTAGAGTGGGTGGAGTGTGTGTGAATGAAAGTTGCTCTCCTCAGGCTGTGGAGTGAGCTGTGTGGATAACAGGTTAGGATGCTTGCTATAGTACTGACTTAACCACATCAACCACAAAAAGAGAGAAGGAGAGAGCGCTTTATTACTTATCTTACTGACAACATCGGTGCATTAATTTCTTGACGTGCACTGCATAGTGTAAATTACAATAGGGACTGCTGGAATCTGTGTCTTATCCCATATGGCTGAAGGGTACTTTCAGTATTATGGATGTGACATTTGGACTTATTGATAAACAAAAAGCCTCATAGCATGGTCAAGCTTAGTGTCAGTGAATTAATTTTCCACACTTTTAATGCAACCCCTTCAGCTAAAAACAAATTAATTCTCAAAATTTACATAATCTTTTACATCCTGAAAATGTACAGCATTTTATCAGTGTTATGAATGTGACACTATAACGACAATCTTTTGAAAAAGAAAGTACAAATTCTGTATTTTCAAGACAACTGCAGAAAGCAATATACTTGTACGCAATTTTCAAATGAACACAAAAAACAGATTAGTTTTGGATAAACTGCTATTATGGATGTGAAATTTTCATGTTTTGGATGTGATGTGTCTAAATCAACAGTCCACAAGCTAGATAGAACATGCTTGAATTTTAATATGAAACATTTGAAATACCATTACTATTACATTATTACGGCCTAAATTGCTGTAAATGTTCCTTGTCCTCTCCTTTTTCCTTTCCTCACCTTTCTTTCTGCAAGTAAAGAATTTGTCAATATTTCTATTTAATTTTACCTGAATTTTACTCCATGGTAAGTTTGACCTTTACATGGAATTGCCCATGCAAGTGTCAGCAAGTGCCAATCCATTTCAATCCAATCCAGTCTAATTCAGTGTTATTTCTAAAGCACCTTAAACAGTGGGAATTGTCTTAAAGCAGCAAAAAATTATAGATTTAGAGCTTGATCAGTTTTTCCACATAACACTTAAATGTGTGCCTTCCCCAAACTGTTGGGTTGCTGACGAAGAAATGCCTGAAATGTACCAACTATGATTTTTACCTCTCACTTTTTTCTGGATACGTTTAGTTGAATCTTTTTTGTTGATGTACTGTAGCTTGTATTTTAAGAGTGAATTTGCAAAACTGTACCACACTGTACGTAGCTTTTGATTATTTTGTATCTCTGTAGAAGAGGATACGTAGCTTCTATGACACCTGACAATTTATTTAATGTCACAGAAAGTTCATGCATTGCAAATCCACCTGGGTGTCCGGGTTTATGCTTTTGTCCCGTTTAAGGTTCTGCTGAATGATGGTGCCTGGGGTTTTTGTGAATATGCTCTGCTGAGTTTATTACTATAGCAGGTAGATACTTTCATCAGAAATTAATAATCATTTGCTTAGATTTTCCTGTTATTAACTATAGGTTGTTAGCCCACTTCTGTTTGATATGTAGACTCCTCATTGTTTGTAGTCAGTCTCAGAAGTACAGTGAGTACAGCAGGGGAGTGCCAGTGTTTAGGCAAAATGGGTCTGAAATGTGGTCATCCATCATGTCCTGTTTACAATTTCTATAAGCGGCAAATAAAAACGGTACAACCCGAATTCCGTTTTTTTTTTTTTAATAAAATGAAAATCACATGAGCCAATATTTTATTCACAATAGAACATAGAGAACTTAAATACTTAAACAGAGAAATTAAAAATTGTTATCCAATAAATGATCTCATTTAAAAATTGATGCATGCTACAGATCTCAAAGTTGGCAGGGGGCAACAGAGGACTAAAAAAAAAGGACTAATAATTTTTTTTTTAAAGATTCACCTGGGAGAACATCTAGCAACTAATTAAGGTAATTGACTTCAGGTCTGAAACATGATTAGCTATAAAAAGGGATGTTTTAGACAAGCAGAGCACCCGCCATTTCCGCATTACTGGATCTGTAGCGACAACAGACCGCAAAGGATGATGGCCACGCCTGGGCTGATGGGAATTGTAGTTCCCGCTACCTCCCGTTCGCTCCATTCGCCTGAGCAAACTTTTCTCAGAAGACCTATAGTTTTATCGAGTCATTTCGGTTTCTCTCTGAAAAGAAAAAAAATCCTGTCTCTGTCTGAATGAGGTGAGTGAATGAGGTGAGTGTTCTCAAATACTCATTCAGCACATGGGCCAGCTGCAAGAAGTAGGCTGCTATTTAGATTTTTTCTCAGTTTTCAAGAATACTAAATTGAAACTTAATTTTTTTACATTATTTAATATTTTTTTATGTAATTTTTAAAAATTTAAGTTTCTGTTTCAAAGTTTACAGATATATGCCATTTATATGTTCAGTGTTCATGTATACCAGTGGTTCTCAAACATTTTCTGTCATTCCCCACTTAAGGGGGTGAGCGAATTTTCAAGCCCCACTTGTCAACAAAATAATAACGAAATTGGCCAAGTTTACTGTTATACTGAAATATCAATTTCTAAACCAATAAGATCAAACGACACCAAGTTAAAAACAGATAAAATACACGTGCAATTGTTATAAAAGGCTTACGTTGTCACTTATCTTTGCATAATTGACCCCATGTTTATTAGCTTCTCAGCAATCGTTTGTAGTTTTTTTGCACTGGCCAATTCTGTATGCAACTTTGAATGAAGCCATTTGTGCTTTGCTGTCCACTGATTCAGATTTTACCATGCGATTATCCTGCTGTCTGTATTCTGCCAGCTTTCTTTGAAAGAAGTCGAGTGGCTTATTAACGTGACTGGAGTGTGTTGTCTCTAAGTGTCTTCCTAATTTGTTGGGTCTCATGCTGTCTGCTGCCAGCGGTTTAAGACACAAAACACACACGAAAAGAGTTTTATCACTGCTGCTAAAACCGTCTTCCATTGTTGAAGTGTATGTGAAGCAAAACACATCAAAAGTATGACGAAACCGTTGCACCCGATTGAACCAAATATCTGCGCAAATACAGCTATCTGTATAGCGCAGTGATGATCTGGTTTATTCGCGCAGCCCGGTGGATCGCGCAGCGCCGCTCGAATCACAAACCTGCGCGACTCAATTTGTTTAAAATGTCAGGACTGTTTAATATCGTTTCCGCCTTGCCATGCCTGGTTTGTACGTGCGCATCCCAGCGGGGTAAAATGTATTTTGATGGTTGGCGCGGCCTATTTCTATCAGAGTCGCGCAGGTTTGTGATTCGAGCAGCGCTGCTCAAGTTGGTCCGATGTTAAACCATTATTGTTTCACTATGGTTCCACTTTTTCTCCCGGCCCACAACTGATGTTATTTTAAATTTACTTGTATTGTGTGTGGTTGTTTAGTTTTGAGACTACACTCTTCATTATCAATAAAGAAATGCATGAATTAGAATAGGTAGTTTCCTATTATTTTTCCACTAATTCCCTCCCGTTCATTGCGCCCCACCTGTCATGTCTGTATTCCCCACTAGCGGGGCGCGCCCCACACTTTGAGAACCACTGATGTATACTGTTTAATAAACACTTCTGGCACTTTTGTCATTAGTTTTGTTTTTCCTGTAAATGATTCAATAAATACCGTACCGTGCCATTCATACCGAGGTATTACCGTACCGTGAAGTTTTGATACCGTTACATCCCTATTTAGTTCCCTTATGTTTAATCACCTTTATTGGATTCCTGGGGTCTTCAGGCCCTCAGATGATACTGCATCACAAATCAGCAAGTTTGTGTCATTCACATTAATAGGGCCCAGGAATACTTCTAGAAACCACTATTCGCCTTGCTATCTGCATATGCTAAAGCTCTGTCATGCAAAAAGGAAGCCATATATGCACATGGTCTATGAGCCAAGGCTCATTAAAAATGGACCGTTTCAAATGGAAGTGTTCTATGGTCAGACGTAGAGCTGGGCGGTATGACCAAAAATTTATATCACTGTATTTTTCAAAATTATAACCATGTCATGGTATTTTTTTTCTTCCATGCATGATTAGGTGTTTTTTCCTAATAAATTAGAGAATAATTACTGCAGTATATTGGCTTACATTGACCGGACTAGTATTAACCCTCTGAGGTTCGAGGTGATTTTGGGGCCCTTGAGATGTTTGGACATGCTCTGATATTTGTGCTTTTTTCAGCTACTTATAATATATTATTGACCAACCTGTATTTTTCTTGTAATCAGTACAAACTGTTCTACAATAATACGTGACCAAAATGAATGTATGTGTTTGCATTTTTTACGAGAAAAATATTATGCGTGGTTAGTAAGTTTTTGAAAAAAAAAGTAGCTGAAATAAGGCCATGAAACTCATACAGACAATTTGCAAAGGGTCTATGCTAGAAGGCGTGATCTATCATTACTAATGCAGTGATTCACACCTGAGAAGACAAAGGCCTGCATACTGATCTGCATAATGAGCCATCAGACAGGTATTTGACTGAGAGAGGAGAGTTACAAGAAAGAATCTGAGGATAAAATAAGTTTATATATTTTCAGTGTTTAGGTTATTTGAGAATGTATTTGACACACACAAAAAAATCTTGAGATTCATTTGCGAGTTCAGTTAAACAGTTTATTACGAACAATCAAAGTTGACTTTTCAGCAGCATTACTGCAGTCACTATAACAGAAAATATAGCTAACAATAATATATATATATATATATATATATATATATATATATATATATATATATATATATATATTTTTTTTTTTTTTTTTTTTTTTTTCTTTTTTTATAATATAGAAAACAACAACAGCTCTTTGTAATTACCAGAACAAATGACTTTACCAATACTGTATTACATTTTTTCTACAATACACTACAGTTTACTATGATGAATATATTCATCATAGTAAACTGTAGTGTTATATTATTATATTATAATATTATATATGTATATATATAGTTATATTTAACTAACATCTAGGATATACTGAATGTGCACTTACTCGTGGTTGTCCAGCGAACTCGAAACTGAACGACACTCACGTGACTTTCTTGTGCACGGCGCGGGTGATGCAGCCACAGTCCTAAACAAAAACAAAAATTGAAAGTTGAAGAATGGACGCGCATGCAATCATTCACAAACAACAGCTGGTGAACGATTTGACCATTTGAAACACGGTCTAAACAATACAAAACACGTGTATATATATATAAATAAGCCAATATAAACTTTAGACAGATCGTAATCAGATTTTATCGTGCATATTTAGCATATCGTGCATATTTCATATTTTAACCAATTTTGCTCTCGCTGGCATTTAGTATTTTCCAAATGTACATATAAAATATAGAGCAACGATGGTGAGAATAAAAGACTTACTCGTCAGGAATTACATCCTCCGTTGAGTCCAGACGTTGTTCAAAATAAAAATGTTGCACGTCTGAGTCTTGCTCTTCCTCTGATGAGAAAGTAAATTCTTCATCGCTGTCCAGAATCATCTGAAGCACTTCTTCACCATTGTAGCGTGACATCATTCAAACGCAGAAAAAGTAAGTAAGTCTATGATGAAGCTTGTTGTTTTATGCCATGGGGGCGTGTAAATGATTACCTGGCTCACCTCAGTTAATTTCCATATGAACAGCGCGCACGCAGGGAGGCGGGAGCACATTAGCTGTAATGAGCTGATACAGGAGAATCTGTACCACTCCTTACATTCATACGGATTACATAAAAACAGATTATTTGTTTTCATTGTGACTTGCATCATTTAAAAGTAGACCCTTTAAGCTTTCTACAGATATATTTCTCATGTCTGTGAGTGCAGTATTCGCGGAGTTTCAGTTCATTTTAGTGACGTGTTTCAAAAAGATTTTCGCGGAGAATGAGACGGCTGAAAGCGCACCTGGTTTATTTTATTTATTTTATTAATGTACAAAGTTTTATTTTTAACATGTGTGCATACAAATAAAAGTAGACACTTTACAGATTCGATTAACATAGATCTTGTCTGTACGATCAAAACTGAAAGTGTAATTTAAGTTCTTATTTGCGTCATCAGGAGAAAATGCATCAAAACTCATATATGCGTTCGCGAACCCCAGAGGGTTAACCCAGGTTTGATTGCTCTCACAAAATGCTGCTGTTCACGAAGGGGTGACAGTGGCACTCATAATTGTAATGAATCAGAATTCATGACTTGCAGTCAAAATACACAACACTTTATTGTGCAAGTTTTGCAACTTGAAAACACCTTTAAGCTGGCTACAATGTAAACAATATGTCCCCTGTAACTGCAAAATGAAAACTTTATCCACTGGACTTTCATTAAGACAAATTACCTGAAACGGGTAAATACAAAAGGAGTGAAACTTTTCACTTTGTGAAACATTAATAATATTACTTCAACTCCAACCAGGTAGTATTCAAGTATTTAAAATGTAAAAGAAGTTTTGAACTTGAAAACTTGCATATTTGTCGACATGTTCTGGAAAAGCTCTGTGGTTGCTTATACCCCTATCTCACCTACGTGGTTTCGCACGGTGGCCATAAGTGGTTCATCATGATTCACGCGAGTTTTTGGCGCTGTTAGTACGTTTCCATCTTTCCGCGCTAAAAATTAAGCGTAAAATTTTTTTGCCGGTCCTCGCAGAAGCTTGTGGTCCTTACAGAACTTCGCGGAACGCCAGCGGAACGTCGGAGGGCAATCTCAGCGACTCACGGTGCCTAACTGCGCCTGAGTCAAACCGCATAGGTGAGATAGGGGTATTAATTTTAGTGTGGGAGGCTCCTGCGTCTACAACTTTAGCCCGACAACATTTACATATGATGGTTATTTGATCGTCAGATTTTTTAAAGCAGAAGTATTTCCACATCAACGACATGGCTCCTCTTTTCGGAAGAAGTTCCTCTTTGTCTGTGACATTTTCTTCGTCCATGCTGTTCACCGCTCAACACACACAGGCCGTACTTCCACCGCTCTCATACAGACGCATACAGCTTGTTTGGTACCACTGCAAAACAATCCCCCTTTCAAACAATGTCCCGCGGCGGGACGTCCCACCGCTTTGTGTTCCCGACGCTTTGTACCCACACACTCACCGGTATTGGGGTATATGAAAAATTTATATCATTTTTTAAAAAAACACCAGTATTCGGTGTGAAAAGGTATACTGCCCAGCCCTAGTCAGACAAAACCAAATTTGACAGTCTTCCAGGATAAAGAGAAGGGAAACCTTCCAGCGTGTTATCAGCGTTCAGTTCAAAAGCCATTTCATAAGTACATATGATATGGGCAGCTTGTATGCTGAGAGGTATATAAAGGTTTTAGAGCAACATATGCTCCGTTCCAAACGACTCTATTTCAGGGAAGACCTTATATTTCAGCAGGACAATGCAAAACCACATACTGCAGCTATAACAACAGCATGGCTTTGTAGTAGAAGAGTCCCGGTGCTAAATTGGCCTGCATGCAGTTCACATATTTCACCTATAGAGAACATTTGGTACATCATTAATGCATCAAAGACGACCAATAACTCTTCAGCAGCTGGAAATCTATATTGGGCAAAAATCGAAACAAATTTACCAAAACTCCAGAAACCTATAACCTTAATGCCCAGACATCTTCAGACTGTTTTGAAAAGAAGAGGAGATTCTACACCATGGTAAACATGCCCCCATCCAACTTGTTTGAGACCTGTGGCAGGCATTAAATTTGCAATGAGCACATTTTGTGCATAAAATTGTAAAATTTCTCACTTTAAACATTTATTTGTGTTCTATTGTGAATAAAATATTTGTGATTCTATTTTTTCATTTTATTAAAATTTTCAAAAATATACCAACATTTGGATTGCAAGTTAAGTAGGGATTGGAATCACCAGTCCCCTACCGATAAGATATTTTTAATTAAGAAAGTTACTTAATTTTAATTCTTTTTAAAATTAAAATAGCGATTTCATAAGTATTTTATAGTGATTTTATTAATATCTCGATCTGATATTACATTTTCACTCCTTTAAAAAAGTTTAATAATTATTTAAATATAGCGCGTTCCATATAATAATGTTTTCCCCTAAAAATACAGTATTTAAACAATAAACACTAATTTTTTGATACAAGAGTTTAACATTTAACTGAGAAGCATGTATCTCTGAAAATAATTATCTGTAGAATCATAAAGAAACGGTGATGTTTTACCTCCTCCAAAGTCACCAAACTTGAGAGTAAGCTCGCGGGTTGAGTGGCTAATTAGCGCTCACGATGTGTTAAGACTGGTGTACATATAACGCCCATCTTTAATGTTAAACTGTAAAATTCATAAATGGAATACAAAGAGATAATAATGCATGTACCTCCCATTAACAGTGGAACCTCGGATTGCGAGTAGCGCGGTTTCCGAGTGTTCCGCAAGATGAGCAAAGATAAATTTTGTCTTGAAAACCGAACAAGTCTTGGTTTATGAATATCATGTATCAAGCATGCGCTTCTTGTTTTGACGCAGAGTGTCAAGTGATCAGAACTGAACCAATGGTTTTTCTCTCTCTTGCGCTGCAGAATTGTCTTAGTGCGCGTCTCTTATTGGTATAATCAACATTCGTGCATTGCGTGTACTGTTTACTACAACACTGTGACTACGCGTGTGCGCGTATAACATATTTTATTTTGTGTTTGTGTGCATGTGTACAGCGCGTGTGTTCTGTTTATTATAACACATGTGTGTGCGCATGTGTAAAGCAAAAGAAAGTCTCATAGGAGAGGTTAAAGATCCATTTTCTCTCTCCCTGTGTCAGTTATGTGTGTGCGCACGTCATTGGACACCGTGCCCCTTCACACACACCCCTTCTTCTCTCGCCTTCACAAACACACGCACACACACACTCTTTCTCTTTATTGGAAACACTGCTCTGTCGCGATTCTTTTCAAAGGTAAAGTGCAGGTTTTTTTTACTCTACAGCAGTAATTACGTTATTAGCGATGTTCCTTGTAAATTTTTCCAATATAACAATCTTTCCGTTAATGTGTGTGTGTTTGTGAGAAACTCAAATGAGAGAGGAGGAGGAGGGGGGTCTGATTCCTCCACTCCTCTTACTTTAGCTTAACACACACACACACACACACACACACACACACACACACACACACACACACAGACCGCCTCCGCACATAAAAGGAAACACTTGCCTGACAGGATTTATTTTTACTTTTTTTGAAGGTAAAGTAAAGGTTAATTTGTTTTATTTTTACTTTGTATTTTGTATTAACTATTTTTATGTTTTTATTTTTTTTGGTCAGTGGAACAAATAATTAGAGTTTCGGGGGGAGTTCACTTTGATTTACGAGTGTTTTGAAATACTTTTGCTTCTGGAACGAATTATGTTCGTAATCCAAGGTTCCACTGTATTCTGGGTGACAACAGAATTTGGAAGACCAGTTTGTTAGTGCGATGGATGGTTTGTCCAAAAAGCCCAAATGCATTTAGGATAGGGGGAAAAAAGGAAAAAAATTTTTATCATCACAAAACTTGATCACATGTTTAGCAACAAGAAATTTCACTACATCATTCCCTGCTTCACTAATGCACTTATACCATTCTTTCAATAGTCCTTGGCTACCATCAGGCTAGAAAGTTTCTCAATACGCCAGAGCCCTCCCCTCAATGCGTTCTTTGGAGATTAAATGAGTGCAGTTGCATTTTTCATAGATTAGATGTGCTGTTACACCGAGGTAGTTATGGTTACTTACAGATGTCCAATGGTCTAGAGTGAGTTTAATTAAAGTAGCTTTTGCCTACTGCCTCATTTTCATAGCTCTTTCAGTGTCTTATATTTAATATATTCTTGTAAAAATAGTTCCCTTCGATGATATGATGAGCACTTGAGTTTGGTTTTATCCACACCTCTATCTAGAACCTTGGTCGGGCTTAAATTATTGGTCTGGCTTAAATTATTATTATTTTTGTATTGGTAATAAATAATTTTAATATTACTTATTACCAATAAAAAGCCTGACCAAGCCTGAATGTTATTATTATTTTTTTAGCCCTGATGTTTATACTTTTCAGTACATTTCTGTGTTAAAATCTTTTGTTTTTTTAATTCGATTAAGTAATATTCTAATCTTCTGAGATTTGGGGTTTTCATTGATTCAATAAATCAGCTTTTTTATGATATTCTACTTTATTAAGATGCACCTGTATTTGAGCTGCACCCATTGAGGGGTCGCCACAGCAGACCATCTGATTCATACACACAACCTGGCACAGGTGTTGTATATTTTTGAAAGAATTAAGCATCACCTAATATAGAAATGGGTGCAGTAGCCATTTGGGTTTTGTGATGCATCATGTAGAACCAAAGGTATCTCTTGCCAAAAAATAGAAATAACGTCACAAAAATGCTAGACTCACAAATGTGCATATTATTCTTATTATTAAAAAAAAAATGTTTTGGTCACAGAAACAACCTACAGTAGAACAACCTGTCACAGCATGCACCAGTTATATAGCGCCTATAGTTATAGCGCCTCACTCTGTAGGCTCACTAGGTAGGCGCCCTCCCCTTCCACAGGTGCGTGAAAGTCACAAATGGCACAAATGAATTGTGGGCTTCTCCCCGCGTTATAATAGGGCGGAGAGTGTAGCTCTTAAGCCCGTTACACAACTATAAAAACTACTGATCTTATGAATCTGTGCTATTTCTTTCATTTTTTGAAAGCTGCTTAAAATGAAATTCAATTAAATTCATCATATTGCCTAGGTTGTGCCGAAAAAGGAGAACTCTATATTGCACAATCCTGACCCCATATATATTTATTAAAGCACAGTAATGCAAAAAAAAATATGGCTAAATGTGCTGGTGTTTTTATACAAAAAAGAGCGTTTAGTTCGTCTTACTTTTCACATATGGGTAGATGGAGGGGAGCTCTGAAATATGAAATTAATAGGAATATCAAATAAACAAATAAATAAAAAATATTTTGTTAAAGTTCATGTGTATTTATTATTAGTTGCATGTAGCACTAGCAAAGCATTTACAGATGTCGCCTTTAAGACTGCACGTGTTTTCCCGCGAGAGGCCGCAATTTAGCGCGCGGCGTGCCGCGTCTTGCCGGAGGCAACATTCAGGAATTTAAAATAAATGTGTTGTGCTTCACTGAATATCCGCCAGATGGCGCCAGATCTCACTGGCGCATGGAAGGACTTTATCTAAAAGCCGGACCAAGTACAAATGAATTGTGTATAAGGTTAACCGTTAACCTAAAGCAATATTGTTTCCAATGCTGTAGCAAACATGAATTTTATTTTGTTTTACAACAGATATTTCATAATGAACGTGTGTATATGTGCTTCATGTTATTTTCATAATGATGAAATGAGATGCCCAAATTCGTGCTTTAAAAGTTTCTTATATAGTTTTTGTAATGTCTTAACAGGTACAAAATAATGAAAGACATGGCCATGCCGCGGTTTAAATGGTCTTAATTTAATTTCCTGATAGTAGCCTATCTGATAGTGTTAACTATGCGAATGTCCTGATTCGTGAATATGCCAACACGCATCAGTTTAGCGCGCGCTCTCGGGTTAAAGTGCACAAACTCTACTCTCTCTCTTCCTTCAAATCCTCAGTAAAGCCATAAGTCCCGACAGCATCTTTAGTTTTTTGTTTTAGTTTCCAGAATCCCGTCTGTTCTCGCGTAGACGGCGCAGCTCTGGTTATTTTGTGTTTTCAGTTTTCTTTTGAAAAAAGATTCATTACAAAACAATGAAAGACATGACAATGCCTCGGTTTAAATGGTCTTGAAATTAATTTCATTTCCTGATAGTAGGGTATCTGATAGTGTTAACTATGCAAATGTCCTGATTCGTGAATATGCCAACATATATTATTTAAAACGAAAAAATGTGTCGCCATCATCTGAAGACATGAATGAACAATATGTGCAGGGCCGTGCAGAGACGTTTAAAGGGGCAGGTGCTCAAAGTTAAAAAAGATAGAACATGCTGAATAACAACAACTCACATTCATAACGAATCTAATATAGAATTGCATCATACTGTATGACTGTCATCAGGTCGGGACAATGGAAAGCAAATGTAGCCTATGTTTTACATGATGGCGTACAATGTTGATGTTGATTATTATATTATTAGTAATAATTTTTAAGAATCTATACACATAAAACACACAAACATGCACATGCAGTGCTTATTAAATGTTTAAACTGTAGAGATACAATAATTTTACTGCTGTAAAATCAGCATTTTATCTAATTTGAAATATAAACCTAATATTATCTGTTACTTAATATGTTTTCTTTAAAAACTGTGTTTTTTCTATATCATAAATATAATAATCCATAATTATGTGGATATCCATATTAGATGGCTTTTAGTGAAATAAAACTATAACTTACTTTAAAACTAAACATGTTCCCTAAAACGGTGGACACAGAGCTACAGACTCCCCTGTAACCCCCTTACCCAGTTAGCTAGCAGTTAATGACCACCACTACTTGTGCAGTTCATAAAAGGACAGGTAATGTTTGTCGCGCTGTTGCACAAACAGCATGTTCATTTATTTCAATTCATTTGTTGTTAGTAATTAGGGTGTACAGCACACACTATAGTGTTTATGTTTTGTTACAGTCTGCACCTTCCAGTTAATTTGCCTGCTTCTCCTCCAGCTTCGCACCGCCCAGGCTGCAGAATAGTTAAATTTTATTGTTGAGGGGCAAAGACAGGGCTCCATACGCTCATACACAGAAAAAAGGGCACTTGAGGCATCCTGGAGTGTCTGTGTGTGTGTGTGTGTGTACAGTATATACAACGTGAAAGCGCGCTCAGTTACAGCTCAGTCCCTCTTCTCACCTTTGATAGGTGTGAAGTTATCAAACCAGTTTCGGATGGGGGAATTGGCAAGACCGAGACGTCTCTGCCTAAAATGTATTTCTCCAGCAAAACATAGAATAAATAGAAATAAAATGTTTAATATTAATAATATTGATCTTAGCTGGATGGTCTAATTCTCAAAACCGTTTAACCTAAAGAAAGACTTAACACACTATAACTCGAATATTTACAAAACTGAAAGGTTGTCTTATGAATAATAAAAAACAACAACTCATAACTCAAAAAGATCATATGTTTTTATATATATTTTTAGATCATAAATAGACATGAAATCCATGATGAAAAGCAATAAAGTGCTTAGGGCTTTTCATCATGTTTTTTGCTGTTTGTGTCCAGCATTGAATAATTATTTCATCCATTATTTGACCACGGCTGGGAATAAGAGCTGGAATGTGATTGTGAATTTTTTTATATATATATATATATATATATATAGAGAGAGAGAGAGAGAGAGAGAGAGAGAGAGAGAGAGAGAGAGAGGTGTTTTGCTGGCGAAAAACATTTTAGGCAGAGACGTCTACGGCTAATTGTTTTTAAAACCCCCAATTCTACGGATTCCCCCGTCAGCGAAACCTATCATGAATGAAAGGTGAGAAGAGGCATTACAGAAGGCTATGTGTCAGCCGATAACTGCTCCTTTGATCTTCTGGCTACAGCGGGGCGCCGACTGCTGATGAGCGTATAGTAGCCTGTACAAGCCAAGCTCTTCCCCAAAAAATAATGTGGATGTCTGCAATAATCACTAACCATTAAAATGTTTGTTTTTTTGTAATTAAACACGAATATATAAATTATATTTTCTTTACACATAATATTTTCATTATATATACACGGGCATCGCTAGGCCATTTTTAGTGGGGCTTTAGCCCATCGTCCCCTTTATATTTATTTAAAGTATTTTTCATATTTTTTATGTCTGCCAGTTTCCAACAAAAAGCAGCAGTATTGTCAAAGAATTAACAGATAAATATTTAATATTATTGGCACCCACACAGTTTATTCCATTGTCCAGCCTCATGGTTGTGTTGTTTATATTGCTAATCAATGTAAGTTTAAAGTTATATGCTGTTTTCTGGTTAAATTTTTCTGATTGTACCTGTACATACAGTGGTGTGACAACCAGACTGCTCATTACCGTCGCACTCACCGCCGTGGAAAGCGGCAGCGGACAAAATAAACCAGGAGCATTTCAAAATAATTCGTGAAATGACCGCCAGGTGGCGCAAATTGACATTTTCCGTCGTCTCGGTTTTTAAATATATTCAGAGCTTAATTCATAATAAAGTCAAAACAATATGTTGTAGCAAAGTAATACTACAATTATGATAATTTACACATCCAACAAACATGAAAAACTATAAATATAAAAAAATATGAGTTAGAAAACATTGGTTTTATTTTGTTTAGACAGACTCTCTGTTTTTATCTGTTTAGTGTTATTATTAAAGAAAACAGCACAAACAACAGCACTAGGGCTTTTAAAAAAAATTTATTTCGACAATACTTACAGTTGTTAGAGTTTAAGATTTAAATATAGAAATAACTAAAACAAATAGAGCAAACTTCCAGAATTAAAAAAAAAAAAAAAAAATCAATAAAAAAGCTGTATGCAGTATAATCGGGGCCTCTCATTACATTATTTGCTCGCACTTCGTCTGGCACTGAACCAAAATATATTGTCTTACATTTGTGAATAAAATATCATTGTTTTTTTCAGAGATTTACAGTATTTGTGCAAAATAATATTTATGCAATATAATTACAGGCTCTGGATTCGTTTTTCTTTTGCAGTATAAAACCAAAATACATCTTACTATTTTTGAGAGATTTGTTTAAAAAAAAATCTAAAAAAAAAAATTATAATAATTCAGATATTTGTCTGTACAAAATAATATTTATGCAATATAATCACAGGCTCTTGATTCGTTATTCGTTTGCAATATAAACCAAAATACATTAACCATATAATATAAACCAAAATATAAACCAAAATATTTAATTTGCTGTATTAAATATTTATGCCGTCTCATCAAACTCGCAACTCACTCCGAAGAGCATCCTTCTCTGCCTTGCAAACTCCCAACTCACTCCGAAGGGTACCAATCTCTGCCTCTGTCTGTTTCCTTCCTTCACAGAATTCTGTTGACCAGGGCTTGAAATTTAATATTGTATATAATATTTAATATTGGCATAATATCCCTGCCCCAATTCTCACAGCTGTACAGTATGAATTGAAATAATAACAATAGTGTTTTTCTTTACTGAATAGGCAGAGCCTCTGAATACAGTGCGCCTTTTTAACGGGGGTGGGGATAAGAAAACAGCAGGGAAACTGACTGACCATTTTAATAATTCATTGATACATTGATGTCTTTGGTTTCGGCTGTGAGTGGATGCGCTGTAGTAATCCACGTTTTATACAAATTACATAACCTGATTTCCCCCCCCATTAATTTATATAAAAGCAGACATTTTGCTTTCTGTATCTGTATTTCAGTCATGATACACTAACATATTTTTGCCGTGTAGTGCACGCGCAACATCTAACGGGCGAGCGTTCACACAGCTGACCAAATCGTCATTACCTGATTACGTATTCCTCCAAACAGCGCAGCGAGGAGCATTTACATTTAAACAGGTTTTACAGGTGTGCTTTGCAAAGTCAGACACATACAAATGCAAATAATACACCTCAAGTGTGAATAGCTGTTCTCACCTACAGTATACACTCGGAGAAACTAAAATCACCACTGTTCATGGTTTCAGCAAACTGGGGAGGATCTTGGATCTTGCTTTAGGCCTCTTCTTAAATTTGTGTAAATTTAAAATCTTTTGAATTCTAAAATTGACATTGTTACAGTTTGTAATCCCTGGAATGAGATTTTTCTTACCATAACATGTAGTGTTATTAATCACTCTACACTGTTTTTAATTACTCTACAATGTTTTAATTTTAGATTTTATTTATAAATAAACAAACCAAATAAAATTATTCCATGTGTATTTACCCATTGTAAAATAGCATTAAAATGATGTGTCGTGTATCGAGCGATTAAAAACAATACAAGGCACGTTATGATAAGGAAACTTTCCCTTCCATTCCAGTAATTAAAAAAACTGTAAAAATATCAATTTTGGAATCCATAGATGCTCAAACAGCAAAAGAACATGATAATAATAATCAAAAGAGTAATATTATTATTTTTGCTGTTTATGTCCACCATTTAATAATGATTTAATTATCAGTAATTAAAGCTGCTCACATCGCGCGCTTTCACTTAAAAAAAAATGCAGTGTTTAATCAGCAAGTATGTCGCCTCTCTTTATGATTGATAAATATTCTGACTGAAACAAATCTGCTTGTGTCGGCTCATATCGGGAGCATTTTTGATGAAAGAGGAGAGTAGAAGGGGAAAACTGAAAGTGTGTACAAACAACAGCACAATGCATGTGTGAATGGCTGAAACGTGGTTGTGAATAAACCTTTTAGTCAATGTACGTTAAATGTGTGCGCTGTTTAACTTTGCCGAGTTTTGATCTAAAGTCAGATGAACGCGCGCGCCGATATGAGAGATTAGATATCTCTTTCAGCAAACACACTTACAGGAGCATTTACTTACATCTAAACTGAGTCATTTACATAAATAACTGATCACATTTAAACAATTTATTCATACAGATGTACATGTTTTATAGGTTTGTTACTGAAGAACTTTGGCAGCGGGCACACCTAATAATAAATGCCGGATTATTATTATTTTTTTTTATTTATAGTTTTATATAAATAAAAATGCTTTTATAAATGTGGGCTACTGTTATCTACTTCAAATATTTGTTAAAACAGCCAGGAAACTCACTCTGACCATTTTAATAATTCATTGATAAGTTAGTGATTCCTTTGGTTACGGCTGTGCTGATCATGTCATCTCGTCGTCAGTGAGCGCGCCTATACAGTAATTCACTTCTCATACGAATTACATAATCTAATATTTTTTTTTCATTAGTTTATATTAAAGCAGATATTTCTCTTTCTATAAGTATATATTTTTCACGTCTGTGCGGCGAGTATACACGGAGTTTGGGTTCATTTTCTGACGCGCTCAAGTTCACCAAAATCAATACAGAACCCCGTTTACTTTATTTATTTAACAAAATCATAAAGTTTTTTTGTCATTGTGTGTGCACCTAAATAAAAGTAGAGTCTTATAAAAGCTACAAATTTAAAGAACACAAAATATAAGATGACACAAGACCCTACACGTGTAGGCTTTCTACTGTAATTACACAGTTTACAACGTTTACGTTGCTTAAATTCGATCCTAAAAAAATGAATTTAATTTTAATTATAAATTTGTACTGTAATGTTACTACTGTGATTATGAATTCGTTTATTTACAATGTTTCACTTTATTTTATCTGCAACGACGTGCAGCTGTGGACGACCTGCGCCTCATTAAGCCTGGAGAGAACGAACTGATGCCTGAGGCGTCAGTCTATAGTTATATAGCGCCACTCAGTGGTAAAAGCCAGCAAACGCACAAACCCAAATGCTGATGCCATACACGCCATACACCGGCGACGGTAGAAGTCGCATACTGCCTGTGCACCCACTGTAGAAAAAAGTTTATATGGTAAACACACATATTCATATACGTGCTTAATTAAATTCTTAAATCATCGTGTTCACCCATGCACTGAAAAAAAGAACTTGTAAGATTTACTTGATAAAATCCTCTTAACATCTATTTGCACACATAGATTTTAAGTAAATTTTATTGCTCCAATATTAAGTAAAACTCACCCGTAATTTTCAGGTAAAATCTACTTAATATTTAAATTAACAATCAAAGAAATCAAGTAAAAGTTACATAATTATATTTAATGCACAAATTAGATTTATTTAAAATAATCAAGTAAAGTTAATTCATTCCCAGATAGCACACACACGTCGCAGAGATAATGTTCCCTAATGCATGTTACAATGACCAAATATTATAATAAATAAATAAACCACACTCTCAGCTAAGAATAAAACACAGATTCGTTAATTTTTTTATAAAAAACACATTTAATAACAAGCAAACATTTGATAAATTTATACAAAAACGAGATAACAGTAACTTACAAATGAGGTCTCAATTTGAAAAGATGTACAAAACATAAAACACCACAAATAAGTATTAATCATAGAAACAAAAATTAAACACCAACAGAAACGTTTTGTACTTTATAACTGTACGTTATGATTTTTAAATATGACCGTTAGATACGTTGGTCAGGAAACTCCTGAAGTCAGAAGCAGACACACTTTCAGTCACAAACTGCTGTGAAAAAATGCAGAGATAGATATTCAATTAAAATTCATGATACTTAATTTAGCAAATGAACAATATTTATACTTTGTTCCTCTCGCTTCACAACTCATGAGAACAGACCGAAACCAGAACCGAACCGGAGATAAAGTGAGAAGCAAGAATCATGTGTGGAAAGATTAAGCATGCAAGGTCACAGGATGACTCTACTTCTTTTTCTTGTCTGCAATGCGATTTAGACAAATTAGAGCTGCTGTCAATACTGTATGAACATATGTACAGGTTCTTTACAGTTGAAATTTAACTTGTAACTTACTAATAAAATTCGGATTCAGAAAAAAACGTTTATTGCTAGTGCTCTTTTACCATTTAATGCTTTAACACACACGACTCAGTTTGTTCAGAAATGGCATCTCACTGGCGAGCCTTTCTCTGAACACACCGTTTTCACAAGAAACACACATCTCGGTTTATTAATCCGCGCGCTCGGTTCGTTATTATTTTATTTATTAATTTATTTACCACAGGACCCCTGGGGGGGTCCGTAAGTTCAGTTTTTTACACGAAAACGGTGTTTTGTGAATATCCACACTATTAAAAACTGAAATATTGCTAATCGTACGTCCTGAGATTAAGATGAACATTAATTGGGAGTCATGAAAGCGAGAATCACATCCAAAACAGAAAGGTAAACTTACCTCGAACACGACAAACTCCAGCTCCAGCCACGCCGTGTAGTACCTCTGCGCTGATCCCCAACCGACTGATCCACAGCGCGGGCACAGCGTCTCCAAACACGCATGCGCGGTTTAATTTGGACACATTTTTCGGCTTCAGTAGACACACAATACTTCAGACTGAAACACGACTGCCCCCTACAGGTAATGAAGGGCATTTTCACAGCTTCCAGCACGCAGCTTCCAGCACGCAAAGCCGCGGCAAGTCACGGCATCCCTTTTCTCGAAACGTGCGTTTTTAATGGCGACATCTGTATGAGGGTATCTTTATCCATTCATTATAGGCCCCACAACCTTAATGGACAGTGGGTATAATTTTGTTTTTCTAAATGGTTGGTATGATGTTTGATCCGTAATTAGCCCATTATCAAGGGTTTGAAATCCAGAAGGGAGTTCATTGGTAAGTGATATAGTGCTGTTAACAAGGCCTATGTAACAATCATGCCTTCCCTCTCAATGTAGCTCAATTACGCTGCAGCAGCTTTTAGCATGTGGAGTTTGCCCACATGTTTCTAATTGAGGGGGACTGCATGTATGCCACATCAACTTGTGTTCATTAACTAGTTCTGTCTTTAAAAATGCCATCAGGACATGAAATATTCATCAGATTAAAGAGCTGCATTTCCAGAGCGGGCATGGTTGATGAATGAGTGTTTAACATTTATGTAAGCATGCTGACAAAAATGAAGGCTATTGTCTATATTGTATAATGATTTTGTTTAATTTTAATTTAATTTTGTTTTATTCCAGGCAAACTAATCAAAATATTTAACCTTGTGAGACAAGTTTTGTCTGTAGTGTAGTATGCAAGTCAGTAGTTGTCTGTGGTCTTGAGGCTATGCTTTCAGTGTTTCTCACAGGTCTGAAATATACTTGTGGTGGTAGCCATTGGAATGGGCTGACATTAGCTGCCAGGAAAAATGTTTTACTACAAGCAACAAATAAATGTGACCTTTATCACAATATGTATTTTATTCTTTGATTTTTTTCTTAATTTCACATTTCAGAGATCCAACCTACTAACCCTCCCATCATACCCCATATGAGAAGAGTAAGGCAAAGTAAAAAAAATTAGTTACATCTTTGGTGTACAAAAATGGCACTGTTTGTCAGAGCATGTAGACCTTAAACAGCATTTTTAGCCATTTTAATAGGGCGGACAAATAAACTTGGGCCAAAATGTACTCCACAACGCTGTTCCCACTACCCTTAAACAATTTTTCAGTCATCCTTTTAAGGGGTGCTGAAATTAGGACGGGATTCCTTTGCCATATTTTTGATAACTGAAGAAAAGCAAGTATAGAATGCTGGCCTATAGTATCAATTTTACATGTATATACACATACAGATGTCGCCTTTAAGACTGCGTGTGTTTTCCCGCGAGAGGCCGCAATTAAGTGCGTGGCGTGCCGCGACTTGCCGGAGGCAACATTCGGGAATTTAAAATTAATGTGTTGTGCTTCACTGAATATCCGCCAGATGGCGCATGGAAGGACTTTATCTAAAAGCCGGTGGTCCGGGAAAGTCAGTTTCCCTATGTTTCCCCGGTGGCGCGCAGATTCAAATCATGACGTCACTCGCTACCTAACGCTGAGAAGGCGAACGAGGATTTTAACAGTTTTTCTCTCGTTTTAAAGTGTTTTTACAAACTTTTTGAATTAAACAAATAACCTATGCATAATAATCGAGTGTCTTTTCGCTTTTTTTTGTATATTTGAAGATAATTCATACGTTTTAAGCCGCTGCAAAAGGCTGGTTTGCTGGGCGAGTACTGACATCACGACTACTTTTATTACACGTACATTTGTTTATTTGTACATGTATGTTATTAATATTAATTTTTTTGAGATTGTGTGTGCGTGCACGGAGAGTTTGTGTTGATAAGTGTATGTGGATAAGTTGATAAGTGTATCAGAAAGCATTAAAATGTTCATTTGAATTAAAATGACACACACACGTCTGTATATACAGTATATCAATTACATACAGTGGTGTGAAAAACTATTTGCCCCCCTCCTGATTTCTTATTCTTTTGCATGTTTGTCACACAAAATGTTTCTGATCATCAAACACATTTAACTATTAGTCAAAGATAACACAAGTAAACACAAAATGCAGTTTTTAAATGAGGGGTTTTATTATTTAGGGAGAAAAAATATCCAAACCTACATGGCCCTGCGTGAAAAAGTAATTGCCCCCTGAACCTAATAACTGGTTGGGCTACCCTTAGCAGCAATAACTGCAATCAAGCGTTTGCGATAACTTGCAACGAGTCTTTTACAGCGCTCTGGAGGAATTTTGGCCCACTCATCTTTTCAGAATTGTTGTAATTCAGCTTTATTTGAGGGTTTTCTAGCATGAACCGCCTTTTTAAGGTCATGCCACAACATCTCAATAGGATTCAGGTCAGGACTTTGACTAGGCCACTCCAAAGTCTTCATTTTGTTTTTCTTCAGCCATTCAGAGGTGGATTTGCTGGTGTGTTTTGGGTCATTGTCCTGCTGCAGCACCCAAGATCGCTTCAGCTTGAGTTGACGAACAGATGGCCGGACATTCTCCTTCAGGATTTTTTGGTAGACAGTAGAATTCATGGTTCCATCTATCACAGCAAGCCTTCCAGGTCCTGAAGCAGCAAAACAACCCCAGACCATCACACTACCACCACCATATTTTACTGTTGGTATGATGTTCTTTTTCTGAAATGCTGTGTTACTTTTACGCCAGATGTAACGGGACACGCACCTTCCAAAAAGTTCAACTTTTGTCTCGTCGGTCCACAAGGTATTTTCCCAAAAGTCTTGGCAATCATTGAGATGTTTTTTAGCAAAATTGAGATGAGCCTTAATGTTCTTTTTGCTTAAAAGTGGTTTGCGCCTTGGAAATCTGCCATGCAGGCCGTTTTTGCCCAGTCTCTTTCTTATGGTGGAGTCGTGAACACTGACCTTAATTGAGGCAAGTGAGGCCTGCAGTTCTTTAGATGTTGTCCTGGGGTCTTTTGTGGCCTCTCGGATGAGTTGTCTCTGCGCTCTTGGGGTAATTTTGGTCGGCCGGCCACTCCTGGGAAGGTTCACCACTGTTCCATGTTTTTGCCATTTGTGGATAATGGATCTCACTGTGGTTCGCTGGAGTCCCAAAGCTTTAGAAAAGGCTTTATAACCTTTAGCAGACTGATAGATCTCAATTACTTTTGTTCTCATTTGTTCCTGAATTTCTTTGGATCTTGGCATGATGTCTAGCTTTTGAGGTGCTTTTGGTCTACTTCTCTGTGTCAGGTAGCTCCTATTTAAGTGATTTCTTGATTGAAACAGGTGTGGCAGTAATCAGGCCTGGGGGTGACTACAGAAATTGAACTCAGGTGTGATAAACCACAGTTATTTTTTAACAAGGGGGGCAATCACTTTTTCACACAGGGCCATGAAGACTTGGAGTTTTTTCCTCCCTTAATAACGTAAACCTTCATTTAAAAACTGCATTTTGTGTTCAATTATGTTATCTTTGACTAATAGTTAACGGTTTTTGATGAGCAGAAACATTTAAGTGTGACAAACATGCAAAAGAATAAGAAATCAGGAAGGGGGCAAAAAGTTTTTCACACCACTGTATATATCAATTGTATCAATTTCACTGAAGCCTAGCTATCCCTCGCCATATGACAATTCGCCATTCATTCCCGCATTGATAATCAGCGATATTTTATAAGGAGATTTAGGGATTTAGCTCTACTTAATTTTCGAACGTTTTAAGAAAATTCATGAGTTCGTTCATTCTATTTGAAGCTTCTGAAGCTTCGGATGTTTTTTTTTTTTTTTTTTTGGTTAGATTAGTTCTGAACTCGCTTCCGTGAAACTATCGCTAAAACAATGTACAGAGCCCTCCTGAGGATATAAAGCTTTATTATTGTGTTTGAATAAATAATCAGATCTACCACAGCAGATAATAAACTATGCTATGTCATAACCGAAGCAAACACCACGATTGTGCCTCGTTTCGTTCGACGGGAACGTGGTTCACTTGGCCGCGGTGTATTATAAACCTGTGGAATGTTTCACTGTTTATGCTCACATAAGAGTAATAAAAGCGAGTGAAATGTGGAAATGATGTGTGGCAACTCAATGAGAACTAAACCAAAGATTTCGGTAACTCCACTGAGTGTAACATCTGCATAGTGACACTGAACATCTTCACTTTTCCGTTTACCTCTGAAAAAAAGCTGTATTTTGTTTGTTTATATTTAGAGTTTTTATAACAGTAGAAGAAGTACGCGCGCACACACACACACACACACACACACACACACTCCCCTGAGCGAGGGAGATCCGACACGACACCACGTTAGGCTACGTCTTGACTCATTTGTATACCGACGGTGATTCGGGAAACATCCAATCACCGTCGGTATACAAATGAGTCAAGACGTAGCCTAACGTGGTGTCGTGTCGGATTTCAGCTGTCACGGAGTGGGAAGACTTTGAAGAAGCTGCAGTGACAGTAAACTGCTGAACAACTTCACTTTTCCGTTTACCTCTGAGGGGAAAAAAAAGCTGTATTTTGTTTGTTTATATTTAGAATTTTTATAGTAGTAAGAGAAAGTTACAGTTTGGTCTGTGTACTGTAGTTCGCACCCTTGTAGAGAATAAATAAATGAATAACACCTTCATATCCCTTCTCAAGAGAGTGCCATAGTCCATTGTTAGTTTTAATGATTTGGCTGAAACTAATTATCACTACATAAGTACCCTAACACCATTGATCATGAGTTTCAGCTCAAACTAATTCTATACTTGTAACAGAAAATGTAGATGCAGATTTCAAATGTGTATTTATATAATAGATAGATAGATAGATAGATAGATAGATAGATAGATAGATAGGTTTGTGTGTGTGTGTAGGCTCTACACAGGGGCAAGAGAAGGCAGCGCACCATCAAATAAATGTCTGCACATGTTAATATATTCCTAAAATGTATATATTACAAGTTGATAAACTGATCTGCGGTAGCGGAAAAATCCGCTGAAAAAAGGACAGGCTGCAGCGCACGCGCACACACACACACACACACACACACACACACACACACACACACACACACACACACACACACACACCTCCCTTGAGCCCTCCATCTGTCGGATTTCAGCGGTCACAGGGTGGAAAGACTTTGAAGCAGTTTATATATGAATCTAAGCTTGAACTTATAAGCATTGTAAATATATAATACTTTTCAAATAAAATCGCTATTACTTTGACCCTGAAGTTTAGTTTAGCACACACAAAAAACAGAAAAGTCATTTCTGGTAAATCAACAGAATGTGTAGTTTATTTACAGTAATTCATTAAAAAATTTATATACATACAGTACACGGTAAACACGGGAAAGATTACAAAATGAAAAAACAAACAGTGTCTACTTTATAAACAGCTTAGTATGTGCGTCGAGATGCTGAAATCCCTTGCATGTTTTTGCTTCCAAGTGGAGAGATATTTGACCGATAGCCTAGAACAAAAGATGTGATCACAACCCCCTCCGACCGACCGTGCCATCAATCACTGACCACCTCAGATGTTCCCTCCAATGTATGGCTGCAATACTTGTTTTGCAAGTATTTTTAACACCATTCAAAGGCTTACAAGTTTCATTCAACATATAATGATGTCTGCACATGTTAATATATTCCTAAAATTTATATATTACAAGTTGATAAACTGATCTGCGGTAGCGGAAAAATCTGCAGAAAAAAGGACAGGCTGCAGCGCACGCGCACACACACACAGACACACACACACAGACACACCTCCCTTGAGCCCTCGGTAAACATCCAAGCACTGAGGCACGCAAACCCCCTGACCACAATAAGGTGGCAATCCCTCAGGGGGGAAGATGAAAAATACAAATTAATTAAATAAAACAAAATAAAATATCCTTAATCCAGATTTTATCAATCAACGACATAATATTGATCTTAGCTGGATGGTCTAATTCTCAAAACCGTTTAACCTAAAGAAAAACTTAACACACTATCACTAGAATATTTACAAAACTGAAAGGTTGTCTTATGAATAATAAAAAAACCTCATAACTCAAAAAGATCATATTTTGTTTTTATATATTTTTTTGATTTTTTTTATAGTAACTGAACAGCTCTCTTCTCTCCAATCCACTCCTAAACCACAGTCTCCTATTTCTCTGTGCATGCGCTGCAGCCTGTGAATGAATACACGCAGCGGAGGTTTTACATATTTAAAACGTAAAAAGGTGTCTCCATCATAAATAGACATGAATTAACTATATGTGTGTGTGTGCAGGGCCGTGCAGAGACGTTTAAAGGGGCGGGTGCTCAAAGTTAAAAAAGATAGAACATGCTGAATAACAACAACTCACATTCATAATGAATGTGGAATTGCATCATACTGTATGACTGTCATCAGGTCGGGACAATGCAAAGCAAACGTAGCCTGTGTTTTACCTGATGGCATACAATGTTGCTGTTGATTATAGAAAAATTATTACTAATAATATAATACACATAAAACACACAAACATGCACAAGTAGTGCTTATTAAATGTTTAACCCTCTGAGGTCCGGGGTGATTTTGGGGCCCTTGAGATGTTTGGACATGCTCTGATATTTGTGCTTTTTTCAGCTACTTATAATATATTATTGACCAACCTGTATTTTTCTTGTAATCAGTACAAACTGTTCTACAATAATACGTGACCAAAATGAATGTACGTGTTTGCATTTTTTAGGAAAAAAATATTATGCGTGGTTAGTAAGTTTTGTGAAAAAAAAAGTAGCTGAAATAAGGCCATGAAACTCATACAGACAATTTGTTCACAAGACATTGTTTCACAAGGGCTGGTGGACTAGTGTTTTTGCTTCAAAATGATGTGAAAATGATCTTGTTTACTTGCTCACAGAAAACAATATAGTGATTAACACTATTTAAGTCACTTTTTGAGTGTAAAGGGTCTATGCGAGAAGGCGTGATCTATCATTACTAATGCAGTGATTCACACCTGAGAAGACAAAGGCCTGCATACTGATCTGCATAATGAGCCATTAGACAGGTATGTGACAGAGAGGAGAATTACAAGAAAGAATCTGAGGATAAAATAAGTTTATATATTTTCAGTGTTTAGGTTATTTGAGAATATATTTGACACACAAAAAAATCTTGAGATTCATTTGCGAGTTCAGTTAAACAGTTTATTAGGAACAATCAAAGTTGACTTTTAAGCAGCATTACTGCAATCACTATAACAGAAAATATAGCTAACAATAATATATAGATATATAAACACACACACACACATATATATATATATATATATATATATATATATATATATAGGCCTATATACTGTATATGATAATATAGAAAACAACAACAGCTCTTTGTAATTACCAGAACAAATGACTTTACCAACACTGTACTACATTTTTTCTACAATACACTACAGTTTACTATGATGAATATATTGTATTATATATAATATAGTTATATTTAACTAACATCTAGGATATACTGAATGTGCACTTACTCGTGGTTCTCCAGTGAACTCGAAACTGAACGACACTCACATGACTTTCTTGTGCACGCGCCGGTGATGCAGCCACAGTCCTAAACAAAAACAAAAATTTAAACTTGAAGAATGGACGCGCATACAATCATTCACAAACAACAGCTGGTGAACAATTTGACCATCTGAAACACGGTCAAAACAATACAAAACACGTATATATATATAAAATAATAAAACTTTAGACAGATCGTAATCAGATTTTATTGCGGGCTTGTAAGTAGCGTGCATATTTAATATTTTAACCAATTTTACTCTTGCTGGCATTTAGTATTTTCCAAATGTACATATAAAATATAGAGCAGTGATGGTGAGAATAAAAGACTTACTGGTCAGGAATCACATCCTCCGTTGAGTCCAGATGTTGTTCTAAATAAAGCCGTTCCTCGTCTGAGTCTTGCTCTTCCTCTGATGAGAAAGTAAATTCTTCATCGCTGTCCATCTGAAGCGCTTCTTCACCCGTGTAGCGTGACATCATTCAAACGCAGAAACAGTAAGTAAGATGAAGCTTGTTGTTTTATGCCCTGGGGGTGTGTACGTGATTACCTGCCTCACCTCAGGTCATTTCCATATGAACAGCGCGCGCGCAGGGAGGCGGGAGCACATTAGCTGTAATGAGCCGATACAGGAGAATCTGTACCACTCCTTACTTTCATACGGATTACATAAAAGCAGATTATTTGTTTTCACGGTGACCTGCATCATTTAAAAGTAGACCCTTTAAGCTTTCTATAGATATATTTCTCATGGCTGTGTGTGCAGTATTCGCGGAGTTTCAGTTCATTTTAGTGACGTGTTTCAAAAAGATTTTGGCGGAGACTGAGACGGCTGAAAGCGCACCCGGTTTATTTTATTTATTTTATTAATGCACAAAGTTTTCTTTTTAACATGTGTGCATACAAAAAAAAGTAGACACTTTACAGATTCGATTAATATATAGATCTTGTCTGTACGATCAAAACTGAAAGTGTAATTTAAGTTCTTATTGGCGTCATCAGGGGAAAACACCTCAAAACGCATATATGCGTTCGCGGACCTCAGAGGGTTAAACTGTAGAGATACAATAATTTTACTGCTTAATATATTTTACTTAATATATTTTCTTTAAAAACAGTGTTTTTTTTATATCATAAATATAATAATCCATAATTATGTGGGTATCCATATTAGATGGCTTTTAGTGAAATAAAACTGTAACTTACTTTAAAACTAAACATGTTCCCTAAAACGGAGCTCTGGACACAGAGCTACAGACCCCCCTGTAACCCCCTTACCCAGTTAGCTAGCAGTTAATGACCACCACTACTTGTGCAGTTCATAAAAGGACAGGTAATGTTTGTCGCGCTGTTGCACAAACAGCACGCTCATTTATTTCAATTCATTTGTTGTTATAGACTATAGTGTGCGCTACACCCTATTTACTGTTTTGCTACAGTCTGCACCTTCCAGTTAATTTGCCTGCTTCTCCTCCAGCTCCGCACCACCCAGCCTGCAGAAAATGCGCGTGCACTTTGCGTGCTCGTACCCGGCTCGTAACGAGCGCGCTCTGCCCTCAAGGGCGAGCATTGGTTAATGGCAGGCATGTGACTGATGCAAGCCAGATCCTTTTATTTAGCAAAATTGAGATTAATAGTTACATTTTATTGTTGAGGGGCAAAGACAGGGTTCCGTACGCACATACACAGAAAAAAGGGCACTTGAGGCCAGGGGCGTAAAAACGCATTCTCTATTGTGAAAAATATATGTATGTATACCTAAGATAATTGTGTAAGTAGAAAAAAAACCCCAAAAAATTCATTTAGAAACGGTTGGGTTCCCTCTCCGCTTCCTCACAGTGGTTTGGCCCACTGCCAGCTTTCCCAGTTCAAGTCGGGTATTTTATTCACTGTAAATAAAGCGATTCTCTTTAATATAGTTGATGCAGACTCATTCGTAAATTAGTTGCGGCAAAAATGCTGATTACCGACGTAATTTTCCATGAATCTGCTATATTAGCGATTAAATTATTACTTATCTTAACGTTATCTTGTTTACAATGGCTTGTTGCATAGTGCACTGCAACTAACACGACAAACGCCGTTTCCCATGCAGTGTTTTATTTGTGACGACTTGGCATAATGTTAACTTAACATTAACGGCCACAATTAGCATATTGTTTAGCTGTACATTTACTAAATGAGCACTGTGCCTAGTCCGAATTGTATATTTTTGTATAATCAATATCCATTCTGTTCTAAGTGTCTTAATTAATTTTAAATACAATTTTAAACCTTTTTTTTATTCCTTGTTTTTATTGTTGTGATTATTTTTTGATAGTTTTACTTTCTTTATGTAAAGCAGTTTGAATGACCATTGTGTATGAAATGTGCTACAGTATAAATAAACTTGCCTTGCAGTGTCCTAGATAAATGGACATAAGATAATTTTTCAGTGACTTAAACGCCAAGTAAGTACAAGTTCACATATTAAGGCAATTTGGCTTTAAGAATGGGTGCTTATGAAAATACTAATGTCACAATATCAATCACAGGACAGGTAGACCAGGGTCAATCAGATGTACAGTGTTGGGTAAGTGTGGTGCTTTTATTGAAGGGATAATGACAGATTTTTAAAAATTTTTTGGGGGGTGAACAATTTCTTTAATGTTTTTTGAGTTGTGGCTGTTTAGTAGAAAGTAATAGGCTCACCAATTTACAGTATGATCTTTCAATTTAGCAAGTGTAATGTAAACAAGTTAGTTATTATGAGTATGGAAAACATCTTTTCCTGCATTTTTTTCTGCTTCAGGAGTCAGTCTGTTCTGAGACAGTGAGAGTAGAGGAAGGTGCAGATTCAGAACCAGGAGGGAGCCGGAGACAGCAGAACAAAGAGATGATATTGCCAGCACCAGCACAGGGAGCACAGTTTTTAGTTTAGATCTCATGTTTACATTTTATTGTATGTTGATGGCTTGACTGTAAACAACATAAACAATGCAATAAATAGTTTTGAAGAAACTTGTTTTGTGAGAGTATGTCTACTTGTGTATAAATATATAAGGAATGTCCGCAATGAATGTTGTGTAAAAGGCAATTATGTGCAGTATGGAGTGCAAAGTGTCTTAGTGACTATAAAGTGGCAGTGTAAAGTGTTGGGAACTTTTTCAGAGACCAGGAGACGTTGGGATATCATTCAAGCAGAAGTTACTCTTTATTGAGAACTCGCCGAGCGTCGCTGTAGTCATCCAAGTCTTTCTTACAACTCAGCTCTGGAGAGTTTATACTTTACAAGAGGGAGGGATACAAAGAGGTGGAGACAATCTAAACAAAGCATAGTGTGGCAACCATAGCATAGACAGCCTGGTAACGGAAGTTCCCCAGCCCTGATCTCATCAGCATAACAGTGGCTTTCAAATGCATAGGTGTTAATCTAATCAGCCTGACAGTATCCCCCAAACCTTTACATTATCATAGAGACAAAGGCACGGCCTGGCCTTGAGATTAGCATTCTCATTGACTTTGGGACCCTACCCAGCGGTCAGGAAGTACATAAAGACAAAAGGTTAATGTCTCTGACACCTGGGCTACCAGACTTGTATCTTCTTAGAATGTCACCAACTTTACCTTAAAATGTAAAACCCAATGTACATAACTTGTTCAGTTTATATACTATTACATTGGAAGCTAGATTTAACATTTTATAAATATGTAATCCTACAAAAGTCACAGTGTAGTGTCTGTGAAGACCTATTGGTCAGTGTTCAGCAGGCTGATGGCTTGATGATTGAAGCTGTCCCTCAGCCTGCTGGTTCGGGACCGGATACTGCCATGCCTCCTGCCTGACAGGAGCAGTTTAAATAAGTTGTTAGTGGGGTGACTGTAGTCTTTGATGATCCTCCTCGCTTTCCTCAGGCACCTTCAAAACATGTCAGATGAAAGAAAAGATGTCCTGGAGGGAGGGAAGCTCACCTCCAATTATCCTCTCGGAACACCACACCACTCTCTGCAGAGCTTTGCGGTTGTAGGCGGTGCTGTTGCCGTACCAGGTCGTGATGGATCCAGTGAGGATGCTCTCGATGGCACAGCGGTAGAAGGTCCTGAGGATGCGGGGGCTCATGCCAAATCTCTTCAGTCTCCTGAGAAAGAAGAGTCGCTGCTGTGCCTTCTTCACTGTTTTGTCAATATGAACTGACCATGTGAGATCCTCTGCTATGTGAACACCCAGCAAACGGAATCTGCTCACTCTCTCCACAGCAGCACCGTTGATGATGATGGGGGATTGTGCACCTCTACACCTCCGAAGTCCACTATCAGCTCTTTGATCTTTCCGACATTGAGGGAGAGATGATTCTCCTGGCACCAATGTGTCAGGGCACTGACCTCCTCCCTGTATGCCATCTCATCACCGTTGGTGATAAGACCCACCACTGTTGTGTTGTCCACAAACTTCACAATGATGTTGGAGCTGCTAGTGGCCGTGCAGTCGTATGTGTAGAGTGAGTACAGTAGAGGGCTCAGTATACACCCATGTGTTAGTATACACCAGTGTTCATTGTGACGGAGGATGAGGTGGTGTCTGACCATCTGGCGTCTATCGGACAGGAAGTTGAGATTGTCATTATCGCAAAGCAGCTTTACACAATCAAAAGAATTATTTCAGTTTGTATGGAATAGGGCTGCAACAACTAATCAATAAAATCGATAATTATCGATAATGAAATTCGTTGTCAACGAATGCCGTTATCGATTAGTTGGGCTGCTTACGTTACTGAGAAGCGCAACCACAAGATGCACAAATACACAAAGACACACACAAATAAAGACACACATGGAGGTTTGCAGGAAAAAGCGTGCGCACAAAGTCCTCCAAGGTATTGGAGCAATTTACATTAAACGCATCTTATCGGCGTTAAAATCGAGCGTTTTTTATTCGGGCGTTTGTAGTGTCCGGTGAGCGCGGATGAAGCGAAGAGGGATTTCTACACATAGGAGTCAGTGAGAGTGTTCACACGGGCTTTGGTGACGTGCATTTGTCCGGCTGTGCGGTTATACGGTGTCAAAAAAAAAGTTGCACGCAGCTTTTTCTTGCCGTTCAAATCCCAACAAACGCAAGGAAAACACTTCTAGTTCATTTTCTTCACGTTCATTTTATACTTCGGAGGTTCGAATATATCCCATGATCCTACATACTATACATAGGGAAATGCGGGAAAGGGGCAAAATAAACAGAGTGAACCCAGTAGCGGTGATTTTTTTTCTCTCCCTACGTCGCCGTATTACGAGAATGTCTAGTATAGCAAAATAGCATGTGTGTATATATATATATATATATATATATATATATATATATATATATATATATATATATATTTTTTTTTTTTACATTTTATTTTATTTTTTTTAATTGACAACAAAAAAAAGGATAAAATACACGAGAGGATCGAAAAAATTTCACAGGGAGCCAATGAAGTGAAGATAAGATAGGTGTGATGTGCTCGTATCTTCTGGTTCTAATGAATGAGGGCTCTCGCTGCTGCATTCTGGACTAAGCTTGCTTATGCACCTAGTTGAACACCCAGACAGTAAGGCGTTACAATAGTCCAACCTAGAGGTGATAAAAGCATGAACTTGTTTTTCTTCATCGTGTAGTGACAATATATTCCTTAACTTGCCAATAGAAGAGTGGAAGAATGCTAACCTGGTGATATTTTCTACATGAGCTTCAAATGAAAGACTAGAATCTATAATCACACCGAGGTCTCTTACTGTTGCACTTGGTAGAACAGAAAGGCCATCTAAAGTTACAGTGTGATCAAAAATCTTGCTTCTAGCTGCATGTGGTCCTGTGACTAGAACTTCTGTCTTATCAGGATTAAGCAGAAGGAAGTTAATTAGCATCGACTCTCTTATATCCTTTACGCACTGCTCAACTTTAGTAAGCTAGTTTTTCTCATCTGGTTTTGCTGAGACATATACCTGTGTGTCATCAGCAAAACAATGAAAACTAATAACATTAGTTATTAACAAGCGCTATATAAATAAAATTGAATTGAATTGAACATGCTTACAGATGTTGCCCAAAGGAAGCATGTAAAGGGAAAAAAAGCAGTGGGCCTAAAACTGAACCCTGTGGAACACCAAACTCCACTAGATATCATGCAGACTAATCACCATTTAAATCTACATACTGATAACGATCGGTCAAATAGGATCTGAGCCAGGAGAGGACTGTTCCCTTAATTCCTACCACATTTTCTGATCTGTGAAGGAGAATACTATGATCAATGGTGTCAAAAACGTGCTTTATGCTACAGTATATGTTCTATATACAATCCTTGTTTTATTGATTGCATGTAATATTAAAATTTTCTGAGATTGTGGATTTGGGGTGATCATGATCTGTATGCCATAATCATCTCAATTTTGACAAATCATGGATCGAACTATCTTTCTTGGCATGTAATGAGTCTCTCATATATTAATTCCCTTTCAAAGGCTACACTCGATGCTGCGTGAAAACGCTATGGGAAAATCTTTTCGTGTTGCCGGTTGTGAAGCATGTTTGTATTAAACACGCCAAATTTTGGCTTATATAACCTCGATGAGGTGACGTCATCTGATGAGACGCACCTGCAGGTTATAAATAGGAGTAAACCGGACACATTCCTCAGATCTTTTGTCTTCACCGCATTGTGCGTGTCAAAGCACCAAGTCAAAGCATATTAAAAGCAAAGAAAAGTGTTTAACTCACCTATAAAATGGCCGAGTTTAAAACGAGATGTCCTTGCGAAAATTTCCTTTCGGTGGGCGATCTCCACACTTTTTGCTTTGAGTGTTTGGGCGAAAAGCACGCTCTCCGTGGGCGTCATGGAGACTGTGAACATTGTGATCTTCTCCCCATGAGAGTGCTTCGCGCCCATCTCGCGTTCTTTAGGGAACCACGAGCCGCGCTGCACTCCTGGACTCACAATCCGATCTAGCCGAGGTGCGAGAGATGGACTCACAATCCGATCTAGCCGAGGTGCGAGAGACGGAGTCCCGCCTCCTTTCTCTCGCCCTCTCTTCCGATCGGGAAGTCTCTCCTTCTACTTCACAAGCGCGCTCCGGTGCTTCTTGTGAGTGTGTAGAAGAGACTCGCTCTCTTGCTTCTGTAGACATGGAAGTAGCTACCTCAGAACGCTCCTCTAAGGAGGATAGAGAATATGGGCAGCTGCTTGACATGCAGTCGAACGGCTGCACATTGATTGACCGCAGGAGCAAGCCTTCCCCAAACATTCTAAATTAAATGACAGATACCAGTCGGGTGGCCAGGAGATGGAGCCACAACGACGCTCTCTCCCCTTTTTTGGCGACCTCCATAACGAATTAACTCGTTCATGGAGCAAGCATTATTCTTTCCGTATTTTTGTACCATCAACTTCGTTTTATGCGAATACGTTGATGCAAAAGCACAAAGTTACGTGATGATGCCCCAGATAGAAGAGACGCTCGCGGGCTATCTCTCTCCTGGGACATCATCCTCACTGAAGAAGCCAATCCCTCCAAGCCGTGTAGAACTTCTTCTACCCTGGTAGGAAAGGCTTTCCAAGAAGCAGGTCAGGCTGGCGCTTCTTTACACACCATGCCGGTTTTGCAGGCGTATCAGGCTGATCTGCTAAAGGATTTGCACTCGAGCGGTACAGTGAATGAGATAGCATTCACAGAATTACACCGGGCTACTGACTTCTCCCTTCGCGTGACCAAGCAGATGACCCATGCTATCGGCCGTTCTACGGCTTCCCTGGTGTCTGCAGAGAGGCACCTGTGGTTAAACTTGACGGGCATCAAGGATAAGGATCGAACATTCCTCCTTGATGCCCCAGTCTCACATTCCGGCCTGTTCGTCGATGCTGTTAATTCCGTCCCGACTACATATTTGGGTGTCGATCATAAGGCAGGCACAGCTGTCTCCCGCTCGTGTCGAATACATTCTCAATACCTTCAAGGAAATCAAGCTAGACCAGAAAGTGATTGTTCATCACTTTCAGAGATCTTAGCTCTCATGGCAGCTGTATCCACGGTGACACCTTTGGGCCTTCTGCACATGAGAGCATTTCAGGGGCTAGGGGCTTCGTACCATTCCTATGTGGTTCAGACCCCGGTTTCTGACTCTGGGTCCCACTCTAAGTTCGTCTTGTCATCACAGATGCTAACGACAGACACTTCCGTCACGGGCTGGGGTGCGGTCTTAGATGACCGTCCAGCCCAAGGGAGCTGGAGAAGCCATCTGCTCTTGCAGCACATCAATTGCCTCAAAATGATGGCTCTATTTCTGGCCCTAAAGCACTTCCTCCAGCAGTTGAAAGGCTACCATGTCCTAGTGCGGGTGGACAACACTACGGCAGTCTCATATATTAATCGCCAGGGCGGACTGCGCTCGCGCCGCTAAATAAGCAAGCACACCAGGTTCCTGTCTCTCAGGGCGATTTACATTCCAGGGCATATGAATGTGGGAGCAGTTGTACTGTTCAGTCAAGTTCTGACACACGGGAAATGGAAACCCCACCCCGAAGTAGTCAGTCAATCTGGGGAGCGATTTCATGTAGAAGAGGTGGACCACTTTGCCTCGCAAGAACAGCAAATGGAACATCCACGTTCTTTTACTACTCTCTGACTCTTCCAGCTCCTGGACATCTGGATGCCTTGGCCCGTACGTGACCCAGGTTACACCTTTATGCCTTTTTCCTGATAGCTCTTCTCTCAGGAGTCTTGGCGAGGGTCCGTCAACAGCGTTTGCGCCTCTTATTGATAGTGCCCTGTTGGCCGACCAGAGTGTGGTTCTCAGATCTAGTATCTCTCCTCGACGGCTCACCATGGTGATTCCAGTGAGGAGAGATCTTCTGTCTCAGGCGCAGGGGACAATTTCATCCCCGGCCCGAGCTTTGGAACCTTCACGTTCGGCCCTGAATGGGACCAACTAAGTCAAGCTGGTTTTCTAGCCAGCGTAATTGAGACTATTCGAAGGCTCCCTCCACTAGAAGAGCTTATGTCCTCAAATGGAATGTATTTGAAAGTTGGTGCATGACGAAACAAGTAGACCCAGTCCACTGCCGAATTGTTTCAGTGCTGGAGTTTCTGCAGGCAAAGTTGTCCTAGGGCTTGTGCCCTAGTACTCTCAGGATGTACGTAGCTGCTAGTTCAGCCTGCCACGTTCTGATTGATGGGGTTACTGTGGGATAACACCCTTTAGTTGCCTGTTTCATTCATGGAGCTAAACGGTTGAGGCCACCCACTAGAGCCACGGTCCCTTCGTGGGATTTATCTATCGTGCTCGAAGGTCTAATTGACACCCCTTTCGAACCACTAGAGTCAGCGCCTGTCAGGTTTCTGACCCTTAAGATGGTTTTTCTGATGGCCGTTACCTCTCTGAAGAGGATTGGAGATCTGCACGCCTTGTCAGTCTCCCCATCCTGCCTAGACTTTGCCCCTGGGCTAGTCAAGGCCATTTTGCATCCTCACCAAACTATCTTCCGAATGTTCCATTCTTAACCATGGCACCCTGTTGTTCTTGAAGCTTTCTGTCCTCTGCCTTTTACAGCTTCGGAACAGGAGAGACTTCACTTACTGTGTCCAGTACGTGCTCTTCAGATTTACGTCCACCGCACCAGCCAGTGGCATAAATCAGAGCAGCTTTCATATGTTATGGCAGACTTGTCACACTGGGTGAGAGATGCTATTGCTCTCTCCTATGAGGCGCGTGGAAATCACTTCGCCTCTAGGAATTAGGGCTCATTCAACCAGGGGGATCGCCTCATATATTGCGCTGGCAAGAGGTATTCCCCTGCAGCAAGTGTGTGATGCGGCATGTTGTCCTCTCCGCACACATTTGTCAGATTTTATAGTCTGATGTTTATGCTACTCCGGGCTCATGGGTCCTCGAGTCAGCCTCGAGTCAGGTAAAAAAAACAAAAAACATTCATAAGATCACTTGTTTTTATAGTTGTTTTAGTTTTTTTTCCATGACCTACAATTCCCATTTTCCGGTAGAAATTAAATTAATTCGTATTAAAAGTAATGATAGTATGCCGCTTGAGTTTTATTAATCTTCCTGGGTCTCATGAAGAGCTTCACTATGTGTAACTGTTTCTCCGCAGAGCATCTGCGACCGTCAGGGCACCGTTAAATTTATTATTTTTTTTACATTGGTAAAAAAGGCCATGTCATCTAACAAATCATGTTATGGCACAGGCACTTATTGCTACCAATTAAATTGGGTCACTGGTATTTTTTGATGATGTGATCGATTATAATAATTAATTGAATTCTGACATGTTTAAAGCTATGCTTTATGGAAGTATATTAGTGCCAAAACAGCAGGTTGAATTACATGAAATAACGTGTTGCAATAAAAGTTTTTTTTTCTGCATTGCAATTTGATTTGAATTGAAACAAATTCTTAGAGCATTTACATTGTTTGAAATTTTTGCATATTTCAAGTGAAAATGTAATTCAGCATTTAAAATTCAATGCAAAATTATTCAAGTTACTAAATTGCAGTTCAAAAATATTTTCAAGTGTTAAAAATACAATATTCATTATTTTTCAGTCTTACAAATTCAGATAACAAAATTCAGGTTGCAAAAATTCAGGTAATAAAATTCAAGTCGCTAAAATACAGGTATTAAAATTCAAGTCGCCACATCTGGGATATCACGGGAGTGGAGTGCCTATTGCTGCTGTCCGTGCTGTACTTTAAAGTGTGCTTCCTGCTTCCTGCTCCCTGTGCAGTCTACTTCTCAGAAACTACTTACCGATCGGAACGCAGCACTCTTAACTAAGAGACTGGGTTTCCAGTTGCACAATAAACGGTTAAAATGACCCCTCTGCCGTAAACTCTATATTAAAAGCAAAGCCAGCGCTCTTTCATTCGCACGCAAGAGCGATGGGTTTCCTTCCCCTGCACTCGATAATGTACAGTCTGTGGAAGAATTTTACAGCAGTGGAAGAATTTTACAGCAGCAGAATTAAATTTAGGAAGCAGTCAAACAGCATGGGCTCAGCGAGTGACACCAGAGTACTGCAGACGAAAAGAAACTAATAGGGACAATTCAAGACAAAGAATAAAGACAGATATATACTATAGATAGATAGATAGATAGATAGATAGATACTGTAGATAGATAGATAGATAGATAGATAGATAGATAGATACTTTATTGATCCCGAAGGAAATTCCAGATATCCAGTAGAGATAGAGACAATAACAGTAAGACAGGTTATATTCTGCACACTTTATATCTTACATACAGTCAGTAAACACAGGGTAACGTGAGAACTGACCAGCGTTACTAGTGCAATGATGGACAAATTCTACAAAATACATAAAAAGGATATAAATAAAAATTATAAATTACAATAAAAAATAGAAATGGGATTAATTGCAGTGCAGCCATTGATGTATAATTTTATATGTGACAAAGTCACAGTGCCACAGGTCTTAATTGTTCAAAGACTTGTGACTTCATACTAAATATTAAACTGAAACTGAAATGTTGTAATTGCGTTGCATGAAATAATTTGTGACAAAAAATATATATATATTTTTTAATCAGACTGACATTAGACCGTACTATCCACACTTTACGTTTTTCTTAATTACAAAGTTTTTATGGTTACCTTTATTTATAAGCAATATAAATTTAACAAAGTGTATACAGCATGTATGTTGTTGCTGCTGCTGAGGAAATTTATCCCATTTTTTTTTACTCAATGTGACATTATACCGTTTATTGTGCAACTGGCAACCCAGCCTGTTAGTTAAGAGTGCTGCGTTCCAATCGTTAAGTAGTTTCTGATAAGTAGACTGCACAGGGAGCAGGAAGCACACTTTAAAGTAAACTGTAGCATGTACAGCAGCAATCGGCACTCCACTGCTCTTCCTGTAATATCCCGGATGTGAAGACCTGATTTTAGCGACTTGAATTTTATTACCTGAATTTTTGCAACCTCAATTTTGTCAATCTGAATTTTGCCGACCTGAATTTGTAAGATGAAAATATTTGATTATTTTTGCATTGAAATTTTTGCCACTGCAATTTATTGTGGCTGTATATTTCAAGTAATTAAAACATTTTTATTGCATCACGTTTTTTTCAGTTCATGTAATTCAACCTGCTATTTTGCTTTGAGGAATTTTGCCACTAATATACTTCCATACTTGTTTATGTATATTTGGGTATCTGGAGCCCACAGACTGTGAAATTATCTGTTAAACATAATCAGTTTTTAGTATGTGGCCTCAGTCAAAAATCATGTGAGGAACAAGTCATTCAGATTTAGAATTTGTATGTAAGACCAGGATCTCATTTGAACAAACCCAGCTTCTACCTGAGTATTTCCCTCCCCATGGACTTGCTGAATAGACATGATCATTTACGAATAGGCGCCAAAACTAAACATGAGGAAAATGTAAATATTTCTTTTAACAGCAGAGGTAACTATAAATAGTATTTGTAAAGTTATCTGCATCATTTGCTATATCATCTGGTCAAAGTAGAATTGTCTGTAGATCGGAAAGATGAGTAACGTTAGCCCCTCAGTGTGATACTGCTATGTTATTAGTGTTATGAAAGCTGTTTCTGGGGCATCATCAAAGTTTACTGATCACTTGTACAGCTCTAGGTCATGGTAAAATGACCATGCAACCTGCAACTGACTGTGAAGCTTACATTGACCCAAAACTGTAATACTGTACAGTTATGATGGAGTAACTTGATTATGTATATGAGCAGGAATGAAAGTACAGTTAAACCTTGGATTGTGAGGATAATTGGTTCTAGAAGTGGGTGAGTACTCATATATCAAATCAGATTTTCCCAGAAGAAATAATGGAAACTCTGATGATTCGTTCCCAGCCAAAAAATATTCATATAAAAATAAGTAATATAAAATATGAAGTGAAAAAAAAACCCTGCACTTTATCTTTGGAAAGAATCATGTCTGGAGTAAGACGAGAGAAGAAGGTGGAGGGAAGCTACTGTGTAGGACGACTTCCAGACAAACACTCGCACACAAACACATACACTAATGTAGCGGAATCTCTGCTCTCTGTCTGGTTACTGACAGTAACATGTGTTACTTGTGTGACTTTAACAAGGAACCTCTCTAATGACACATTTTTATGCCTCCTTTCGAGGAGTTGGCAGAAATGGGGCATTGCATTGTTTTTAAACAGAATCATCTCCCGCACTGCCATAGCCTTTTAAACCTTTTTCTTTACCGGGGCTGTTGTTGCAGTACAGTAAAGAACAGTCACTACACTTGGACACACTCACAAAGAAAAATGCTTCACGCATGTGCACACGTGGTCACAATGTTATAGTAAACAGTACACGCACGGATGGAAGTTGAGTATTGAGTAGGGATGTAACGGTATTGTAAATACCGTCGTACCGCAATAACAATTTATTTCAACAATTTATCATCCTTTGCGGTCTGTCGTCGCTACAGATCCAGTAATGCGCACATCCGATTTAAAAGCCGCTTACTTCGTAATGATTAATTACTCTTTCCATCTCTTTTCCTTCGCCGCTAATAGCAGCACCAGTCTGCGTCATGTCCCAGTCTGCATCACCTGTAACGCAGCCACCGATTGGTCCGTCCAGCGCGCGACCTCTCTCTGAACCGGAACTTCCTGTTTCAGCCTTTGTTTGTATTTTGGCATGAGGAAGATGGTGGCGTGGTTTGATTTACTAAACGGTGGACGAGATTGTGCCTTGTAACCGTCCTTGACCGTAGTGTAGCAGTGGTCTAGTGTCCTTTCACCCCTGGTGGGGCAGGTGATGTGTTGAAAAAAGATTGTCTGCGAGTCTGAGGTTGGCACTATTAAAGTCCCCCGCCACAATGAGTGCAGCGTCCTGGTGTTGTGTCTGGTGCTGTGTGAGTGCCTCATGCAGCTCGCTTAAGGCAGTGTCCGTGTCCGCTTGTGGTGGAATATAAACGGTACTGATGATGACCGATGTGAATTCCCATGGTAGATAAAAAGAACGACACATGATGGACAGTAGTTCCAAGGTTTGGTGTGCAGGAGCGTGTAAGAGGAACAACGCTCGCGCTGTTGCACCAGCTGCTGTTCACCAGCTGCTGTTCACCATTAAACACACGCCGCCTCCCCTTGACTTCCCCGAGTCCCATGTCCTGTCCATGCAGTGAACCGAGAAGAATTCGGCCGGCTGGATGGCGTGGTCCGGCACCGCTGGGTTCAGCCATGTCTCGGTGAAGCAGAGGAGATTGCAGTCCCGAATGTCTCTCTGGAACTTTATCCTGGCCCTGAGGTCATCGAGCTTGTTCTCCAGTTACTGGACGTTGACGAGCAGGATGCTAGGCAGAGGTGTGCGGTGTGCACGGGCTCTCAGCCTGTTCCTGACGCGGGCTCGTTTCCCTCGAGGCCGCCGCTTCGCGTCGCGTCCTTTGTTCTCCCTCAGAATCTCACTCGGCCAGCTCGGATCCAGAGTTAAAAACGTTGAATTGTGAGTACATTGTATACCAATAGAAACAAGAGTGTCTCTATCATACCTAATGTACTCAATGGTGATGAATTAGCCAATTTAAAGTTACTGAAAGATAACTTAAAAGACGAAAACAAAGTAAAATAGGTCGGAGCAGTCGTGACGGCAGCCGACCTCAACGGCGCCATCTTAGAGACCGGTGAGGTCATATATACTGTGAGTTTTTAGACTTTGGAGGCATTTGAGGCATTAAAACATTTTTCTTTCTTTATAATCATTGTTTTTTACACATTTTCATCGCGAGTGTCAGGAGTGAATTATTTGCTAAGTTTGTTTAGAAATAATAATTATGGGGGATGACAGAGATAGCATAGATTAGAGCACTTTAGAGTATATATATATATATATATATATATATATATATATATATATATATATATACTGTGGTTACAAAATCGGAATGGCGATCCCGCCGTGTATACCGTCGTTTAAAGGCAACAGCGGCCAAAATAAATCAGTTGCATTTCAAAGTCATTCGTAAAATGGCCACCAGGTGGCGCAAAGTGACATTTTCATTCATCGCAGTAAATACAACAGTGATGGTAATTTCCACAACAAACATGAAAAATCTGAACCAGAGCTATTAATGTGTACTGTACAATAATGAGTAAAAAAAAATTATAGTAGATTTATTAACTGAAATAAATGACCATATTTTTCAAGAGAATTTTCAAGCCCCACTCATCAAACAAAATTATAACGAAATCGGCCAAGTTTACTATTTATTTAAATATAAATTTATAAACCAATAAGATCAAATAACACCAAGTTATTATTATAACAGGCTTACTTCGTCACTTATCAAAGAAGTACGCTTGCTTTCAAAGAAGTCGAGTGGCTTATTAACGTCTCTGGTGTGCATTATCTCTAAGTGGCCGCTTGGTGTAGCGGTTAGAACGCTCGGCCAGAGATCTGCAAAGCCCCGGTTCAAATCCCGAGTGATGATGTTTTAAAATTGTTTTATTTTAAAACTAAATAAAATGTTTTAAGTGCGCTTAAGATAAAGTCTTATAAAGGCTATGTAGACTTATATAGTTTTATTACTTTTGCACATTAATCTGAGTCCTCATCTGTTAGATCTGTTTAGTTTTTTTTTCCAGCCGGCAGAAATGCGCGGCTCCATCTCTTTCTTTCCCGCCTATTCAGGGAGCCTACGGAGTGAGCGATTAACCATAGTCGAATCGATTGGTGTGCTCCCAACTCACGTTACTCGTGAGCCGGCCTATTAATGCCGGCTGGTGATAATTAACGTTAATATGATCTTGCTCACGATGCTCAACATCTATAAAAATAGCAAAGTATTGTGTATAGAGTGATAAAAAAAAAACTATCTAACGCATGTTAGAAAACATCATTTCCTGCATTTTTTATCTGCTTCAGGAGTTAGATCTGTTTAGTTTTTTTTTGCCGGCTTTGCGCGGCAGCGTGCGGGAAGCTGTGAAAATGCCCTTCATTACCTGTAGGGGGCAGTCGTGTTTCAGTCTGAAGTATTGAGTGTCTACTGAAGCCGAAAATGTGTCCAAATTAAACCGCGCATGCGTGTTTGGAGACGCTGTGCCCGCGCTGTGTATCAGTCCGTTGGGAATCATCATGGAGGCACGGCGTGGCTGCAGCTGGAGTTTGTCGTGTTCGAGGTAAGTTTAGCTTTCTTTTTTGGATGTGATTCTCGCTTTCATGACTCCCAATTAATGTTCATCTTAATCTCAGGACTTACAATTAGCAATATTTCAGTTTTTAATAGTGTGGAGATTCATAAATAAATAACGAACCGAGCACGCGGATTAATACACCGAGATGTGTGTTTTTTACCCACACAAGTCGTGAAAACGGCATGTTAATAAGTTACAAGTTAAATTTCAACTGAAAAGAACCTGTACATATGTTCATACAGTATTGACAGCAGCTCTAATTTGTCTAAATCGCATTGCAGACAATAAAAATAAGTCGAGTCATCCTGTGACCCTGCATGCTTAATCTTTCCACACATGATTCTTGCTTCTCACTTTTTCCTTAATCCCTCGCTGTTCTATCTTGTATTTTTCTAACGGTGTCAGAAACTTTGTGTTAGTAGCACTGCTTGACATGCTTGATGCCTTCCTCTTTTGTAATTTGCTTTGGATAAAGGCAAAACTTACAAAAGATGAAGAAATGCCTAAATGTAGTTGTACGAATAAAAGATTATGTAATGATACAATGTAAATATTTTCACAGAAACAAAGCGTAAAGATGAGACATGAGACATTTCTTATTAATTATACAATTTATTAATACCTTGAATATAGTGTTTGTTGCATTGGACAGAAGCATATAAATGCAAATGAATATATAAATCTGAGTAATTATTGAACGAATTTTCATGTTTGGACTAACCCTTTAAATACAAACTCAGCATTCATCATAGGATTTCCAGACACTGTAAAGGTGCAGAGTAATCTATGGAGTGTAGCCATCTCATGCCATGTTTTACAATGTTGTATTGATGCAAGATTATTGCTAAAGCAATTTAACCCAAGTTTATGAAGTGATGGTTATTTTTTATCAATTATTTTTATTTTTTTCTCTGTGAAATGAAGTCAGCACAGGTTGAAGCAATTCAGATTTTTTTTTGTTTCTCAAAATAAATTATTTCTTGTAAATTTTATGCAGGGGGACAGACGAAGTCATGCCAGTATGCACCTTCTTAAAATCCTTGTCCTCTGTGCTGTTGAAGGGGAAGGACCAGTTGGTGTATCCATAATCCTTGAAGGAGAGGAAATTTTGCAAGAATGTGGCAATAGCTCCGAGCACTGCGCTACACATTTGAGCTATTTTCAGAAAGTGCTTCTAGAACTTGATGGGATTAAGCTATCACCAAAAGTGCAAGCTTTAAAGATGAACATTTGAAACATTTGATTTGGCTTGACTACAAGTCTTTACATGTTGTGTTTACATGTTCAGCTTAAAATGTTTTAATGCGTTATGGTTTCAATGGCATACTTTTAAGTGCACTAGTCCAGAGTGCTAATTTGAATGTTGCAACTTCACTGCTTCAGAGGGCTATTAAGTTTTAACGTTTATTCTACAGTTTGTTTAATGTATTTTCTGATGTATTTTATTTCTAAATGAATGCTGTATTTTATTTATTTATTATTATTATTATTATTATTATTTTACACAATTTTGTTTAAAACAAGTATTTCAGGCCCTGGTGCCGTGCAGTTGTTTCTATGGATGCAAAATTTAGCTGAATGCCCTTTTATTAAAAAGACAACTTGTATCTAGACTGTGAATGTCACAAATATTTGGTAATGTTGGTGAATAAACTGTTTAATTATATTTTAGTTGTGTGATTTATGAAAGATGTTCCTAATGTTACGTCAGAGGACATGCGCCGATGTTTATCACACATTCCAATAAGAGAGAGATTACTCACTCCCAAAGTTTTTTTTTGCGCCGTATTTCGATTTTTAAAAAAGTTGCTCATTTTCACCACGAACACGGATGAGCCTTCGGGTTTCCTCAGCCGTCCCTATAATATAAATTACAAAACTGTGGTCACGTTGCAATAAGTAAGAATAGTGTAAGCACCGTTCATTTACATGTACACATATGGCCGTAAGCTAAACAAACAATGCGTTATCAAATGCTCGGTAAACAGCCGTGCTACTGAACTTTCATATTTGTTTGTAGCATGCAGTAAAGTGTATGTGACATAAAATATATATTTGTAATATCGTGCAATCTGTACTATCCGCTAGCAAACTTTAGCGATTTTTTTGCAAACGTTTCTTTACAGAACATCACCATAAACACAAACACAAGACTAAAGGTAATATACATATAATGAAAACTTGTCATAAAAATCTTTATTAATGGTAATTAACATTTATGTCTCTGCTTGCTCGAGTGAGCAGCCATGTTGACAACTTTGCTTAGCCCTTCGTTTGAAGTGAGGTCCCGAAAAATCTTCGTTTGGAGGGCTATCTGGCCCTTCCCCCTCCCCCTACACCTCCAACCAAAAGAGAAATGAGACACCTCTACCCCTGCACGTGAACGCGCCAAGTGGAAAGGTAGGGGGAAGGGGTTTGGTATTCAGCCTTAATATTGGAGCAATAAAATTTACTTAAAATCTATGTGTCCAAATTGTTACGAGGATTTTATCAAGTAAATCTTACAAGTTCTTTTTTCAGTGAATGGTGAACACGATGATTTAAGAATTTAATTAAATACGAATATATATATATATATATATATATATATATATATATATATATATATATATAGTGTGTGTGTGTGACCGGTGCAAGGGCCATTATCACTCATACTGTCGTAGTTTTTAGAGCCCTAAAAAAGCATTCGCTAGTAAGTAAGTAAATAAAAGACAAATGAATAAATAGTTTTAAATTATATATATATATATATATAATGGAAATATGTATAAAGAAAATATAATTAATATTTTCATGAAAAAAACATTTTAATGGTTAGTGACTGTTGCAGACATTTACACTATTTTTGAGAACTATTAAGTTCTCCTTCAACGTGTCATAGCCGATAACTGCCCCTTTGATCTGCTGGGTACGGCGGGGCGTCGAGTGCTGATCAGTGTGTGTAAAGTACGCTACTTTACACTGATCAGCCGTCGACGCTCCGCCATACCCAGCAGATCAAAGGGGCACACTCATAAACTCTCCGTGTGCACACACACAAACTCTCCGTGCACGCACATAAACTCTCCGTGCACACACACACACACACGATTTATAGATAAAATGCAGACATAAACACGCCACCCCCCAGGAAAACAACAAACACAAATATATAGACTACAGTACTCGCTTTTCCAACATGCTAGCGCGCTCCGATGTGAGCCGATTTATTCAAGTCATAATTAGAGAATATAGAGAGATTAATAACAGAGAAAGCATAATAAGATGTCTATACAGTAAATAAAAAGAAAAGTATCAAATCCAACTATTAAGTCTGATTTTATTGCTATCATTAACCATTTATGTTATATATTTATTTTATTTTATATTACATTATTTTTTATATATTATATTTACACAATGCTTGCTCTGAAGGACTTTATCTAAAAGCCAGACTGACCAAGTTTCTAATTCACTGAATAAACCAGTATTAGACACAGATATACGATATGGTAGTATATACAATGAAAAAGCTATTTACACGAGTGCTCAAATGTAAAGCAAACGCAATTATTAATTTATTGTGTATATTTAACTTCATTCAGCCATTTAAGTTATATGAAGAATAACGTTCCTAACCCACTATTATTTTAATCTTAAATAAAGTTGGCCTAATACAATATTGTTTGCAATGCTGAAGCAAACATGATTTTGTTTTAGTCTATTCGCTGAATACAACGCGACCCACATCACCTCTTGGTGAAGACCCACAGAAACCGTTACTGTAATCCCCCTTCTCACCTACAGTATCCTTGGTGTGAAAGTTTCAAACCGGTTTCGCTGATGGGGTAATTCTGCTTCAAGCACTTTCCGATGCTGTTGCTAGGAAATTCCACCCCACAGCCCACAACAACAAGCAAATAAGAGACATAATTAACGAACTTCTTAGAAAGAAAAGATTGAGTTTTCTCTTTTCTAAAAAAAAATAATTAATGAATACTCTTGCTTTTGTAAAGATTTTGAGTGACCATTTGCCATATACAGTACTGCCTGCTTTATTATATATTTAATAAAACTTTATTGCAACTAAATTGTGTGTGTGCCTTATTGAATATTTAATAATGCTTCCGGAACATTGTTGTCCATACGTTTTACAGTATGTACAGTATATTGAAAACAGTGAAACATAAAACACAAACCGAAAGGACAAATTAAGGAATGTACGAAACATTAACACCTTTACCGTGTTCAAATAAATACTGTAGAGTTACTGCATTATGTTTCAAGACATCCTTAATTAAAAAAAAATTCCACAATGTCCACAAATACTTTGACAACATACACTTATCAACTTATCCACATAAACTTATCAACACAAACTCTCGCACGCACACACAATCTCAAAAAAAATTATATTAATAACATACATATACAAATAAACAAAAATATAAACGTCTATATTGAAGTTTACGGTGAACGCAGAGTCGGCTAAGCACACGTGATGACGCGCGCGCCCTCACCTCTCTTACGGCTGCCTACAGTATTTGGCCAAAAGAATTATAATAATTGAACGATATGCCTGGTCCTGGAAAGAGACATCAACAGTCCGGCGCTGAGAAACGAAAGAACCGAAAGAAAAAAAAAGCCTAAGATGAAGCCCGTGCATCAATTCCAGAAATAAAACTTTACTTTATTCTGTCAACGTTAATAATGTAATAACGTAACATTAACGTAAAATAACGCAAATTTCATTTAACAGCAGGGGGGACAATAAATATATATTTTTATAAATTTATTGCATTGTTTATGTTGTTTACAGTCAAGCCATCAACATACAATAAAATGTAAACATGAGATCTAAACTAAAAACTGTGCTCCCTGTGCTGGTGCTGGCAATATCATCTCTTTGTTCTGCTTAGTGGTTGTGAGACTGTTGACCGACAGGTCATGCTCCGCTATGAAAGAACATACGCGCACTTTTACATCGCGCACACGGTCGGCCACAGATGTGTGAATCTCCGTTGTGGTTCTTGTCGCAGCAGACAGGGAGCATGTGTACTGTTAGAGCACGAACCTCAGCATTGTGACGAGCTGCTGACTGATGGCGAACTCGCACTTTGTTTTGCCATTATTGCCATATTGAAGTTTCCTGTGGCATACTGTGCAAAGACACCTACCTGGATGTTTGATTTTTTTTAGTCCACGAACTAAAAGGCTTGCCATTCTCCCCAATTTCGCTAAGCCAAGCCCATCTCCATTTTTTTTTTATTTTTTTACACTTTTATCAATCTCCGAAACATCGGAGCCTTCCTGCATTAAGTGTGTCCATGCTATCTTAAATATAGTTATACCTCAGCCTGACACGTAGTTCTTCAAAACTAAACCAAAACCCGGAGTGGATCCATACCGGAGTGATAACAAAACGCTTAGAGTGGAGAGAGGAACGTGCAGTCGCTCCACTCCAGGCTTTGATCACATCCTCCTCAGCAGGCTGAATACACGTTGTCTTTCCTTAATTTAAGACCCATGTAAGCCTATATATACACAGCATTAAAATTATGAAAAGTAAATTTTAAACATTAAGGACAGGCGGAACAGTGTGATTGACGGAAATCCGTCGATGACTCGCTACAATTAACGGAAATCCGTCGTAACGACGGAGAACTTTAATCCCTGTCACTGTCTCAGAACAGACTGACTCCTGAAGCAGAAAAAAAATGCAGGAAATGATGTTTTCTAACATGCGTTAGATAGTTTTTTTTTATCACTCTATACACAATACTTTGCTATTTTTATAGATGTTGAGCATCGTGAGCAAGCCCGAGATCATATTAACGTTAATTATCACCAGCCGGCATTAATAGGCCGGCTCACGAGTAACGTGAGTTGGGAGCACACCAATCGATTCGACTATGGTTAATCGCTCACTCCGTAGGCTCCCTGAATAGGCGGGAAAGAGATGGAGCTGCGCATTTCTGCCGGCTGGAAAAAAAAACTAAACAGATCTAACAGATGAGGACTCAGATTAATGTGCAAAAGTAATAAAACTATATAAGTCTACATAGCCTTTATAAGACTCTATCTTAAGCGCACTTAAAACATTTTATTTAGTTTTAAAATAAAACAATTTCATCATCACTCAGGATTCGAAGCGGTGCTTTGCAGATCTCTGGTCGAGCGTTCTAACCGCTACACCAAGCGGCCACTTAGAGACAATGCACCCCAGAGACGTTAATAAGCCACTCGACTTCTTTGAAAGCAAGTGTACTTTGATAAGTGACGAAGTAAGCCTGTTATAATAATAACTTGGTGTTATTTGATCTTATTGGTTTAGAAAATTATATTTAAATAAAACCCTACGCACTTCTTTTCTAATTCTTTTCTAAACTACTGACTCGTCCCTATGCTGAACTGGTCTTCATGTCAATTTAAATAATTTCTGTCATATTGAATTTTCACCTGCACAACACACAAGATGTTATATCATTTCTATCTGTTATCGCCCAAATGAGGATGGGTTCCCTGTTGAGTCTGGTTCCTCTCAAGGTTTCTTCCTAATGCCATCTCAGGGAGTTTTTCCTTGCCACCGTCGCCGTCACCCTTGGCTTGCTCATCAGAGAAATTTAATTCATTCGTCTCATTATTATTATCTGCACATTTTTCTCACACATCCACACTTCCAATTATTTTCTTTTCTATAATTATTATTATTTTTATTCATTTATTTATTTATTTTTTGTAAAATTTCTTACATTTTTGTGAAGCTGCTTTGAGACAATGACCATTGTTAAAAGCGCTATATAAATAAAATTGAATTGAATCGCTGGATAGCGGACACCAAGGACACTAAGGGCCACTCTATGACGTCGCGAACCCACGAAGATGTCTCGCCAGGTGACAGCGTGTCACAGATCACAGCAGCGTCCAAGAGGTCCTCCTCATCTCGCCGCAAAGAAGAAGCCGGCAGAGCAGCTCTGCTGGCAAAAGCAGCAACCTTGGACGAACGTCTCGAGTTAGAAATGGAGGAGGCACAACTAAAGGCAAAAAGGGAAAGGCTGGAAACCAAAACGGCACTCGCTATGCAAATTAAGATGCCAAATTAAGAGTGCTTCAACGTTAAGATCGCCAATACAACAGCCGATCGCCCAAGAGAAAGAGCGCACTCATTGAGCCAAAACAGACGCGAAGCAAGGCTGTGGTCGAGAAACGAAAGCGAAAAATTCAAAGCCATTAAATCCAAGTGTGGCGATAATCCAAATCGTGAGACGAGGGGCAAAAACGAGAAACAAAGCGAAATCGGCAACGTGAAAAGTCAAGAACAGAAACGTGAGAAAACTGCGGCGAAACAACACACAATAATCCAGCGCGAGGCAGCGTGCTGCGCATCCTTATAAGCTGGATGAAATCAGCGCCAGATGAGAAACCGGTGTGCCGGCGGGGCGGTCCGGGAGGGAAAGCATGGGAAAGCATGACAACGTGATGAGGGTCTGACAGCGTGGGAAAGGAAATATCAAAAGGTCTTTGATCAGCGCGAAGGCACTGAGAGCGTGACAGTACTTAGAGTACAGTTTACGATGCGTCGTAGCTGGGACACATGGAAGGTGGGGTGGATGCGTCGCATAGACGATGGGAGTAGGAGACGGACAGCGCACGGGTTGATTATCCTGGTTATTGTGAAGGGTCCGATGAAACGGGGAGAGAACTTGCGTGAAAGTGTCTTTAGGGGAATGTCTCTGGTGGCGAGCATGACTCTGTCTCCTATGTGATACCTGGGGGTCTTGGAGCGATTACGGTCCGCCTGTTTCTTGTATGAGCGGGATGCTTGCAGTAGGGATCGTCTGGCTCGTAACCATGTACGTCTGCAGCGGCGGACAAAGTGTTGTGCCGAGGGGACCTCTACCTCCTCCTCTTGAGTGGGAAACAGTGGTGGTTGGTAGCCCAGACAGCACTGGAACGGAGAGAGACCCGTTGAAGCAGATGGTAGGGAGTTGTGAGCATACTGGACCCACGGGAGAAACTTACTCCAGGTGGTGGCATCACGAGTAGTCATACACCGGAGGGCGACTTCCATTGCTTGGTTTTTTCGTTCTGTTTGGCCGTTGGATTGGGGATGAAAACCAGAAGATAGGCTAGGAGAGGCTCCGATGAGTTTACAAAAGGCCCCCCAGAAGCGTGAGGTGAATTGAGGGCCACGGTCTGAAACTATGTCGGTGGGGAGGCCGTGAAGACGAAAAACATGAAGGATCAATTGCTCTGCTGTCTCTTTGGCGGATGGAAGCTTGGGGAGCGGAACCAGGTGGACGGACTTGGAGAAGCGGTCAACGATGGTCAGGATACAAGTGTTTCCATCAGATGAGGGTAGCCCTGTTACAAAATCCAGCGAAATATGCGACCAGGGACGGTGAGGAATGGGTAAGGGTCTGAGGAGGCCAGCTGGAGGACGGTTGTTGGGTTTGCAGCGGGTGCAGATGTCACAAGCTGCCACAAAGCTGGAAACATCCTTCCCCATCGTGGACCACCAGAAGCGCTGTTGTATGATAAATAGTGTTCGGGCAGAGCCTGGGTGACAGGACAGCTTGGATTCATGACCCCAATCCATGACCTGTGGGCGCAGACAGAGGGGAACAAAGAGGCGATCTGGAGGAACATTGCTTGAGCCGGGCTCCTGAGTCAATGCCTGCTTGACTTTGGTCTCGATGTCTAGCTCTAAGGCAGCAACGAGACAACGAGATGGCAGAATGGGTTTGCATGGTGTGGGATCCTGTGGGAGGGAGAATTGACGTGAGAGGGCATCAGGCTTAGTGTTCTTGGAACCTGGGCGGTAGGACAGGGTGAAACTGAACCTTGAGAAGAACAACGACCACCGAGCTTGACGGGCATTGAGTCCTTTGGCGGTGCGCAGGTACTCGAAGTTCCTGTGATCAGTCCACACTATGAAGGAGAGCTCGGTCCCCTCCAGCCAATGTCTCCACTCCTCCAGTGCTAACTTGATGGCCAGGAGCTCTCGGTCGCCTACATCGTAATTCCTCTCAGCTGGAGATAGACGGCAGGAGTAGAATGAGCAGGGGTGCAGCTTGTTGTCTCGCGGGGATCTTTGGGAGAGGATTCCCCCAACACCAGTGTTGGAGGCGTCCACTTCTACCACAAACTGGCGAGATGGGACGGGTATGGTGAGTATGGGGGCTGAGGTGAATCGCTTCTTGAAGTTCGCGAAGGCCTTGTCTGCCTCGTCGTTCCAGTAGAAACATGTCTTGGAGGAAGTCAGGGAGGTGAGGGGGGCGGCGACGGAACTGTAACCCCGGATGAAGCGGCGATAGAAGTTCGCGAACCCCAGGAACCGCTGGAGGTCACGTCGAGAGGCTGGCGTTGGCCAGTTGGAACGGCCTGGACCTTGGCGGGCTCCATTTCCAGTCTAGAGGGAGAGATGACAAATCCTAGGAACGTTGTGGAAGTTGTATGGAACTCACATTTTTCGGCTTTAACAAAGAGATTGTTCTCTAGGAGCCTCTGCAGAACTTGGCGAACGTGGTGGCTCCTCCAGACCTCGAGAGAAAATCTAAATATCGTCCAAGTACACGAACACGAAAGAGTTCAAGAAGTCGCGGAGAACGTCATTAATGAGGGCCTGGAATACGGCAGGGGCGTTGGTCAGTCCGAACGGAACCACCAAATACTCGTAGTGCCCAGTGGGTGTGTTGAAGGCAGTTTTCCACTCGTCGCCCTCCCGGATGCGGACGAGGTGATAAGCATTTCGTAGGTCGAGTTTGGTTAAGATGTCCGCTCCTTGGAGAAGTTCAAAGGCGGTGGCCATGAGAGGTAACGGGTAGCGGTTCCTGACGGTTATCTCGTTAAGCCCTCTGTAATCAATGCATGGACAAAGGGACTTGTCTTTTTTCTTGACGAAGAAAAACCCTGCCCCAGCGGGCGAGGAGGATGGACGAATAATTCCGGCGGCAAGGGAATCTGTGATATACTTATTCATGGCCTCTCTTTCTTGGTGTGCCAGAGAGTAAAGTCTGCCTTTCGGAGGAGAGGTGCCCGGGAGAAGATCAATGGGACGATGGTCGTATGGTCGATGCGGCGGAAGCGACATGGCTCGGGTCTTATTGAAGACCTGCCCGAGATCATGGTATTCGGTGGGAACGATAGAGATGTCCGGGGTTTCATGGGGCGTGACCAGGATAAGAGCTGGAGAGAGTGCTGAGTGCAGGCCTGTCGTGGAGCATGAGGTCTGAGCTGTAGGCACCTGGAGAAGCTGTACTTGGGAGATGACGTCAGCTAGAGTTCGTCTTGTGGCAATGAGTTCCTCTTGGTTCTTCCCGAGGAGCACACCTTGGGTCTCCAGTGCCCGTCTCATCCAGTCTAACCCTGCTGGGTCCGTAGTGCTGGCTGGATTATTCTGGCGCGCGGACGCGGAACGTGGGCTGTGAAAGTTGAGAGACACAAGAATCTGCAAAAGGATTCCTGACCAAGTATTGAGTACATAATTGAACATAATTATTTGAAGGTTGACCTTTTTTGTATTAAAAACACTTTTCTTTTATTGGTCGGATGAAATATGCAAATTTTTTGAGATTTTGGGTTTTCATGAATCTAAAATATATGAAAGTCTAATGTTTATTAGTACATTACAGAAAATAATGAACTGTATCACAATATGCTAATTTTTTTGAGAAGGACCTGTGTATATATATATATATATTAAGAAGTTTTCTAATCTGTCCCATCTCTGTCCTCCCCCATAATTATTATTTCTAAACAAACTTAGCAAATAATTCACTGCTGACACTCGCGAGGAAATGGTGTGTTATAAGCGGACTCCGGTCCGCATCCGGACCCAAATACGGTTAAATCTGGACCGACGCCAAAACAAACATGCTAATTTAATCATAATCCAAATGAGTATATTTCTTTGAGTCTTCTAGTGAAGATTGCGCACACCCCAGCGGCGCATGATATGAACACGCCCAAACCCCTGCGCATGATCTGCACGCGCGCACCTTCTACTGTACCATTGCGAGGTAGAAGCAATTCTGTACTCTGTATAATTATTATTATTATTTGTTTTTATTTATTTATTGTCTATTATTATTTTATTTATTTATTATTATTATTATTTTTTTTTTTGTTAAATTTCTTTAATTTTTGTGAAGCTGCTTTGAGACAATGACCATTGTTAAAAGCGCTATATAAATAAAATTGAATTGAATTGAATTAATTACACGTGATAAAATCTAAAGGCTCACTGTGTTAATATTCATTGTGCTTAAATTTGATCTTAATAAGATTTGATTTAATTTGAATTCTACATTTGTACTGTAATTATAGTACTGTGATTATGAATTCGGTCAACTACAGTGTTTCACTTGATGTTATCGGCTACTACGTGTATTATTTAATGGGACGCGTCTCATTAGTGAGGCAGAGAATGAAGTAAGGCATGAGGCGTCAGTCTGTAGTTATATAGCGCCACTCAGTGGTAAAAGCCAGCAAATGCACAGCAAATGCACATGCCGTAATGCGGCGGCGACGCTAAATACGACGCTCCGATTTTGTAACCACTGTGTATATATATATATATATATATATATATATATATATATATATATATATATATATATGCAGTATACACTCACCTAAAGGATTATTAGGAACACCTGTTCAATTTCTCATTAATGCAATTATCTAATCAACCAATCACATGGCAGTTGCTTCAATGCATTTAGGGGTGTGGTCCTGGTCAAGACTCTCCTGAACTCCAAACTGAATGTCAGAATGGGAAAGAAAGGTGGGCCGGTCTGAGTATTTGATAATATGCTCAGTTACTGGGATTTTCACGCACAACCATTTCTAGAGTTTACAAAGAATGGTGTGAAAAGAGAAAAACATCCAGTATGTGGCAGTCCTGTGGGAGAAAATGCCTTGTTCAAGCTGATAGAAGAGCAACTTTGACTGAAATTACAACCGAGGTATGCAGCAAAGCATTTCTGAAGCCACAACACGCACAACCTTGAGGCGGATGGGCTACAACAGCAGAAGACCCCACCGAGTACCACTCATCTCCACTACAAATAGGAAAAAGAGGCTACAATTTGCACGAGCTCACCAAAATTGGACAGTTGAAGACTGGAAAAATGTTGCCTGGTCTGATGAGTCTCGATTTCTGTTGAGACATTCAAATGGTATAGTCAGAATTTGGCGTAAACAGAATGAGAACATGGATCCATCATGCCTTGTTACCACTGTGCAGGCTTGTGGTGGTTGTGTAATGGTCTGGGGGATGTTTTCTTGGCACACTTTAGGCCCTTAGTGCCAATTGGGCATCGTTTAAATGCCACGGCCTACCTGAGCATTGTTTCTGACCATGTCCATCCCTTTATGACCACCATGTACCCATCCTCCACCATGTCACAAAGCTCGAATTATTTGAACATGACACTGTACTAAAATGGCCCCCACAGTCACCAGATCTCAACCCAATAGAGCATCTTTGAGATGTGGTGGAACGGGAGCTTCGTGCCCTAGATGTGCATCCCACAAATCTCCATCAACTGCAAGATGCTATCCTATCAATATGGGCCAACATTTCTAAAGAATGCTTTCAACACCTTGTTGAATCAATGCCACGTAGAATTAAGGCAGTTCTGAAGGCGAAAAGGGGTCAATAGTATTGGTGTTCTTTAGTATGACAATTAGTATGGTGTTCTTAATAATCCTTTAGGTGTGTGTGTGTGTATGTGTGTGTATATACACATATATATATATATATATATATATATATATATATATATATATATATATATATATATATACACACATACAGTGGAACCTCGGATTACGAGTTACGCGGTTTACGAGTGTTCCGCAAGACGAGCAAAGATTTGTAATAAATTTTGACTTGAAAAACGAGCATTGTCTTGTGTTTACTTGTGTTATCTTTGACTAATAGTTAAATGTGTTTGATGATCAGAAACATTTTGTGTGACAAACATGCAAAAGAATAAGAAATCAGGAGGGGGGCAAATAGTTTTTCACACCACTGTATATATTAAGAAGTTTTCTAATCTGTCCCATCTCTGTCCTCCCCCATAATTATTATTTCTAAACAAACTTAGCAAATAATTCACTCCTGACACTCGCGAGGAAATGGTGTGTTATAAGCGGTGTGTTATAAACATATATAATGTTATACATTTGCTCACGTATGTGCCTTAACAAACTGAAAAATTCAAAACAACATTTTACAACATTCTACATTTCTACTGTTGTGGTGGCGAAGTACTCTGCTTTTAATACTTCATTAGCCACTTCTGAACTGAATTTTTCAAATAAAGCAGGCAGAGAAACTCTCGTGAAATGGTGTTGAGATGGCAAAGCATAAAGCTTGTCCAGTGTATTTATCATTTTCCTGAATCCTTCGTTCTCAACCGTGCTAATAGGGCACATGTCTTTGGCTAAAAAGTATGCAACGGCATCTGTTTTTTTGTGCCTTTCTGAGCTGGATAGATACGGAGTTGGCGACACAACCGCGTAGCAAATCTTGCACCTAATATATTTTTGATCCACGTCCGCTTCTTCGAATCCAAACTGTTCTCAAACAACAGAATTGCTTCTACCTCGCAATGGTACAGTAGAAGGTGCGCGCGTGCAGATCATGCGCAGGGGTTTGGGCGTGTTCATATCATGCGCCGCTGGGGTGTGCGCAATCTTCACTAGAAGACTCAAAGAAATATACTCATTTGGATTATGATTAAATTAGCATGTTTGTTTTGGCGTCGGTCCAGATTTAACCGTATTTGGGTCCGGATGCGGACCGGAGTCCGCTTATAACACACCATTTCCTCGCGAGTGTCAGGAGTGAATTATTTGCTAAGTTTGTTTAGAAATAATAATTATGGGGGAGGACAGAGATGGGACAGATTAGAAAACTTCTTAATATATACAGTGGTGTGAAAAACTATTTGCCCCCCTCCTGATTTCTTATTCTTTTGCATGTTTGTCACACAAAATGTTTCTGATCATCAAACACATTTAACTATTAGTCAAAGATAACACAAGTAAACACAAAATGCAGTTTTTAAATGAGGGGTTTTATTATTTAGGGAGAAAAAAAATCCAAACCTACATGGCCCCGTGTGAAAAAGTAATTGCCCCCTGAACCTAATAACTGGTTGGGCCACCCTTAGCAGCAATAACTGCAATCAAGCGTTTGCGATAACTTGCAACGAGTCTTTTACAGCGCTCTGGAGGAATTTTGGCCCACTCATCTTTGCAGAATTGTTGTAATTCAGCTTTATTTGAGGGTTTTCTAGCATGAACCGCCTTTTTAAGGTCATGCCACAACATCTCAATAGGATTCAGGTCAGGACTTTGACTAGGCCACTCCAAAGTCTTCATTTTGTTTTTCTTCAGCCATTCAGAGGTGGATTTGCTGGTGTGTTTTGGGTCATTGTCCTGCTGCAGCACCCAAGATCGCTTCAGCTTGAGTTGACGAACAGATGGCCGGACATTCTCCTTCAGGATTTTTTGGTAGACAGTAGAATTCATGGCCACTCCTGGGAAGGTTCACCACTGTTCCATGTTTTTGCCATTCGTGAATAATGGCTCTCACTGTGGTTCGCTGGAGTCCCAAAGCTTTAGAAATGGCTTTATAACCTTTACCAGACTGATAGATCTCAATTACTTTTGTTCTCATTTGTTCCTGAATTTCTTTGGATCTTGGCATGATGTCTAGCTTTTGAGGTGCTTTTGGTCTACTTCTCTGTGTCAGGTAGCTCCTATTTAAGTGATTTCTTGATTGAAACAGGTGGCAGTAATCAGGCCTGGGGGTGACTACAGAAATTGAACTCAGGTGTGATAAACCACAGTTAAGTTATTTTTTAACAAGGGGGGCAATCACTTTTTCACACAGGGCCATGTAGATTTGGAGTTTTTTTTCTCCCTTAATAACGTAAACCTTCATTTAAAAACTGCATTTTGTGTTCAATTATGTTATCTTTGACTAATAGTTAACGGTTTTTGATGAGCAGAAACATTTAAGTGTGACAAACATGCAAAAGAATAAGAAATCAGGAAGGGGGCAAATAGTTTTTCACACCACTGTATATATATACACAGGTCCTTCTCAAAAAAATTAGCATATTGTGATACAGTTCATTATTTTCTGTAATGTACTAATAAACATTAGACTTTCATATATTTTAGATTCATTGCACACAAACTGAAGTAGTTCAAGCCTTTTATTGTTTTCATATTGATGATTGTGGCACACAGCTCATGAAAACCCAAAATCTCAAAAAATTTGCATATTTCATCCGACCAATAAAAGAAAAGTGTTTTTAATACAAAAAAAGTCAACCTTCAAATAATTATGTTCAATTATGCACTCAATACTTGGTCAGGAATCCTTTTGCAGATTCTTGTGTCTCTCAACTTTCACAGCCCACGTTCCGCGTCCGCGCGCCAGAATAATCCAGCCAGCACTACGGACCCAGCAGGGTTAGACTGGATGAGACGGGCACTGGAGACCCAAGGTGTGCTCCTCGGGAAGAACCAAGAGGAACTCATTGCCACAAGACGAACTCTAGCTGACGTCATCTCCCAAGTACAGCTTCTCCAGGTGCCTACAGCTCAGACCTCATGCTCCACGACAGGCCTGCACTCAGCACTCTCCCCAGCTCCTATCCTGGTCACGCCCCATGAAACCCCGGACATCTCTATCGTTCCCACCGAATACCATGATCTCGGGCAGGTCTTCAATAAGACCCGAGCCATGTCGCTTCCGCCACATCGACCATACGACCATCGTCCCATTGATCTTCTCCCGGGCACCTCTCCTCCGAAAGGCAGACTTTACTCTCTGGCACACCAAGAAAAAGAGGCCATGAATAAGTATATCACAGATTCCCTTGCCGCCGGAATTATTCGTCCATCCTCCTCGCCCGCTGGGGCAGGGTTTTTCTTCGTTAAGAAAAAAGACAAGTCCCTTCGTCCATGCATTGATTACAGAGGGCTTAACGAGATAACCGTCAGGAACCGCTACCCGTTACCTCTCATGGCCACCGCCTTTGAACTTCTCCAAGGAGCGGACATCTTAACCAAACTCGACCTACGAAATGCTTATCACCTCGTCCGCATCCGGGAGGGCGACGAGTGGAAAACCGCCTTCAACACACCCACTGGGCACTACGAGTATTTGGTGGTTCCGTTCGGACTGACCAACGCCCCTGCCGTATTCCAGGCCCTCATTAATGACGTTCTCCGCGACTTCTTGAACTCTTTCGTGTTCGTGTACTTGGACGATATTTAGATTTTCTCTCGAGGTCTGGAGGAGCACCGGCACCACGTTCGCCAAGTTCTGCAGAGGCTCCTAGAGAACAATCTCTTTGTTAAAGCCGAAAAATGTGAGTTCCATACAACTTCCACAACGTTCCTAGGATTTGTCATCTCTCCCTCTAGACTGGAAATGGAGCCCGCCAAGGTCCAGGCCGTTCCAACTGGCCAACGCCAGCCTCTTGACGTGACCTCCAGCGGTTCCTGGGGTTCGCGAACTTCTATCGCCGCTTCATCCGGGGTTACAGTTCCGTCGCCGCCCCCCTCACCTCCCTGACTTCCTCCAAGACATGTTTCTACTGGAACGACGAGGCAGACAAGGCCTTCGCGAACTTCAAGAAGCGATTCACCTCAGCCCCCATACTCACCATACCCGTCCCATCTCGCCAGTTTGTGGTAGAAGTGGACGCCTCCAACACTGGTGTTGGGGGAATCCTCTCCCAAAGATCCCCGCGAGACAACAAGCTGCACCCCTGCTCATTCTACTCCTGCCGTCTATCTCCAGCTGAGAGGAATTACGATGTAGGCGACCGAGAGCTCCTGGCCATCAAGTTAGCACTGGAGGAGTGGAGACATTGGCTGGAGGGGACCGAGCTCTCCTTCATAGTGTGGACTGATCACAGGAACTTAGAGTACCTGCGCACCGCCAAAGGACTCAATGCCCGTCAAGCTCGGTGGTCGTTGTTCTTCTCAAGGTTCAGTTTCACCCTGTCCTACCGCCCAGGTTCCAAGAACACTAAGCCTGATGCCCTCTCACGTCAGTTCTCCCTCCCACAGGATCCCACACCATGCAAACCCATTCTGCCATCTCGTTGTCTCGTTGCTGCCTTAGAGCTAGACATCGAGACCAAAGTCAAGCAGGCATTGACTCAGGAGCCCGGCCCAAGCAATGTTCCTCCAGATCGCCTCTTTGTTCCCCTCTGTCTGCGCCCACAGGTCATGGATTGGGGTCATGAATCCAAGCTGTCCTGTCACCCAGGCTCTGCCCGAACACTATTTATCATACAACAGCGCTTCTGGTGGTCCACGATGGGGAAGGATGTTTCCAGCTTTGTGGCAGCTTGTGACATCTGCACCCGCTGCAAACCCAACAACCGTCCTCCGGCTGGCCTCCTCAGACCCTTACCCATTCCTCACCGTCCCTGGTCGCATATTTCGCTGGATTTTGTAACAGGGCTACCCTCATCTGATGGAAACACTTGTATCCTGACCATCGTTGACCGCTTCTCCAAGTCCGTCCACCTGGTTCCGCTCCCCAGGCTTCCATCCGCCAAAGAGACAGCAGAGCAATTGATCCTTCATGTTTTTCGTCTTCACGGCCTCCCCACCGACATAGTTTCAGACCGTGGCCCTCAATTCACCTCACGCTTCTGGGGGGCCTTTTGTAAACTCATCGGAGCCTCTCCTAGCCTATCTTCTGGTTTTCATCCCCAATCCAACGGCCAAACAGAACGAAAAAACCAAGCAATGGAAGTTCTCCCGTGGGTCGAGTATTCTCACAACTCCCTACCATCTGCTTCAACGGGTCTCTCTCCATTCCAGTGCTGTCTGGGCTACCAACCACCACTGTTTCCCACTCAAGAGGAGGAGGTAGAGGTCCCCTCGGCACAACACTTTGTCCGCCGCTGCAGACGTACATGGTTACGAGCCAGACGATCCCTACTGCAAGCATCCCGCTCATACAAGAAACAGGCGGACCGTAATCGCTCCAAGACCCCCAGGTATCACATAGGAGACAGAGTCATGCTCGCCACCAGAGACATTCCCCTAAAGACACTTTCACGCAAGTTCTCTCCCCGTTTCATCGGACCCTTCACAATAACCAGGATAATCAACCCGTGCACTGTCCGTCTCCTACTCCCATCGTCTATGCGACGCATCCACCCCACCTTCCATGTGTCCCAGCTACGACGCATCGTAAACTGTACTCTAAGTACTGTCACGCTCTCAGTGCCTTCGCGCTGATCAAAGACCTTTTGATATTTCCTTTCCCACGCTGTCAGACCCTCATCACATTGTCATGCTTTCCCATGCTTTCCCTCCCGGACCGCCCCGCCGGCACACCGGTTTCTCATCTGGCGCTGATTTCATCCAGCTTATAAGGATGCGCAGCACGCTGCCTCGCGCTGGATTATTGTGTGTTGTTTCGCCGCAGTTTTCTCACGTTTCTGTTCTTGACTTTTCACGTTGCCGATTTCGCTTTGTTTCTCGTTTTTGCCCCTCGTCTCACGATTTGGATTATCGCCACACTTGGATTTAATGGCTTTGAATTTTTCGCTTTCGTTTCTCGACCACAGCCTTGCTTCGCGTCTGTTTTGGCTCAATGAGTGCGCTCTTTCTCTTGGGCGATCGGCTGTTGTATTGGCGATCTTAACGTTGAAGCACTCTTAATTTGGCATCTTAATTTGCATAGCGAGTGCCGTTTTGGTTTCCAGCCTTTCCCTTTTTGCCTTTAGTTGTGCCTCCTCCATTTCTAACTCGAGACGTTCGTCCAAGGTTGCTGCTTTTGCCAGCAGAGCTGCTCTGCCGGCTTCTTCTTTGCGGTGAGATGAGGAGGACCTCTTGGACGCTGCTGTGATCTGTGACACGCTGTCACCTGGCGAGACATCTTCGTGGGTTCGCGACGTCATAGAGTGGCCCTTAGTGTCCTTGGTGTCCGCTATCCAGCGATTCAATTCAATTTTATTTATATAGCGCTTTTAACAATGGTCATTGTCTCAAAGCAGCTTCACAAAAATGTAAGAAATTTTACAAAAAATAAATAAATAAATGAATAAAAATAATAATAATTATAGAAAAGAAAATAATTGGAAGTGTGGATGTGTGAGAAAAATGTGCAGATAATAATAATGAGACGAATGAATTAAATTTCTCTGATGAGCAAGCCAAGGGTGACGGCGACGGTGGCAAGGAAAAACTCCCTGAGATGGCATTAGGAAGAAACCTTGAGAGGAACCAGACTCAACAGGGAACCCATCCTCATTTGGGCGATAACAGATAGAAATGATATAACATCTTGTGTGTTGTGCAGGTGAAAATTCAATATGACAGAATATGACATTTAATTTCCCGCATGAAAGGGTGAGGACTTAACCGCTGCACCACTCGGACACTTGGAGACAACACGCCCCAGTCACGTTAATAAGCCACTAAACTTATTTGAAAGAACGCTCTAGATAAGTGACGAAGTAAGCCTGTTATAATAATTGCACGTGTATTTTATCTGTTTTCAACTTGGTGTTATTTGATCTTATTGGTTTAGAAATTTATATTTCAATAAATAGTAAACTTGGTCTATTTCGTTATAATTTTGTTGACAAGTGGGGCTTGAAAATTCTCCCACCCCCTTAAGTGGGGAATGACAGAAATATGGTCATTTATTTCAGTTAATAAATCTACAATTTTTTTACTCATTATTGTACAGTACATATCAATAGCTCTGGTTCAGATTTTTCATGTTTGTTGTGGAAATTACCATCACTGTTGTATTTACTGCGATGAATGAAAATGTCACTTTGCGCCACCTGGCGGCCATTTTACGAATGACTTTGAAATGCAACTGATTTATTTTGCCCGCTGTCGCCTTTAAATGGCGGTGAGCGCGACGGTAATAAACATTTCGATTGGGTAACCACTGTGTGTATATATATATATATATATATATATATATATATATATATATATATATATATATATATACAATGTTGTGTGTGTGTGTTTGTGTGTATATACACATTTTATGTATATCTGGGTGCCAGATCGCTTACAGAAATCCAGTGCTTTGCCCTGCCAGAAGGTTGGTTTGTTGTGACACCTCTCAAGGCACAAGCTCCAGGAAGGTGTTAAAGATGATTTGTTGATTCGTGAGTAGCAGCAGCCGACTGCAGGGAGTCATCATCACACCATTTGGTGCTCTTGGAATGATGGCTGTGTATGTGTGTATAAACTCTTAGGGAAAAACTGTAGGAGGGAAAAAGAAGAGGAGTGGAGATCGTGTTGGAATTTGTCTCCTTCTCAGTAGTGTGCTCTGATCCAAAATCATCAACCTGTCCTTCTGCATGGTTTCCAGATTGAGATGTTTTGTCACATTTTGTGAATATGTACATGTACCACATAAATGTGCGACACCCAAATTACCATGGACAATAAATTATTGACTCATTTAAATCTACACTCTCTGTGTTATTTTCTGGATTAGTATCAGTTGCAGAAATCTTGTAACAGTAGCCTCTTTAACACAGCCGGTTAGGGTGGGAATATTATCCTGACATTGCATTTCAACACTCTGTATAAAATGAATGGAAGTGGAATTGAGGGTTGTTCTCATGTCTTTAAGTGGGAGCAGAGGTGGTAACAGAACGAGGCAAGATCTGTGTGAAAAGGGGAATCCCCTTTTCTCTTTCTTTTTTGCAAAAAATTTTTATTGAACAGCCATGATCTACAAATATCGTGATCTACAGAAAATCAATTGAGTGTGTTTTTTTTTTTAATGCAGCAGAAGAACCCAAGAACACACCCTATGGCTCAAATGAACCTGTGCGTATCAAACAGCTCATATATATTTATTCTGATGCAGGACCTAGTTCAAATATTCAATCAGGCAATACCTGTACATTTGTAAAATACAGTAAGAGACATCTCACTTGAATGTTTGTGTATATTTAATCTTCTCCAGTTTAAGAAACAGTACTACTTTTTTAGTTATATTGAGAGATGAAAGTATATGTATGTCTGATGTAAAAGTATAGAATGTCTGTCTGACATCCTTAAATATATAAGAGAGCACTTTACTAATGCCAAATGGAAATTGTAAAACTTTATGTGCAGATCCTAATGAAAATGAATCATCTGGATTGCCAAATATAGCAATTAATGGATATGGTTGCAACTGTTCTCTGAGTATACTGCACATGATGCTGAAAAAACCTGCCCAGAACCCTTGTTCTTAAATGTGACTTACAGTAAATGACAAGGCAAGGCATGATACCTGTCACTTCTGTCCTCAGGATAGATTTCAGCCAACCTTGATTTGGAAAGAATGGACTCCTGTTGTTAGCATTCTCTCTCCATTATTTGCTCAACTGCAATCCCAATTCACTTTCCCAAGCAGTCCTGGTTTTGATGATTTTAGAATTACTGAGTGATGAGATAAAATGATGAAATGCATATCCTAAGCAAAACTTAGCAAAACTAGCAAAACTTTTAAATACTCCCAATTTCATACAAATTATGAAATAGTTTGATACCTTTGTTGTGCCATAATGAAAATGCTGAATCTAGAAATGAAAAAAGTGATGCAGTAACAAACGTCTACATGGATAAAAAAATTTTTTGTGTGTGTATCCTTTCCAATTAACCCCCCTTAATATCCCAATGGCACCATTGTGCTATTGGTATATTGAGGGGAGTTAATTGGAAAGGAAGTGTAAGGTAAAGCAGATATAGTGGAGAATCTACAAAACAGTAACTCTAATTTGCACTAAGGGACTTTACTGTGCTGTAGATGAAGAGAACCCCCTCAGAATGTGTGTGTGACCTTTGAGACGTGTAATGTGTGAGACGTGCTGTCTGAAGTTTTAATAAATATAAAACAGTTAGAAGCTAACCCATTGATATAGAGAGTTAATCAGACATACCCACAGTCTTAATTAATGCTGAAGCTGCAGTGGAGTGCCAGTCAATTATTTGAGGATCACATAAAAAAATTATGTGCAATTGAAAGCACTGGGATCATTCTAGCATTAAATAATACTAGATGTAAAACTAAGCAAAATGCGGGGAAAAAATCTAAACAAATCCTGCTTTCTGCGATCATGATTGGTTGCAAGAATGTGGCGTCTTCTATGATTGTTTACTGTAGGTCACCAGAACTCTGAAATAGGAGCCAATCTAAAGGTGGGCACCATTGTAAATGTGCACACCTCGCACCACAACATTCAGCTCACCTGCACTTGTTGTTTTGAAAGTAATCTGTGCAGTGGTTTAAATTCATGTGGTACATACCAAACTAGACTTAAACACCATGACTACTGATGGTAGTCAAAAAAGGCTGATGAACAGATATATATAAAAAATTATTTAAACAGATATATAAAAAACATAAATGCAGCATAGTGTCCAGCTCTTGTTTGCGTGGACTGCTGTTAACAATAGGAGGTTTCAATGGAATTCACTTGTTTATTTTCTGTTAGACATACAGTCTGACTCCCTCCATACAGTTAATGCTCTCATAACAAAAGACACTTTGTCAGGTTATTCTCCTAAAGCCACCCCTCTTGCTCCCTCATCTCCTACAGTGGTGATGAGATGTTTCATTATTTGCATTTCACAGCTTTTAATAGTGAAAGAATTTAGGCTAAGCCCCGGGTTGTCAAAGAGGCAACCACCACTGGAGATATGGCTAGCTTTAGGATCTCTGAGGCACTGAATAGCCCAGATACAGGAGGAAAAAAAGGAAGAAAGGGGGAGTACAAGATAATGACCATAGACCACACTGTCAAATAAGGTACCTACTAGAAGAAGTATCTCCAAAATGTAAGGGTTATTGGATTAACAATTTAATTGCTTTCTATCTGACTTTAGTCTTTGCCACTTTCAGCAAATGAAGGCTAGAGAGACTTGGAGAATGAAAGAAAAAAAGTATTTAAAAAGAAAGAGAGGAAAAAATATAAAGTACGTAAGGGTGATTTCTTATTGCCTTTTGATTCTATGGTTGTGCAGAAAAAAAGGAAAAAGGTGTGAATCTAACAAAATGTTACATTTGTCCTTGGCAAGTGGCTGTAAAGCTTAAAGTATTTTTTATCGTTGGTTTATCTCTGTGGTGAGAGATTTGGTCAAACAGTTCCAAAGAGTGAGAGCACAGCACACACTTTCAGTGAGCATTCAGGAGCAAGTGGGCAAGGTATTTTTTAATTTATTTTTTGAGGCATTGAAGCTTGTAAACAGGAGAGGATTAAGGTCTAAAGCTTGATTTTAGTATGCTAAGGAAAAAATGATGGTAAAGCTTATGTTTTTTTTTCTTCTTTTCTATTCCCTTCTGATGCTGACTAATTTCATTAGTCTGAAATTGGGACCTTAATAGGTATAAGGTTCTACATCTATTCATTCATTACCTAGATGTCTTGTTGCTGTATGATAAAGCAACTAAATGTTATTTTAATGCTGCTTTTATTATTTACTGCAACTGTATGTGGATGCCTTGATCTATTAAATGCCTTTTAGATGCCACTCAGGTCTCAGCTTCCGTGATGTGATGTGGATTTTAACTTTAATTGCATTATAAAGACCTATAAACAGAGGTGCACTGATGAATGTACAAATTACCAATTTTTCATCTTTTTCTCTTTTGGCTGTCCCACCATTTTACATAACTCTTAAATTGCAAAGTTTGGAATTCATTTAGCCAAGATAAATGAGAAAAAGGAATAAAAATATTCTCCAGTTCTTTGTTTTGTTTTGGTCAGATCATTGTATATTTCAACATTTACTGTGCAAGGGCTTGCCTTACACCCTCAAACTGCATAAAATGCATAGAAATCAGGGCTGCACGATATATCGAAAAAATATCGTTATCGCGATAATGGTAGACGCGATAACCATATCGCAAAGAGTTGCGACAAATAAATTATGTGCCAAGCATTTGTGTGTCCAAATTTGACCAATCAGATGGGCCCTTACTATGTTTATACCCGCTTATATCTTTTATATATATATATATATATATATATATATATATATATATATATATAATTTATATCTTTATACTTCATTCTGTCGTGAACTAACCCCGGATGATCAGAAGACTTAACGATTAGCCGTTAGCCCTTAGTAGCGTGGACGGTAAACCCAAACGCGGAAGCAAGCGAGTAGGCAGGATAACCACACAAATTAGTCACAGGACTCTCACAGAAGGGGAGCAAGGGAAAAGCACAAATTTAACCCGCGTCCTATAAACACACACTCGAATCAGAAAGTAAACAATCTGAACCGACATGCGCAGTGACTAAGCTGTATGTGGTGGTTTGTTTACTCCTCTTATACTTCCTGGTTCGCGCCCGCATTACTTCCGGGTCCAAGTGCCGGTCGCGGAGCGAGTGTGTGTGTGTGTGTGTGTGTGTGTGTGTGTGACAAATAGTATTTTTTAATTTAATTTTTGTTTAATAATATTTATTTTTATAAAAAAGAACAGTCAAGCCAAAGAGAATGTTTTGTTTAAAAGATGCTCTTGTTTTAAGACACTATTGATGAGTGTATGGTTACACGTAAATAAAAAGTAATGTTTGAAAGTAATTCATATTGTGTTGGCAGGTCTATAGTAACAGCAAACCAGAAGTCAAAATATCTGCTGAGGATTTTAAGGCATTCATAGTGTTTTGAAGTCTAAATATTTGCAACTTCCTTGACATATAGTTTCTTTTTAGCCTGAATTAGAATTTTAGTTTATTTTAGTATGATCATTACATATAAATAAATAATTTTAAAAAATAGGCAATAATAATTAAAAAAATGCATTTCTCTAGGAAAATGTTATATCGCAAGAAATATCGTTATCGCAATATTCAACAACAATATCGCATATCGCATATTTTCCTAATATCGTGCAGCCCTAATAGAAATGGCAGTACTGTGTAAGCGATAAAGACCACACTTTTGCTTTCACTCAAAGGTCTATTGTGTGCTTATCATTAATTATTATGGTTAGAGTTCAATGTACAGTAAATTAATTTTGTTTTAAATTAAAGTAATTGTAAGTACTAAATATTCAATTAATTTTATTTCTATATTTAATTTAATGTTAAAATGGAAACTGGCACAAAGCAGCTATAAATAAAAAAATAATCTGAATATAAAAAGTGTGTAAATGTATGGCCTTATCAGTTTGCACCCCATAAACAAGCCGGAAGTAGCAACCCTTAAGATGAACTAGACTCACAAGGGAACCAGTCCTCATTTGGATGATACCAAATTGCGTGACCATAAATAAGTCTATATAATTGTGTATCTTCTACAGTCTTCCATAACTGTGTGCTACAATGTCAAAATTGTAACTGTATAACAGGAAATGTGTTTTAGTAAAAATAAAGAATGTGTGTAAGAGAGAATGAGTTCCCAACATTTACTGTAGGCATGACACATAATGGTCAAGGTCAATGTATATTTTATTATACATACATTTGCAAGAATGTGTGACACCACATTCATTTCATGGTGTGTGTGGTTCGCTGTGCCAACATGATTCATTTATCTGGGACAGTATGTCTCGTTTGATAGTATAGCATGGAGGACAACAGGTGGATGCATGGAGTTTTTCATGCCAGAAAGGAGCTACAGTGTATCATCAACACTAGGCTTCAATTTAATGTTCCCCAGTGTCATTCATAACAGTGACTAATCAGAAGGTAATAAATACCTAATTACCTTTTAACTAAATTACCTTTTAACTAAATTACCTTTTAACTAAAATTAGTATGTTTTAATTAACAAAATGCTTTTGTTAATTTTGTTACTATAGAACAAGATACATTTAGTTCACTACACCGGCTGTTTAATTACAGGGCTCGCAAAATCACTAGCCCGACGTCCCGGGGATATTGTGTCTTCCAGTCGGGCTACCAAAATCTACCTCAGCCCTGCCCGTCGGGCTATCATGGGGAGGAAAAATATATGCCAATGTTTTTGCATTCTTTTGCAAATTGTCGCTGGGTAATTATGTAATTTTCGGGCATCGATGAGCCACTGTCGAAATATTGAAATTAGGGCTGCAACTAACGATTATTTTGATAATCGATTAGTTGGTCGATAATTTTTTCGATTAATCGGATAAAACTAAGCGCTTTAATTTGATGTTTTGCTTAACTATATAAAACCATAAATCAGGGTATTATTTTGTATAAAAGTAAACTTTAAAAAATGCAATAGCCACATAGAGTTTAATGACTTTAATTTTGTCATTTAAACCTTATTTTATGTAAATCAACATTTTTGTTTTTAACAATGATTGCAGATGGCAAGTTGACAGTGTGTGTGTGTGTGTGTGTGTGTATATATGTGTGTATATATATATATATATATATATATATATATATAGTTTAAAATATACACTGACATATTCAGTTGTTAAGAATGACCTCACTTTTAAATTCTCTTAAATTAATTCAACTTAATAAGAAGAATAATAGACTTCTAGATTATGATATTATTTTTAATTGAAGTGTCTCTTGCTACATCCTTTTCACGGTTTATACATTATTCCTCTCGCGTATTTTATCCTTTTTTTTGCTGTCTCAATTAAAAAAAAAAAAACTATCTATCTATATATATAGCTATACTAGACATTCTCGTAATACAGCGACGTAGGGAGAGAAGAAAAAACTCGCCGCTACTGGGTTCACTCTGCTTATTTTGCCCTTTTCCTGCATTTCCCTCTGTATAGCGTGTAGGATCATGGGATATATCCGGTCCTCCGAAGTGTAAAATGAACATGAAGAAAACGCAGTAGAAGTGTTTTCTGTGTGTTTTTTTTGACACCGTATAACCGCGCAGCCGGACAAACGCACGTTCGCTTCATCCGCGCTCACCGGACACTACGAACGCCCGAATAAAAAACACTCAATTTTAATGCGCAACTAGAGGTGTTTAATGTAAACTGCTCCCATATGTACCTGGGAGGACTTGGGGCGCGCGCACTTTTTCCTGCAAATACTTCTGTAACCTCCATTGCGCGAGCGACTGTGTATGTGTGTATCTTTGTGTATTTGTGCATCTTGTGGTCGCGCTTCTCAGTAACGTGAGCAGCCCAACTAATCGAAAACGGCATTCGTTGATAATTTATTTATTAAATTAAATGATTATTATTATTATTTGGGCTACTTAAATAAATTTTGGGCTACCAAAAACTGAAGAGTGCCTGCCCGAAGGGCTACCAGGAATTTTGAAATTTTGAGAGCCCTGAATTATATTTTAATTACCGGTTGGCTGGTAGGGATGTGTGGTTTGTGTTCTTTAGGACTTTAATTTTGACAACTTCTATTTGTCAGTTTAATTGAATTCACGTGTTAAATGTGCCAGTATTGCTATCCATTCTGTATAAAACATATATATATATATATATATATTCAGTATAAAGTGAATATAATTTTAGTGTGCCCTCTCCCAATGACTCGTGATGGACAGCTGAAGGTTAAATGCATATTTAGATTAAGATGTAAGTATCTTACTCCAAGATTCCAAGAAATTAATTATATGAGTGCAAAATATAACCTTCTGGCTTTCAAGCTGTTATCATGCACTCAATAGCCAACGACTGATTTAATTTTCTCATGTTAAGCCTTATTTGAGAAAATTTACTATGTTCTGAAAATAACCAATTTTTAAAACAATCTCAGTTTGATTTTACTTTAGTCAGCGGATAAACCAGAGCCTCTAACACCAGATGCTCATAATAAATCTGCATAAATGCTCACTGCTGAGTTTTCCTTCAGCCATTGTGTACAAATGTACAGTTTTGCTTTGCTTAGATTACTGTATACACATTGGCGCACCTACTAACCTGTATGTTTTCTGACCTGCGCAATAAATGTCTATATGTTGTGTACCTGTAGCTTGAAGAGTGAGTCAAACCATAGTGCAGTGGTTCTCAAAGTGTGGGGCGCTCCCCACTAGTGGGGAATACAGACATGACAGGTGGGGCGCAATGAACGGGAGGAAATTAGTGGAAAATAATAGGAACAAACTAAACAATCACACACAAATAAATGGATCATTAATACAAGTAAATTTAAAATAACATCAGTTGTGGGCCGGGAGAAAAAGTGGAACCATATAGTGCAACAATAGTGGCTTAACGTCGGGCCAACTTGAGCAGTGCTGCTCGAATCACAAACCTGCGCGACCCACTGGGCAGCGCTGCGCGACTCTGACAGAAATTGACCGCGCCGACCATCAAAAAACATTTTACCCCACTGGGATGCGCACGTACAAAACAGGCATGGCAAGGCGGAAACAATATTAAACAGTCCTGACATTTTAAATTGTTTTTAAATAAAAAAAAACAGTGGGTCGCGCAGGTTTGTGATTCGAGGGCTGCACGAATAAACCAGATCAACTCTGCGCTATCCAGATAGTCGGCGCTGCACTGTATTTGCGCAGATATTTGGTTCAATCGGGTGCCGCAGTTTCGTCCCACTTTTGATGTGTTTGGCTTCACATACACTTCGACAATGGAAGAAGACGGTGCAGCAGCAGTGAGTTTACTTACATGTGACGAAACCAACAACGAGGAGATTGTAAAGAAAAAAGGTGCAGCGTCTGTGTTGTGGAATTGGTTTGGATAAAGTGATACGAATGAGACGAACGTGATTTGTGAGGTACGAAAGTGCACTGTTTTAACAAGTGGTGGAAACACATCAAATCTTTTCTATCATCTGAAATCCAAGCATCCAAACGAATATGGCCAAAGTAAAACAAATGCGGCAAACCCCAGCAATTCACAGTTTGAATAAAATTACATTATGTAAAACAGTTTCTTTGTGTTTTAATTTTTATTTATGCATTTTCAGATACAAATTGCTATATTGTGATATATATCGTTATCGAGGTAGAAAATTGCTTCTACCGTGATAGAAGATTTTGGTTATATCGCCCACCCCTAATGAAGCCTATCTTGAGCTTGGATTCATGGTGGGGATGGTGGGGGCAGAAGAGAGACCTGTGTATGTTTTGTGTCTTAAACCACTGGCAGCAGACTGCATGAGACCCAACAAATTAGGAAGACACTTAGAGACAACACACTCACCGTCACGTTAATAAGCCACTCGACTTCTTTCAAAGAAAGCTGGCAGAATACAGACAGCAGGATAATCGCATGGTAACATCTGAATCAGTGGACAGCAAAGCACAAATGGCTTTATGCCAGAGCAAAAAAACTACAAACGATTGCTGAGCAGCTAATAAACATGGGGTCAATTATGCAAAGATACAGTAAGTGCCAACGTAAGCCTTTTATAACAATTGCACGTGTATTTTATCTGTTTTGAACTTGGTGTTGTTTGATCTTATTGGTTTAGAAATTGATATTTCAATAAACAGTAAACTTGGCCGATTTCGTTATTATTTTGTTGACAAGTGGGGCTTGAAAATTCGCTCACCCCCTTAAGTGGGGAATGACAGAAAAAGTTTGAGAACCACTGCCATAGTGCAAGCATGGATCTTTTGGAGCATAGTGTTGACTGCTAACTTACGTCTTTGAGAAAAAAAATTCTTTAAGATTTAGCAGAATGATATTTAACGATGATATGCTTTGAACATAGTTACTCGTTTTCGGATAGATCTACCAACCTACTATAATACATAAATGAACGACAACGTTTTTTATCTTACAAAGCTACAGCTGTGGAAATTAAGATTTTATTAATTAAGTGTTTATAATATTCGACTTGCATTATCCCCAAAGTTGAGGAATGCACAGTTATTCCACAAAGCACAATTAATTTTTTTTTATTATTATTTTTTTTAAATAAATTTAGTCCTGTCCAATTCTTTTTCCCCCGATTTTCTCCCCAATCTAGTCATGTCCAATTACCTTCCCGTCACTAGAGGGGGCTCCCACATTAAGGCTACTTACTACCATTCAGACAGGAGGGCCGGGGGCTGTCACGCATTTCCTCCGAACCATGTGACACCAGTTGACCTCTTCTTTTCGAACTGCTCGCTCAAGCACTGTTGGGGACAGCATCACACACTCGGAGGCCAGCGCTATCAGCTCACTCCGCGTGCGTGAGCTCACAGACGCCCCGAATGGCGTAGAGCCGTGCAATTAAAGTGGGAGCACCAAATACATCTCATCCCTCCCCGCTGAGAGAGCTCGGCCAATTTAGCTCTCTTCAGTTTGGACTTCAGTTCCCAGGATGTACCTCGGTCAGGTGACGTAGAAGTTCACCTGAACCGAGGATGATTATGATTAGTATATATAGCCTGGTTTAGTTGAGTTTTGTCGTCTAGCATTAGTTGTCGTTTAGGTTTTGTATTGGTGTTTGTTTATTTAAGTTCAAAAGGATAGTCAAGATTACTAGGAGCTCCCACGAAGAGCTTATGTTTTGTTTTGTATGTGTTACTTGAATAAACGCTATTAGTGAACCGCCAGCTCGCCTCTGCATTCATGCCACGCACACGCCGACACACACCTGCAGTTCATGACAGTATGAAATTGTTGCATTTATTCATGTTCAAGTAAAGAAATATGATGCTGCAGGCATTAATCAATGGAACTCTATTCAATACATTATGTAATGTGTTCTCCCATGGAGTCCAATTAGATTTTGGCAGGCAGTCACTTTTTGGCATGACACTGGCCTGCACAGTTATATATTTGTTATTCTATTTTAGTCAATATTTTTGTTAGAAAAATTCATTATCAGGATACTCTTCAATCTGGCAGAAATATCATTATCATTACATATTGTGCCAAATATTGATAATGATCAATATGTAATAAAAAGTCATGATAATATATTTTTCCATATAACCCAGGCCCTACAGTAACTTTGGTCAGATTATTATTTGTGTGTGTGTGTGTGTTTGCGATTCGTATAAGACAAGTTTTAGACTGATTACAATTATTCTGTTGGGAAGTATTTGGGTCAGTGACAAATAAGTGTTGGTAAGGTGATCAAATAAAAAATGGTTAAATATATATTTTTATATTTGCACTATTTTTGCAAAAGAGTGATTGTGCTGAAAATGGCAAGCAGTTTTAACTTTAATTTTAAATTTTATCCACCTTATTTATACAGTAAGTGTATATCAAAAGTTCAAATTTTCCATTTGAAACTAACAAAATGAATGGTAGCAGCATTATATAAATTTTACTTATGTTTTTTCAGTTGTTGGCAGGGACTTACTAGTATTGAGTGAAATATTTATGAAAGTTTCTACAGTAGTGTTCATTTTGTCAGCTATTTTAAATTGTAGTCTTAGGCCAGGGATAATTGTCCCGGTTTTATTATATTTAGTCAATCTTATCCTATTTTTGTTGAGTCAAGTTTTAGTCGACTAAAAGTCTGGGCATTTTAGTCACAGGAACCCTTAAGTATTTAGTATAGTTGTAGTGAAAGTAACCTTTTAAGTATTTTAGTCTAGTTTAGTAAATGAAATCGTAACATTTTAGCAATAAGATTATTAATTATAAATATTGATTATTGATTCAGTATTGATTAATATTAACTCCGCCATTGCGGTTCCCAAGTGCCGGAAGAGAAAGGAGAAGGGTTGGGCGTTGGGCTAGCTACTGTACGCTACGGAAACAACGAGAACACTCGTTGCCCTATGCACCGATCGGTGTTGGTGGCCTTAAGGATTAAAAATTGATTAATATCAATTAACCCAATAGTCAATCTAGTCTAGCCAATACATTTTTTTTTGTTTTTCACAAAAGAATTACATTAACATTTAATATTTATTTTTTTCATCTTTTTTCAGCAAATTATATTTATTTTTAAACCAACACAACAACTGCTGCATGTCTAATACTCTTTTTTTTTTTTTACTGGAAAACAATAGGAGCAGTGTGGACAGTACAGTGTTTTGAAATTTTTAATTAGTTCTTTTTAAAGAAAGAAATATTAATATACATACTTGGATTGTTGTAAGGATAGCTCCTATGGGTCACAATCATTTGCTATCCTATTAACTTAGTGAGTTTGACAACAGTATAGCTACTGTATAAAATAAAATGCATCACATGTAACAAAAGATAATTACCACAAAGAGGCTTCCTTTGAGATTTTTATAGTATGCCGTGATGAGTCCCTTCAGGTTTGTGGTATTTTTCCCAGCAATTGTGTGCACTGTTGTTTGTGTATCTGCCGTTTTTTCTCCGGTTCAATATAAAGAAAATAGGTCCAAATACCGGCTCTTCTCTTTCGCCAGAGTAATACTGCTGTCATGACGAAGAGTTAAAGATGACTGAGCTTGTAACATCCTACCACTGCGCACGCAAACTACTCCTGATATGCCGGATATGAAATTGAAGGTACTGTATTAACCCTAACATCAAGAAACCCTAAAAATGGTCTCTCTTTTTGCATCTCAAGTTTTCAACTCTCACGTTTGTAGTTACCTTTCAAGTTTTCAAAGTTCAGATCTCAGTCTTTCACTTTCTTTAAGAAGAGCTGTAATATATTCTCCCTTTTTTATTTCACTCTTCTGATTCTTCTCTCTTCTGAGTATTCTAGTAACCTCTCTATACCTGGCTACAAATATTTATGATCATCAAGGGTATTTTTTATTACCTTAAAATTGGCAACATGCTGAATTTGCTCATCTACTCCTGCATATGAAAATGATGGACTTAAATTAAGAATGACAGCAAACACAATGTTTTCTCTCATTGCGGCTTCTTTGGTACAAACCGGATTCCAAAAAAGTTGGGACACTAAACAAATTGTGAATAAAAACTGAATGCAATGATGTGGAGATGGCAAATGTCAATACTTTATTCAGAATAGAACATAAATCACGGAACAAAAGTTTAAACTGAGAAAATTTATCATTTTAAGGGAAAAATATGGTGAATCAAAATGTCATGGTGTCAACAAATCCCAAAAAAGTTGGGACAAGGCCATTTTCACCACTGTGTGGCATCTCCCCTTCTTCTTACAACACTCAACAGACGTCTGGGGACCGAGGAGACCAGTTTCTCAAGTTTAGAAATAGGAATGCTCTCTCATTCTTGTCTAATACAGGCCTCTAACTGTTCAATCGTCTTGGGCCTTCTTTGTCGCACCTTCCTCTTTATGATGCGCCAAATGTTCTCTATAGGGGAAAGATCTGGACTGCAGGCTGGCCATTTCAGTACCCGGATCCTTCTCCTACGCAGCCATGATGTTGTGATTGATGCAGAATGTGGTCTGGCATTATCTTGTTGAAAAATGCAGGGTCTTCCCTGAAAGAGATGACTAGATGTTGTTCTAGAACCTGAATATATTTTTCTGCATTGATGGTGCCTTTCCAGACATGCAAGCTGCCCATGCTACACGCACTCATGCAACCCCATACCATCAGAGATGCAGGCTTCTGAACTGAGCGTTGATAACAACTTGGGTTGTCCTTGTCCTCTTTGGTCCGGATGACATGGCGTCCCACATTTCCAACAAGAACTTCGAATCGTGACTCGTCTGACCACAGAACAGTCTTCCATTTTGCCACACTCCATTTTAAATGATCCCTGGCCCAATGAAAACGCCTGTGCTTGTGGATCTTGCTTAGAAATGGCTTCTTCTTTGCACTGTAGAGTTTCAGCTGGCAACGGCGGATGGCACAGTGGATTGTGTTCACTGACCATGGCTTCTGGAAGTATTCCTGAGCCCATTCTGTGATTTCCTTTACAGTAGCATTCCTGTTTGTGGTGCAGTGCCGTTTAAGGGCCCGGAGATCACGGGCATCCAGTATGGTTTTACGCCTTTGATGTGAGGGTTGCCCACTAGAGGGCAGTGTTTTTAGTCTGTAGTTTTGTTTCTAGACTCAGTTTCCCAGAAGCCTCCTCAGTCAGGTGACGTGGATGCTCACCTGAACTGAGGAGGCTCATTAGCACTGTTATAAATACCTGTTTGTTCTGGGAAACTGGGTCGAGCATTAATTTCTGTTATGTGGGTTTTGTTTCCTTGTTTTAGTTTGGTTTCATTATAGTTGGCATTTAGTTTCTGGAGCTCTTTAAGTTTGTATTTGCTTTGATTTAGTTTATGTCTCTTTGTCTCTGTGTCTCCTAGCAGGATTAGCCTCTAGGAGAATTAGCCTTTTGTGTTGACCCTTTTGTGTAAGTAACCCCCATTGCATGTTTAGCTAGTAGTCTGTTTAAATACTAATGAGGGTGATACTAACATGTTTAGATCTTAGTCTGTCTAGTCTCCTTGTCTGCTTAGCTCTTAGTCTGTTTAGGTACTAACATCTTTAGCCACTAACCTTTAGAGTTCTTAGTCTGTTTCATACCTAGTCTGCTGTGCACCTTGTCTGTTCATTCCCTTGGGTCTCAGGCTACTAGCCTGTTGAGCCATTAGTCTGATTAGCTATGAGCTAGCTTAGCAGCTAATGTGCAGAACAGGTGGTAGACCTAGCCAAGCCTGTCTTATGTTTGTTTATCCCTTGCATGTATAGTCCCTGGTGTTTAGTTCTCTAGGCTGTTTAGTATGTCTTGTCTCGTCCAGTTTGTATCCCCATGTCTGTACTGTATTAGATCGTGTAATCCCGAGTCTGTGTTTGTATTTTGAGTTTTTGTTTGATAGCATGCTCCATGTTTTTAGCCAACTTCCTTAGTTCATGTTTTGTTTGTTTGATTCTCATTAAAGACTCTTTTGTTTCACTGCATCCCCTCTGCGTCTATGCCTCCACACCAAGCCCACAGTCCAACATCATAACAGAACGTGACACTTGACCCTTATGCACAGAGATTGTTCCAGATTCTCTGAATCTTCGGATGATATTATGCACAGTTGATGATGATGATGATGATGATGATGATAGCTGCAAAGTCTTTGCAATCTTTCGCTGGGTAACACCTTTCTGATATTGCTCCACTATCTTTCTGCACAACATTGTGGGAATTGGTGATCCTCTAACCCATCTTGGCTTCTGAGAGGCACTGCCACTCTGAGAAGCTCTTTTTATACCCAATCATGTTGCCAATTAACCTAATTACTGTTAATTGGTCTTCCAGCTCTTCGTTATGCTCAAATTTACTTTTTCCAGCCTCTTATTGCTACTTGTCCCAACTTTTTTGGGATTTGTTGACACCGTGAAATTTGGAATCAACATATTTTTCCTTTAAAATTATACATTTTCTCGGATTAAACTTTTGATCTGTCATCTATGTTCTATTCTGAATAAAATATTGACATTTGCCATCTCCACATCATTGCATTCAGTTTTTATTCACAATTTGTTTAGTGTCCCAACTTTTTTGGAATCCGGTTTGTAGTTTCTCAATTTTTTTTTCTCACCTTCTACTGTACATTTTCTTTGTAAGGTAAGCTCCTAGACTTTTGTCTTTTGTTCCTGTTTTGTCTGTCGATAACTACACATGAAATAGAAAATATATAAACAAAATACTATTTCTTTATATTACCACATTTCATATTTCATCTGGCTAACCTTTAATGATGTCTAAACAAAACTACTGTACATGTCTTTTGGAAAGATAATGGGGTCAGGGTCTGCATTTATTTTAGCACGGTGACAAGCAACTTTTCCTCGTTTGAAATCGCATCTATGATTAAAAAGGGGTGTTACTGTATATGTTAACACTTACCACAAGACCAAGCAACAAAATGGCTTTATCGTTGCCTTTTAGTGCTTTGATTTTAAATAATTACATTTTTAAAGACAGTTACTGGCCTCTTGGCATGCAGTTCTGTTAAAAATTAGAACAGGATAATTTCCTGTCACATGGTCATCTTGCATATTATCAATGCATCCCTGCATGTTGGTTCACCACATATCTACTCTAACCACGTACTGTTTTACTTGTCCTAGAAATATGGTGGCGTCAGCAAAGTAATGTCATTAGTTTGTATATAATGTTAAATTTTTTCTGCACTTGCATCCTGCCTCAACTCCCTTTGTGACATATTATGATCCATAATATGTCTATTATAAAGACACTTAAAAGAAGGTTTAAGTGGGTGTCCCTTGGTATTGCCCTTTATGTTCAGTCGAATGATGAGGTAAAATGTTTAGATTGAACCACTAGCCTAATTTCTATGTGTCTATGTGTGTGTGTTGGGGGGGGGGGTGCCCTAGATGAAAGTATTTTCTTTCATTTTTAATTTTGTCTCAAAGAGACATTTGCCAATCGGAAACATTCACTTAAGGGCTCGTCACAGCCAGCCATCTGAAATCAAACCATTATGGCTAAGTTATTGTGCCCAATACTCAAACAGATCCTAAAAAATTAAGGATATCCATAAAGCCAGACAATTTATTTTCTAGAAAGTTTTGTCTTTTCAAGTGTATATAGGAATTATGGAGGATTTATTAAATTGTACAAGACATCCTCTTGAATCTTCAAGGGAACTTGCCTAAACATGACCTGAAGTGAGGCAGCGTGTAGCAAACACTGGTGGCACTCCACTGGTGCCAGTAACCAAGGTGTCATCTTTTACTCAGTCCAATGTGAGTTCACAGCCTAAATTTCTCAAAATCACACACAGCTGCCGTTTAGTAGAAGCAGTTTTATTTACTGTTGCAAATGTGCTTTTGTGCCCTGCTATATCTCACTGTGCCATATTATATCTCTTTTATACTTCTGTGTAGGCAGTTTCTAATTCTGTGTATTTTCTCTTTACTGTGGATAGTTTCTGTACACCCCAGAAAGAATGCCTCTGCCACTTTCTCCTTTTTCTTTTGCAACATTACTTTCACATGCATTCATTGTACAAATAATACTTTGCTTTGCTTTATTATATACCAAAGAAAGTTACTCTATGCCTATATAAAGCATTTTGACAAAATCAATGCATTCCTTCTGCAGAGTTCCCTGTTTGTGTTGTCAAATGGTGAGAATTAATTAGCATTTTGTCAGTTAGTGGTGTGATGAAGTGCAAAATGTGGCTGCCAAACAACCGATTCATTTTGAGCAGAGATGTTCCTGACTTTAGCTAAACTGACTGCCAGTTTTTAGCTTTTATCACTGGCCACTGACCATTGCGATGTTGTACTTGCATTGGCATTTTATTCTCACTGACTTGGGATCATACTTCAACTGGTCCTGACAGTTGGTGATTGTGAAAAATAGAAAACTTTTATTGAAAAGAATTGACTGTTTTCATGCATGTAATTAGACATGCACCAATCAATCAGGTCATGATTGGATTCGGTTTTCAACTTAATTGGCCAAGATTGGTGATCGGTCAATTCACTCAGATATAACCAATTTTATGCTGATTGCACTTAGGCTTGATGGGACAGAAATACATTGACTATCTTCTGTAGCCAGAAGCTCTAAAATAAGAAGTGGTGTACTCTCATGTCATTTGTAAAGGCACTTTTTTCCCACCCCTAGAGGTGCGTGTGTAGCAGTTGATGAAGCTCATGTTTCAGAGGAAACATGTGATAACCTTCACACTCCTTGTGAATTTTTCATTTTATTTGTGCAAAAAAGCTCAAAGCTTGAAAAAAATCATGTAACCTTGTGCAGTTTTAAAAATGCTAAATAAAAATATAACATTTTTATTTAATAGTCCATGATTTATTATATACATGGACTATTAAATAAAATTAAATCCTTTTTCATTTTCATAATTTTTTAAAAATCAGTATTTGCCAAAATTGGTACCTGCTGATCACTTCGGCTGAAAACTCTGAAATTGGGATCACCAAAGAGGATTGCAATCTCTACTGAATCTCTAATGACTTTTTAATTTATTAATATAATCACATATTGAGATTTTAAATTTAAGGTCAACCCTCCCAATGGCGCACACAGCATTTTACTGCACCTGTGATCAGCTGTGGTCATCTTAATTAGCTGAGCATGAAAAGAGCTTTCCTGATGTATTTCACTTCCTGGTAGTGCAACTACCAATGCAAAAAATCAAATATGGGTGTCAAGGCACTGTCACAAGATCCAGGATAAAGTGTACAGGCACTAGTGAGGAGAAGGATACAAAAAAGGCTTGAATGTCGCTCCATGAGAAAAAGCAAGAAGGAACATGGTCAGAGAGGCTACCAAGAGGTCTACAGCTTGGTGTGTGTATGTGACGACAATATCACAAATTCTCCACAAATGTAGGAATGCAAGTTGCATGAGAATGCAAATATGACAATGCCCCAAAGCATGCAGAAAAACTGATCACCCAGTGAATGAAGGGGAAAAAAGCTTTGAATGTTCTTGCATGGCTTAGTCAAAAGCCCAGACATAAACCCTATTGAAAATCTGTGGAATGACTTGAAGACCGCAGTCCACATAAAATTCAACTCAACTTGAGCGGTTCTACTGTACAAAGAAGAGTGGGCAAATATTGCAAGGTCTGAATGTGCAAATGGAGTATAGACCTATCCCAATAGATCAAGGGCTGTAATTACAGCAAAAGGTGTTAAAAAAAAAATACTGACACATGAGGGGTGATCCTTTTCCATTGCCGCGATTATTTTAAAGTTTATTATTTTAAAGTTTGTGTTGAGTTAATACAGCTGGATAGAATATTTTTTTTCATTCAATCTCAGGCCGCAAAGCAACAACATTTTATTATTGGACATGTGAAGTATGGAGGAGGTTTAATATCTTGGGTGAGCATTAGCGTTAGCTTTGGAAGTGCTAGTTTGTTGCCGAGTCATCACCCACCTGCACCACTGTGAGTTTTCTAATGCTGCAGTTCAGATTACTATCCCTACCTAAGGCATCCAGATGTTCCCCTGCAGAAACACTGCTCTCATGCTCACTAACCAAGTGACAGATGCCTAAATGTAAATGTTAAGACTGTACCTGCTCCAATAATGCTACTGTCTTTTTTTGTCAGAGTGCTAATTAATATATACCTAATAAAATAGTTATTATTAAATAAAGGTAAAGATTAACTAAACTGACTAAACATCCTGCACACCACACACACTTACAGTAACAAGCTCTATGTTGGCCGTGATAAGCATTTACCGTACTTTAGTCTGGGTTTTGTTGATATTACTTCAAACAGATCCAGTGGGATAGATGTTTTGAGGCAAAGAAACATGTTCTTAAAAAACTAAATGGTGAAAGTAAAAGATGCTATACAATAAAACTAAAACATAAAACTGTTGATTGCTTGCAAAAAATTACAAGGAGTATAATTTAGATGTTGATTCAAGCAAGATTCTCACAGCCTTCATGCCTGCTGGGAGCAAAGGTTAGACTGTCTGGTCTGATCCTACAGAAAACACAATACCGTACCACCACGTTATTATATGTCCTCAAGAGACACTACTATAGAAATAAAAATTGGATATCAATGTGCAGCTTGTGTAGCAGTACAGATTTACTGTCTTTTAACAATAACTCAACTTGTAGACTTTATTGTCTAAATAACTGGCAACGAAAATGAGTACACCCTAAATGAACATGTCAAAACTGTGTCCAAAGTGTCATATTTTGTGTGAGCACCATAGTTATCTAGCACAGCCATTCTGGGTACGGAATTCACCAGACCTGCACATGCTGTTGCTGGGATCCTCTTTCATTTCTCCATAATATCACAGACCTGCTAGATGTTACACATGGCGCTTTGAGGATGCCTCACAGGTGCTCAATAGGGTTACGGTCTGGACACATACTTGGCCACTGACAATCACATGAACATTATGAATAGGACATGCGACTTTGAATAGTTAAAGAAGTACAGCTGTTATTACTTAAGGGGTACTCACTTTTGTTGCCAGCTATTTTGTATGTTGAGTTATTTTTAGAGGACAGTAAATCTACACTTTTATACAAGCTGCACATTGACATTGCAGGTTATTGTAGCTTGCTAGAAGTAGCCATCAAAAGATGGGCACAACTGGAGCTTTTCCACTGCATAGTACGGCACAGCACGGTTCAGTACAGCTCAGTTCGGCTCGGTTTGCGCTGCCACTGCAGTTTAGTACTGCTTTAGAGTGGGCGGGATTATTCACGTGTCGTTATAGTTGCGCCGCCTCTACTGCCGTGACATCATCGTAAACGCGCCACAAACAAACACACAACAATGGAGCATATCAACGGAATGGGGTTCTTCATTCTCGCAATGTGGATGTTTTTAACAGCAAGATGAAGGAGTTTGTTTCAAAAGAGGCTGATGGCAGCCAAAGAAAACACAGCTAAAAAAGACAAGAGAGTTTGGGAACTTCGTTCGCTGTGCTAAATATAGCGGTTCTGTTGTGTCTCGTGTCGCAAGTTCAGTGACGCAGTAATGACGATTTTCTCCGGCCAATCAATGACCAGCAGAGTTTACACGTCACGTTTTGGTAACAGTCCGGCGCGTTTGGAACCTCGGCTGAGGTGGTACTAAAAAAAGGACCAGGTACCAGGTACTGTTCCCAGTGGAAAATCCCCCAAAAGTGAGCTGAACTGAACTGTGCCGTGCCGTACTATGCAGTGGAAAAGGGTTGGATATGGTCAGAACAGATCCCCTTATCATTACACCCCCTGAATTTGTTCATACAACACAGGAAGAATTCATGCTTTTATGTTGATTTCATGTATGCCAAATCCAGACCCTACAGTATCTTCCGAATGTCCCAGCGGAAATTGAAAATCATCAGACCTGGCAACTTTTTTCCAATCTTCTATTGTCTAATCTCTGTGATGACTCGGCAACAAACATGCAAATTGTAGCATCAGTTTCCAGTTCTTAGCTGACCAAAGTGGCATCTATGTAGCATAATCTTTTGCCGCAGTAGCCCATCTGCTTCAGGGTTCAATGTGTTGTGCATTCAGAGATGCTCTTCAGCATATCTTGGTGTAATGAGGTGTTATTGGGGTTACTATTGCTTTTCTATCTGCTTGAACCAGTCTGGCCATTTTCTTCTGGCCTCTTGCATCAACAACATCATTTTTGCTCAAAGAGCCGCTACTCACCGGATATTTCCTCTCTTTCACACCATTCTCTATAAACTCCAGAGATGGTTGTGCGTAAAAGTCCCAGCAGATCAGCAGTTTGTGAAATTCTCAGACTAGCCAGCCCATCTGTCATCAACAAATATGTCACATTCAAAGTAGTTTAAATTACCTTTCCTCCTCATTCTAATGCTTGTATTGAACAGCAGATTGCTTTGACCATGTCTACATACCTAAATCATTGAGTTGCTACCATGTGATTGACTGATTAGATATTGTGAGTTAAAGCGTAGCTAAACAGGTGTACCAAATCAAGTGGCCAGAGAGTAATTAATATATATACACACACACACATGTGTATATATATAGGTACAGTATACAATGATATATATATTCGTTTCTATGGCAGTTACTTTTAAGGAGTTGGGTTGCCAGCTCGACGCCCAATTGTCATTCACACACTACGGGCAATATGGGAATGCCAGTTAGCCTAACCTGCATGTTTTTGGACTGTGGGAGGAAACCGGAGTACCGGAGTTAACCAAACAAGCAGGGGAGAACATGCAAGTTCCATGCCCATAGACCCAAAGAGGAAATCGAACCCCAGTGCGACAGTGTAAACCACTAAGCCACTGCAACGCCATGATACCTTTGTATCAGGTATAAAAAGGTAGAGGTCCGTGGCACCTGTTGAGATACAAAGACTTCAAGAAACTGCTGTCCACTCTTTCATCTGTCTCGCATTCGATATGCAGTAGTTGATGGTCTGTCCACTTTATCTGTTGATGACAATTTTCTTTGTTGTAGATAGTTGTTCAGATATCCAAATGCGTCTGTTTATGCTTTTCTGTGAGTTATTTCAGCACTAGGTACACCCTTATATAGCAAAACAACAAAAAAAATTAATCATTGCACACTGCTCTTCTTTGTGGAGCATTCGCTTTTGCTCACACTTGCAGAATAGTGACTGCAGAGATAGTAGCCTTGAAGAGAAAGTGCTGATGAGACAGTGAGCCAACAGAATATTAAATATGTGCGGATAATTTATGACTCACCCTTGTACATGTAAATATGTCTGTAAGAAAGAAAAAAAAATTATACACATACACATACCATTGATTGAGAATCTGAGGGATTCATCGACACATGATATTGGAGAGAAATTTATGTGATGGAAATAAATGTTATGACATTGTATACGCTTTAGGGCTGTAGCTATCGAATATTTTAGTAATAGAGTATTCTACCAAAAATGTAATTGATTAATTGAGTAATCGGATAAAATTTACTTTTTTAAATTAAAATTTAAAATATATAAGAGAAACAAAGATTAATTGGTTTTCTTTTTAGAAAAATCTACTTTTATTTTTTAAATGCATACAGCATTTTATCCAAAAATAAACATTGTCGTTATTCACAATACAAGGAATAGCAAGTTGATTGAGATGAATTAAGTGCATTACAGTGCCATACATTATTATTTCAAAGCCTTTTCTCCGATGCAAAAACCAAAAAAAAAGATATTTCAAATGACTAAGTAAAAAACAAAGGCACACATTTAATTAAATAATTATACAAAAACGCTAAGGTGTGCAACTAAACTTTCAGGACTAAAAGTTTCAAAATCAACAGCTCAGGCATAACATGGTCACATTCTGCTAGGTGTTGGTCTGTGGGCTTGGTGTGGAGGCATAGACGCAGAGGGGGATGATGTGTAAAACAAAGAGTCTTTAATAAACAAAAACCAAACAAGCATGAACAAAACATGAACTAAGGAAGTTGGCTTGACTTGAAGCATACTATAAAAGAGAACTCATAACTCTTACACAGACTAGGGATGACACACACTAATACAATACAGACATGAGATACAAACTGGACAAGACAAGACGCACTAAACAGACTAGAGGACTAAACACTAGGGACTATACATGCAGGGGATAAACACATACAAGACATGCTTGGCTAGGCCTATTAGCTGTTCTGCACATTAGCTGCTAAGCTAGCTAGTAGCTAATCAGACTAATTGCTAAACAGGCTAGTAGCCTCAGACCCAAGGGATGAACAGACAAGGTACACAGCAGACTAGGTATGAAAGACTAAGAACTCCTAAAGGTTAGTGGCTAAACAGGTTAGTACCTAAACAGACTAAGAGCTAATCAGACGATGAGACTAGACAGACTCGAAGACTAGACAGACTAAGATCTAAGCAGGTTTAAAGTAGTGCCCTCATTAGTATTTATACAGACTAAGATCTAAACATCCAAGGGAGGTTACTTACACAAAAGGGTAAACACAAAAGGCTAATTCTCCTAGAGGCTAATCCTGCTAGGAGACACAGAGACACAGCAACATACTAAATTAAGACAAATATAAACTTAACTTAAAAGCTCCAGAAACCAAAAGGCCAACTATAATTAAACCAACTGAAACAGAATCAGATAAAACAAAACCCACTTAACAGAACTGAAATTAAATTAATACTCGACCCAGTTTCCCAGAACAAACAGGTATTTATACTAATACTAATGAGCTTCCTTGGTTCAGCTGGGCATCCGCGTCAGCTGACCGAGGTGCCTTCTGAGAAACTGGGTCTACAACCAAAAATTACAAAACTAACAGTGCCCTCTAGTAGGCAACCCTCAGACATATAAGCCTTTACAGACAATTTCTGGTGTTTTGTCTTCCTGGTTTCTTCATCTCTTGGTTCGCTGATATTTTTATCACTCCCTTCTATTTTGTAGTCCGCACCAGAACGCTCCCTCAAATTAATACACAGTTAACTGCTTGTGTCTCCTTCCGCTTTTTGGGTGACATAAGCGCTTCTTCTTGATTGGTGTTTACTGGCGGCTTGCATCCGGAAGCGCACTTTGTCAAAAGCGCGCTATCAACAAATAATTGCTCAAAAGCATAATGCAAAATGTTTTAATTAATTAAAAGAAGCCTTGAGGCAGAAGACTTTACCTTAATAATTTTTTATAATCGAATTACTCCAATTACTTGAGGAATCGTTTCATCCCTAATACGCTTACTAAAACGATGCCATGGCTGTATACAAATACATGCTGTAATCAAAGCAAAACTGTCTAATGAAATATTACAGTGTGTGTTTTTTGGCTGAGCTGTGTATATTACACCAATGAGCCCTAACATTATGACCAGTGGCAGGTGAATTGAACATTGGTCAACAACTACACACACCAGGACCAAAGGCCAGCCCATCTGGTCCAGTCCCACAGGAAAGAAAATGTAGCACAAATTGTTGAAAACAGTAAATGATGACCACAATAGAAAGGCACCAGAACATCCAATTTACCACAGCACGACACAAATGAAGGCCATCAGGCAAACAGCCCAAGTTCACTGAACCCATAGCACACAAAGGATTACAGGACGCCCCCTGAGCCACACTCAGAAGGGTCAGAGCCCTGGTGGCACGAGGGAAAAACCTTAATCACTCACTCATCGTCTATACCACTCTATCCTGTATTTAGTGTCGTGGGGAGCCTGGAACCTATCCCAGGAGGCTTACGGCACAAGGCGGGGTACACCCTGGACAGGGTGCCAATCCATCGCGGGCACACACACATACACACACTCACACAACCTACGGGCAATTTGGGAACGTCAATTATCCTAACCTACATGTCTTTGGAATGTGGGAGGAAACCAGAGTACCCGGAGGAAACCCATCAAGCACAGGGAGAACATGCAAACTCCATGCACACAGAGGTGCAAGGCGACAGTGCTAACCACTACACCACCGTGCTACCACCCCAAAACTTATGTAGTTTTAATATTCATGGGTTTTTAATATTTTGGTTGGTTGGTGTATATAAAATGCTATTCGTCCGCTACTTTTGCATTCAGCATATCATAATTAAACTTTTCAATGTCCATAAAAATATCACAGTCAACAAATGCTTCACATAGGAAACAAAAGCCTGGGGAACTTGGGGCTATATAAATTCGGTTTCTCCTCTAATGACGACTAGATCTTGTTGTATAAATGGTCCAAGAGGTTAACTTCCTTCCAGAACTTTAATATTTTGATTAGGCTACCTTTCAAGGTCGATTTAGGACATCTTTGTCTTCCAACATATTGCTGATTTTCTGTTTATAATCCTCAGTCTCTATTATTACTATAATTCTTCCCTTATCTGCTGGAAGCACTATTTGTTCTTTAAAACTGTTTCTTTAATTAGCAGTAGGTAGTCAATCGGAATATTGGTTTTGGCATTTGGGTTTGTGTGTTTGCTGGCTTTTTTGCTGGCTTTCTACCGAGTGGCGAAATATATCTAAAGACTGACGCCTCAGGCCTTAGTTCATTCTCTCAAGGATTAATGAGATTAATGAGGTCCTTTAGCGCTGTACTGTACATAGTAGCAGATAAAATCAAATGAAACATTGGAGTTAAACGGATTCATGATCACAGTACTAAAATTACAGTACAAATTTAGAATTCAAATTAAATTAAATTAAATCTTGTTAGGATCGAATTTAAGCAAAGTGAACATTACCAAGGTGAGCCTTTAGATTTTATCATGTGTAATTAGAAAAGCTACGCGTGTAGGGTTTTGTGTCATTTTATACTTTTTGTTCTTTACATTTGTAGTAGATTTATTAACTGAAATAAATGACCATAAAATTAAAACATTGTCAGGACGTTTTACTGCGTCAGCAGATGTTGATGTCATTCAGCCCCACTTGTGTTTTTGCGTTATTATAAGAATGAAATGCAGTAAGCTGTTATGATCATCATAATTTTCTTTAATCAATAATGACCCCCATTGCGCTGTACCACCGCTGGCAAAACCTTATGTAATACAAGTGAAACATTAAACGAATTTACAACCACTGTACTAAAAATATAGTAATAAATATAGGCGTTTCTTATTTGCATCTAATTTAAGCAAAGTAAATGTATACCTTCATATTTAGCCTTTAGATTATATCATGTAAAACACTAGCGTTTAGCCAGAAAACAGACTCTGGGTGTGCATCAGAAAAAGTTTGCCAGATTAATGTTCAAAAATGATAATCAAATACTTTATAAGCTACATAGCCTTGTCCACTCACAATGACAAAAAACGTTAATGAAAGCAAACAGGGTGCGCTATTCTGTATTGTTTTTTGTGAACTTGAGCCCGTCAGAAAATTAATCGAAACTTTGTGTATACTCGCCTCAGACGTGAAAAATATATACTTCTAGAAAGTGAAATGTCTGCTTTTATACAGTGGGGGAAATAAGTATTTGATCCCCTGCAGATTTTCTAAGTTTGCCCACTTACAAAGAAATGAAGGGTTTACAATTTTTATCATAGGTTTATGGTACAGGATAGAGACAGAATATCAAGCAAAAATCCAGAAAGAGCACACAATACAAATGTTATACATTGATTTGCATTTCAATTAGGGAAATAAGTATTTGATCCTCAAGCAACCAACAATAATTTTGGCTCCCACAGACTGGTTATGTGCTCATATGGTACACATATTAATTTACAACAACGCGTAATGTGTATAAAAGCCACCTGACCACAGAATCTCTATCTTCCATTCAAATCTCATCACTATCGGCAAGACCAAACAGGTGTCAAAGGAAGTCAGGGACAAGACTAATCAGAATAATCATGAGGAAAAATGAGGGATCAGTGCAGGAATACAAGGGGAGGAGCTTGTGAATGATCTAGACAGTTGGGACCACAGTCACCAAACAAAACATTGGTAACATAATATGCCGCCAAGGATTGAAATCAGTGCAGCAAGGTCCCCCTACTCAAGAATGCACATGTACAGGCACATCTGAAGTTTGCCAATGAACAGAAGGATTGGGATAAAGTGAGACCAAAATTTTGCTCTTTGGCATCAACTTGACCCTATGTTTTTGGAGGAAAAAAATGCTGACTATGACCCCAAGAACACCACAGTCCCTACAGTCAAGCACGGAGGTGGAAACATCATGCTTTAGGGCTGGTTTCATGCTAAAGGTACAGACTGACTTTGCTGCACTGAGGGGTTAATGGACGGGCCATGTATTATAACACTTTGGATAAGAACCTCCTGAAAATGGGTCATGGATGGGTCTTCCAGCATGACAATGACCCAAAACATACTGCCAAGGCAACACAGGAGTGGCCCAAGACGAATCACATTAAGGTCATAGAGTGTCCTATCCAGTCTTCAGACCATAATCCTAAAGAAAATTTATGTAGAGAGCTGAAACTTTGAGTTACAAAGCGGCAGGCTAGAAATCTTAAAAAGTAAGAGAAAATCTGTAAAGGATAGTGGATCAAAATGCGTCCTGAGATGTGTGCAAACCTGGTAACCAACTACAAGAAAAGTCTTACCTTTGTGCTTCTCCAGTATATGTGTTTCTCCAGCACGTACTAAGTCATGTTTCACTTGAGGATCAAATACTTATTTCCCTAATTGAAATGCAAATCAATGTATAACATTTGCATTGTGTGCTTTTTCTGGATTTTTGCTTGATATTCTGTCTCTATCCTGTACCATCAGCCTATGATATAAATTATAAACCCTTCATTTCTTTGTAAGCGGGCGAACTTAGAAAATCTGCAGGGGATCAAATACTTGTTTCCCCTAGTGTATATCAGTATTGCTGTTGTGCTACAGTAATTGTTATATGTGTGGTTGCTTTGTTCTCTCCAATACAGAATCTATCCAGAAGATATCCACCCAGTGATCCAATGAACAACCGTAAGGAAGACATGGAAATCGCATCACACTACCGGCAGCTCCTACGCGAGCTTAATGAGCAGCGGCAACATGGCATCTTGTGTGATGCATGTGTGGTTGTTGAAGGTAAGATCTTCAAGGCACACAAGAATGTGCTGCTAGGCAGCAGTCGCTACTTTAAGACACTCTATTGCCAGGTGAAAAAAGGAACAGAGCAACAGGCTACCATCACACATCTGGACATTGTGACAGCACAGGGTTTTAAGACTATTCTGGACTTCATGTATTCTGCACACCTGGCATTAACCAGTAAGAATGTTATTGAGGTTATGTCTGCTGCCAGCTACCTGCAGATGACGGAGATTGTGCAGGCATGCCATGGTTTTATCAGGGCAGCGCTAGACATTAGCATTCGTTCTGAGCTGGCTGACATGGAGCTGTCCAATATAGAGATTGGTGGCATAATTGGCACAGGAATGGGTACTGCTGGAGGAGCCTCTGAAGCACTAGTTTCCATGATCTCAGCTCGCAGCTCTTCACCATGGCTGGTACGTCGTACCAGTCCTGCCAACTCATCAGGGGACTCAGCAATTGCCAGCTGCCATGAAAGTGGCAGCACCTACAGCAAGGAGGAGCATGAACCTAAAAGCCATGAGGACACATGGCCAAATGATTATCGCTCACTTCAAGTCAAAGAGGAGCAGGGATCACCATCTAGTGCTCAGGACAGGACCAGCCAAGAGGCACAGGGAACACCTATAGAGCAGACCAATGGAGGTGAGGGGGGCTGGCAAGCACCTGGTTCAAGACGTAGGAAGAACCGAAAAAACAAGGACACAGTAAGGCACATCATGCAACAGAATGAGAGCAGTAGTTGTGGTGGTTCTCCGATGCCTTCTATGATTTCAACAGCGAGCTGGAGCTACAACAATCAAGCTGACATTCCAGGTAGGACCATGGGCTTTGAAAAGTGTTATCTTTGTTATGAACAACATGTGTAGACAATTTTTGCTTTGTAAGTGGTATGAGATTAGTTTTCCGTTTTTATAAGATGATGTCTCACAATTAAACCTGTTCGAACTCCAACTGGAGACGGTTTAAAGCCAAGGGATTTTCTTTAAACATCTACGGTACAGCTGCTTATAGAAAGAATTTAAAGTATAGGTTTAAAAAACGTATCTGCTCGTTAATTTCCACAAGACACATGGGACACAAACAGTGGGATCACCCTAAAAAGGAATATAACAACATACTGTTAAGGGGATAAGCCTTGCTTGTCTAGGCAGCATATAGCTGCGATGCTGTTAGTTATATAGATCATTAAAAGTAAGGCAATTCTAATCTCTAGTGCATTTGAGGAGTCTGTAAAATAGGCTCACATGCTCTTTAGGAATGCAGGATAATTGAATTGACCTCAGTGTCAGAGTGAGGATAGACGTGTTCGTGTGTGCACTTGTCTGTGTGAACATATTTTTTAAAGCCCCACAATTATAGGAATATCTAATAGTTTTGACCTTTTTATGAAAAAACTGCAGCTTTAAAACATTTGAAATTAAATGAAAAAGAGACTAAATGCTTCCTTACTGAGGTTAGGGTTATGGGTAGATTTATATGAAAACGTTAATTAGCTGCACTAATTATTATGTTAATGGAAGTTTTTGACAAGGTTAGTACAACAGTGTGTGCATGTGTACATTCTCTATTAGAAGCCTCTATTTTTTTTTATAGGTATATTTTGAGTATCCCTTTTCAGACTGTTGCGATAACATTCATGGTTTATTTGGTTAATGATTTACATGAGAAGAGTTGGTCCTTTGTTCTTCTCCCTTATTAACAGAGCTTTGTCTATCTACCTTTAAAATATATGTTTAAAATAACAGTTCGGACAGTTCGGAAAGACAGACAGAAATTTTGGAAATGGCAGTCTACCAATTGATTGCATGTTTGCTAAACTTTGAACTAAATTGTACTTAATTTTGTAGGTTTCCTTGCTCATAATAAGAGATTTGTCACTTACCTTCAGTAGGACCATGCAGTTTTACTTTTTTGGTATTTAAACTTGATATAAATCTGGGTCTTCTTAAGACAGATACATTTTACAAATTACAAAGGAGTTTTGGTCTTTTAAAAGTTGTTTTCATGACAAAGCAACCATATTACACAGTAGAAATGAGTGGCATAATTTCACTTTGTCATGCAAAATGGCACAAAGTTTAGATTTATGTCTAAAGATTAGGCATCTGCAGTAGTCATTATAATGATTCATTGTCATAGCAGCACCAGCTAGCACCATTGTCATAGCATCTCCAACCGGCAACAACGAGACATCTAAAGCATTTTTTTTACATGTTTATATGGGTTCATTCCATTTATATCAAATTTGTGTAGCATGATAGGAAAACACGAATAATGGTAAACTAATCGTAAAATCTAAAGATGTGTTAAACAATGTCTTTAGTGTATACCGAAAGCAAAAGAATTGGTGTTGTTGTTCCAGTTCTTCCAGAAGGGATCATACACAAGACAAAAATTATGACTCCGAGCCACACAGTGCTCACTGTGATGTTATTCTTTAATATTTATTTTTCTATTTTGTGAACTTTTATTGTAACAAAACATTGAAATACTTCCTGAGGCTTTACAATATTTAGACTACCTTTGGATAGAATGATGTCGAAAAGTCCACAATGCTAAAAAAAAATTATTTAACATTTCTTTTAAAGGGTTTATTTTATTTAAAATAACTTTGCTTAGCATATATAACTATATAAAATCATCATATAGTTGTGAAGATTCTTTTCCATGTCAAACGGTACTGCCATTGGAGTATTGATGAATATGCAATCAGGAAGTGTGGCATAATTCCATGATTTTGTTGGACCGACTTTTGCTTTGATTACGGCCATGGTATCTTTTCATTAAGCTTATGCAACATCACTACATTTGTTTCAGTCTCATTAATTTCTCTCCTGTTGGGAGAGTCAGATTCTTGTGTAAAGATTTATCAAGTACCTCCCAAAAATTATCACTGGGGTTAAGGTCTGAACTTTGTGGTGGCCAATCCATGTGTGAAAATTATGTCTCATACTCCCTGAACCGCCCTTAATCACAATTAGAGCCCAGTGAAGCCTGGCATTGTCTTCTTGGAATCTGCCGATGCCATCAAGGAAGAGAAAAAAAAAATCTTCATTGATTGAAAAACCTGGTTATTCAGTATATTCAGATATATAAATCAGTTGACCTAATTTTTTGGGGCATATAACATTGCTCCAACTATACCTGACCAACAGAAGCAAGCCCAGATCATAATGCCTCCATACGCTTATACGGTAGGCATCACTTGATCCACTTCTCTTCTTTCCCATTCCACTTCTTTCCTCTTCTTATGCCTACAAAACTGTTTAGTCATACTCACTTGAGTTCCCTTTGTATAATGTGTGTAAATATACTCTTATTTTGCCTATAAAAAATAACAGTGAGATCTTTTGGTTTTTGCTTAAGTTTTGTTAAAAGTGATCTCCCATCAGAAGGGTTTAGGTGGGCGGCCTTGTCTTGGTAGGTTTACAGTTGTGCCATTCTCCTTCCATTTCTGAATGATCGCTTGAACAGTGCTTCATGGGATGTTGAAGGCTTTGGAAATCTTTTTGTAGCCTAAGCCTGCTTTAAATTTCTCAATAACTTCATCCCTGTCCTGTCTGGTGTGTTCTTTGGACTTCATGGTGTTGTTGCTCCCAATATTCTCTTAGACAACCTCTGAGGCCATCACAGAGCAGCTGTATTTGTACTGACATTAGATTACACACAGATGCACTCTATTTAGTCATTAGCACTCATCAGGCAATATCTATGGGCAACTGACTGTACTCAGACCAAAGTGGGCTGAATAATTACGCACACCCCACTTTGCAGTTATTTATTTGTAAAAAATGTTTGGAATCATGTTTGATTTTTCGTTCCACTTCTCACGTATAGACCACTTTGAATTGCTCTTTCACGTGGAATTCCAATGAAATTGATTCATGTTTGTGGCTGTAATGTGACAAAATGTGGAAAAGTTCTAGGGGGCCAAATACTTTTGCAAGCCACTGTATATATACACGTAAAAAATGTGTCGACATCATCAGAAGACTATAAAGAGTTCATACATGTCTTCTGAATGTGTCGACACATTTTTACGTTTTTAATAAGATATATTGGCATATTCACGAATCAGGACATTCGCATACTGTAGTTAACACTATTAGATAAGGATCTTTTGTAAAACAAAATAAAATTCATGTTTGATTTATCATTGGAAAAAATATTGTTTCAGGCTAACTAATTATACACAATTCTTCGTTGTACGTGGTAAGGCTTTTAGATAAAGTTCAGTGCCTCCGAGTGGCGCAGTGGTAGAGCGCTTGCCCTATCATCCGGAGATCGCTGGTTCGTACCCCAGGTGATGCTGTTTTTCTCTCACAGCCGGAGGCACAGAGAGAGCTGATTGGCCGGGCTCTGTCAGGGGGGAAGGATGAGAGGTACTTGCGCTCCCACATTAATCACGGCTCTACAGCCAATCAGGGGCGTCTGTGAGCTCCCGCACGCGGAAGGAGCGGCTAGCACTTTCCTCCGAGTGTGTTATTCCGCCCCTAATGGTGCGTGAGGAAGCAGTTCGAAAAGATGCGGTCGGCTGACGTCACGCGGTTCGGAGGAAACATGTGATAGTCTTCGCCCTCCCGACTGAGTGGTAGTGGAAGCCTTAATTGGCTATGACTAATATTAGGGAGAAAATTGGAAAAAAAAAACCCAAAAAAATTATAAAAAAAAAAAGTTCAATTAAATTTTATTTGTATAGCATTTTTAGCAAAGCAGCTTTACATAATCAAAAGAGTCCTTCCATGCGCCATCTTGCAGATATTCAGTGAAGCACAACACATTTATTTAAATTCCGGATTGTTGCTTGCAGCAAGTCGCGGCACACCGCACGCCAAGTTGCGGCATCTCGCGGGAAAACATGTGCATTCTTAATGGCCACATCTGCATATACTTTTTTTTATCTACATTTTTTATGTGCATATCATATCATACGTGTTAACTGCATTAGGCAGTTAAATGCAGCAAGCACATGCATCTAACCATATATTGGCACCCAAAATAGGAATCGGGATCAGTGCATGATACCACAGTGGGACTATATTAAGTTTTATGAATAACAATGATCTTCTTATTTTGACTCCAGCTTTATTGCCTCCTGTAACTCGATATCAGAAAATTCTGCAGTTTGTATAACATGCTTCACACATGTAATAGCTGTTCAATAAAAAGTAAATAAACATGTGATTTGAACAACGGTGGGTCCTAACCCAGTATAGCTTTAAACAACACCATTGGGGCACAGTAAGCTACTGTATACAGTACAAAAGCAGCAACAAAGATTTTGTTTTTGGGATCTTGAATGACTCCTAAACTCTATTTTTTTTAAAATAATAATCATTTGACTGCTGTTCTTCCTGCAACTTATCTAAATAGCTCATAAATAAAAGCTCCCCTGAATCAGATATCACAAAGAACATCATTTATGAGTTTGTTCTGTAGCCTTTCCAAAGTGTTTTAGATACACAATGTGCCTAAAAACAAAAAAGCTAATGGTCTAGCTGGATCTTTAGCAAAATCATGAGTGATTGGTAAGGTTTCAGTCTGTTTTAGTCATGATTTATTATTAATAAGGATCTGCATATCACCAATGACTATGGAATTTATTTTTGTTTTGAATAATTGAAAAAAAGATATTTGCATTTTGACAATGTCATTGTTGCAAAGCAGCTTTAAAAAATGGAAGTAAAATGAGATAAATATAAAGAAAATGTTTAAATTACAGTGATAATTTTGTCACTGATGAGAGCTATGGAATGAGCACTTAGTAGTGATAATAGTTTATGTAAGAGCCATATCGTACTTGCTATGAATTTGTTGTGTTTATTTTATTTTATTTGTTGTTATTTCATTTATTCTACCTTGTTCTATTCATTAGTAAAGCATTAAGCATTAAGTTTGTTACATAAGCCATAAGCTTTAAATTTCTTTAAATGCATCCATTTTGACAATCGAAAGTTGGTCTGTGATGTCATTCCACTATTACATGCATTTGTATGACTGTCGTATGATAGAGAGTTCAGTTTAGATGCGGAAGGCTACGGAAACACAAGCTTTTGACCGTAAGCTCGTGAGCTCCCCTTAAGCTGGGAATGTACGATACAACAACTAGGTTGTTGTAACCGTAAGCTCCCGTAAGTAGAGATATACAACAAGAGTGTTGTTATATACGTAAGCTAAGACTGTAATTTATAAGATACAGCAAATAGGTTGTTGTAAAAGTCAGAGATTTGCAAGATGCAGCAACTGATGTAATCACAGTGGATTTACTCAAGACGACTGTATGAAGTGTTGATTCTTTGATGCTGACAAAATAAACTACAAGAGACAAAGAGATTGGACTTGTGTCGTGTGAGTGAAACTTTAAACCAGAGCTACACGTCAAAACTGGTGAAATATGACCGCATCTACATAAAGTCAAAAGCTTTCCGCTGTTTGAACGAAAACAAGCGAAACCGAAAGAGACTTTCCCGTTTTGTTTGAACTTCATGATGTTAAGCGACGAGGACAATGAAGAAGTCTCGGCAGAAGACAGTGTGTCACAAGTTGCGGCGGCTGAGCCACAAGGAAGCGTGACGTCCGCGGCTTCCTCATCTCGCCGCAGAGAAGAAGCCGACAGAGCAGCTCTGATGGCAAAGGCTGCAACCTTGGACGAATGTCTCCAATTAGAAATGGAGGAAGCGCAACTAAAGGGACGACTAGAAATGGAGGAAGCGCAACTAAAGGCACGACTAGAAATGGAGGAAGCACAACTAAAGGCACAACTAAAAGCACGACTAGAAATGGAAAAGGCACAACTAAAGGCAAAAAAAGAAAGGCTGGAAACCAAAACGGCACTCGCCATGCACGGTGCCAAATTGAGTGCTTCAACGTCAAGATCGCGAAGGACAACAGCCAGCAACAGAGAGCGCAGTCATTGAACTGAGCAGCGCGCACTTCCGCAATAATGGATATGACAGCCGACAGCCGGTTAGAGAGAGCTCAGTCATTGAACCGAGCAGCCTGTACTTTCAAAACTCGGAATGCAATGAACTTTACCAGCACGTTCCGTTGACGGAATATTGCGAACTGCCATCATGTCTACAGGCAACCCACGTAAGTTTGCCCATCAGTGCCAGACCTACAATGGCAAGTACTCTAAATGAATGTCCTACCGTAAACACTGAAAACATAAGTCATAGTTTTGATACATCATATTCTCAAATGCCAACGCCCCATGGGGCAGCGCACTCAGGTGTGCCCATAAGCGCAAACACACAACTGACAAACTCCTTAAGGGACACCCGAGATCATGATTCTCTACGTCATGGACTTGACACAATGCATCACCAAATGCAACGTCAGGCAGAACTCACGGAAATGCTCGCGAGGAGCCAAATGCTGTTCTCGTTGCCTCGGCACGACCTTTCTCCCTTTTACGGAGACCCGATTCAGTTCAAATCCTTCATGTTGTGCTTTGAACGCTTCGTTGAATCCAAAATGGACAATGACATCGATAAGCTGTCATATCTCGAACTGTACACCAAAGGGGAACCCAAAGACCTTGTAACGAGCTGCATGCACATGACAAATGGGTATGCAAGAGCAAAGAAACTGCTGCGCGACAGGTTCGGAAACGAGCTGAGAATTGCAGCAGCCTGCAAGCAAAAGGCAACTAATTAGCCAAACATAAAGACAGACGACGGACGGGCGTTAAGCGCCCTCTCCTCTTTCCTGACAACTTGCGAAAACGCAACAGCAAACTGTGAATCTGTGGACGAGTTGAACAGCAGCGAGTGCATGAACACCATTCTTACGAAACTGCCCTACAAGCTGATCGACAGGTGGAAGCCTTGCGCACGCCAGCACAAGAGCCAAGTTTGCTCTGCTGGTGGACTTCATAGATCAACAAGCCAGACTGTACTCCGACCCGCTCTTCGCCGACCTGGACGCCATGACCAGCGATAAGAAACACAGTCGCACATCTCTTCAAGGACACGAACAAAAAAGGGAAGGAAAAGCCAGGGTCAGCTTTGCAACCGATGTCAGACAGGTTGGTAAAATTCACAAAGACTCGATTACAACGAAGAATGCCGGTACGTTAGCCGTTAGCGCTTTCACTAAGCCGTGCGCATATTGTAAAAACTGCCACATCTTAGACGAGTGCGTAAAATTTTACGATCAGACACACAAAGCCAAAGTAGAATTCATAAAAAATAATGGATTCTGTTTCGGATGTTTAAGAAAGGGTCATTTGTGGAAAGACTGTACAAGAAAAATTATATGTTCATTGTGTTCAAAGCCACATCCACGCATGCTACACATAGCAGTGCCAGATACGGCGCAGTCAGTTACGAGCGCCCACAGAAACGAAACTGAAAGTGACACAACAAATACACCAACTGCAGTGAGTCACGAATCAAATGCGCTCACTGGGGCTGGAGGTGATTGCATCCTCCCCGTTGTACCCGTTAAAATAAAGTCCAATAAAGGTGACAAAATCGCAGAAGTGTATGCATTCATAGACCAAGGCAATTCCGCCACATTCTGTACAGAGTCATTAGCAAGGCAATTAAATGTACAAGGCAGAAGAGTTAAGATACGGCTGAGCACCATGAACTCCACAAAACTAGTAGAAAACTACATACTCAATGATTTGGAGATCAGTAGCCTGGAAGAAAACACTTTCAGTCTTTGAGTAACATAATAATAAGTGCATGTACGTGAACGAGTAAGGGGCGGGACCTAATGATCAGATGATGCTTTTCTGTAGAAATTGTGTTTTTTAAATATTAGATCTCTCACATCAAAAGCAGTTATTGTTAATGAAATTATCACAGATCAGGCGTTTGATATACTCTGTTTAAAACATGGGTTAAACAGGATGAGTATGTAGCTCTAAATGAAGCTAGTCCTCCTGGATACAGCTACATACACCAGCCTCGGTTAACTGGTAGAGGAGGAGGCGTCGCAGTTATTCATAATGATAACCTGTCTATCGTACAAAAACACAGACACAAATTTAACTCATTTGAAATTCTCTATAGTAACATAAGTGTATTTAAGTATATTAAATCAGCTCAGTCGATTCCACTAATTATAATTTACAGACCTCCAGGGCTGTATTCTGAATTTCTTAGTGAATTTGCAGATTTCATCTCAGACCTGGTCATTTCTGTAGACAAAGTGTTAATTGCTGGAGATTTTAACATTCATTTTGAGAATCCAGAAGACCCTCTGAGAACAGCATTTATATCCATACTGGACTCCGTAGGTGTAAATCAGTGTGTAGTAGGACCCACTCATAAAGCAGGTCACACTTTAGATTTAGTAATATTCTTCGGATTAACTATAAGAAATGTGTTCACAATTCCACTGTCTGAAATTATCTCAGATCACTATCTTGTCTCCATTCAAGTGTCTCACAGTGATAATGTACGCACAGTACCGCGCTTCCGTATTAAACGTACATTCACATCAACTACCACACAGAGTTTTATCAGTAATCTCCCAGAGTTACCAACTTCGATTAGGCCACCGTCTGACCCCACAGAACTTGATCAGGCGACTGAATATTTAGAGTCGACACTTCGTTGTACCTTAGATAATGTAGCTCCAGCTAAAAGAAAAATTATTAGAGATAAGAAACTCGCTCCCTGGTATAACGATCACACGCGCACTTTAAAACAGACTGCTCGGAAATTAGAGCGTAAATGGCGTCAAACTAAATTGTTGGTATTTCAAATAGCATGGAAAGAGAGCATCCTGAACTATAGGAAAGCTCTTAGTGTAGCTAGATCAACGTATCTCTCCACTCTTATAGACGAAAATAAAAATAATCCTAGATTTTTATTTAATACCGTAGCCAAATTAACCAGAAATAAGACCACTACAGAAATCTCCACAACAACATCATGCAATAGTGAGGACTTCATGAACTTTTTTAATAATAAAATTGTAAATATCAGGCATAAAATTGAGGCTTTGAAACCAAACAATGTAATTGATACTGATGTTAACCTAGCCATGTCAGATTCAAACCTAGAATACTTTACTCCTCTTGAAGAGAATGAACTAATTTCACTCATCTCTTCTGCAAATTCATCAACCTGTATATTAGATCCTATACCGACACATTTTCTTAAACAGATAGCACCAGTAATAACAGAACCGATGTTGAGAATAATTAATTCCTCACTCAGCATTGGTTATGTTCCAAAATCTTTTAAAGTAGCAGTTATTAAACCAATAATTAAGAAACCTGACCTCGACCCCTGTCAGCTGTCCAATTACAGGCCAATATCAAACCTCCCCTTTATCTCTAAGATTCTGGAAAAGATAGTAGCGGAGCAGCTATGCTCATATCTACATAGAAATGGCATACATGAACTGTATCAGTCAGGATTTAGGCCTCATCACAGCACAGAAACAGCACTCGTTAAAGTAGTAAATGACCTCCTATTGGCCTCTGATCAGGGTTGTGTAACTATGCTTGTATTACTCGACCTCAGTGCAGCTTTTGACACTATTGATCATGCTATTCTTCTTCACAGATTAGAAAATTTAGTAGGAATTAAGGGTACAACCCTCTCCTGGCTCAGATCCTATTTGACCGATCGTTATCAGTATGTAGACTTAAATGGTGATTATTCTGCATGTTCTCTAGTGGAGTTTGGCGTTCCGCAGGGTTCAGTTTTAGGCCCACTGCTTTTTTCCCTTTACATGCTTCCTCTGGGCAACATAATCCGTAAGCATGGTATTAGTTTTCATTGTTATGCTGACGACACACAGTTATATGTCTCAACAAAACCTGATGAGAAAAACCATCTTACTAAAGTTGAGCAATGTGTTCAGGACATAAGAAATTGGATGCTAATTAACTTCCTTCTGCTTAATCCGGATAAGACAGAAGTTCTAGTCATAGGACCGCATACAGCTAGAAGTAAAATCTTAGATCACACCGTAACTTTAGATGGCCTTTCTGTTCCGTCAAGTGCAACAGTAAAAGACCTCGGCGTGATTATAGATTCCAGCCTTTCATTTGAAGCTCATGTAGATAATATCACCAGGATAGCATTCTTTCACCTTAGAAATATCGCCAAAATAAGAAATATATTGTCGCTAAATGATGCAGAAAAACTAGTTCATGCTTTTATCACTTCTAGGTTGGACTATTGTAATGCCTTACTGTCTGGTTGTTCAGTTAGGTGCATAAACAAGCTTCAGCTAGTCCAAAATGCAGCAGCGAGAGTCCTCACTAGAACCAGAAGATATGAGCACATCACCCCTATCCTATCTTCACTGCATTGGCTCCCTGTGAAATTTCGCATTGATTTTAAAATACTACTCTTGACATATAAGGCATTAAAAGGGTCTCGCGCCGCAGTATCTGAGCGAACTGCTAGTGTCTTACGTGTGTCTCTTTAGGATGCGTCTGGTGTCTGGGGATGATTCTCTATACTTAGAAGATGGTTCTGGCCTCGACTGGTGTTGTCAGCTGTTTCTCTGAGGACTTGACAATTCGATAGTTCAGGACTGGAACTTTCTACAAGTCTATCTGAGTCTCGAATAACTACTGGACTCCATTTTACATCAAGTATTATAACATCAATTAACATCAACTATTATAGCTGAACCTAACACTTAACACTGTATAAATGCAGATCATTTCCTGCTATCTGTTTCACCCAGATGAGGATGGGTTCCCTGTCGAGTCTGGTTCCTCTCAAGGTTTCTTCCTATTACCGTCTCAGGGAGTTTTTCCTTGCCACTGTCGCCCTCGGGCTTGCTCACCAGGGAATATCTGAACATTTTGATTCATACATATTCACATTCCATACAAACTTAAATAATTCTTTTGATTGTGTAAAGCTGTTTTGAGACAATGTCAATTGTTAAAAGCGCTATACAAATAAAACTGAATTGAAATTGAATTGAACTTTAATTGAACTTCCCAACGTCTTTACACAAAAGAATATCCCAACTACAGTGGAAAACATTCCACAACAGCATGACATAGATAAGTGGCCATACCTTAGCGACGTAAAACTGCCCCAGATTAGCGCTGGAATCGAAATTCTCATAGGAAATAAAGAGCACGAACTCCTAGAACCACGGCGAGTAATCAATAGCAGGCATGGAGGGCCATACGCGGTGCAGAGTGCTCTCGGATGGACTGTGAACGGGCCTCTCCGAGAACCCGACAAACCAGTGACCGTTACAGTTAACCGAACCTCCATTGAAAGTGTAGAACGAATGCTGATAGAGCAATATAACCATGATTTTCCCGAACGAAATTGCGATGACAAGGCAGAGATGTCACAAGAGGATTATCAGTTCTTAAACCTCGTTAATAACTCCCTGCAGTTCACAGACAATCACTTCTACATCGGCCTCCCACTTAAGAAAGCGTCAGTTCAAATGCCCAACAATCGAAATGCAGCTATGCAACGTGCATTAAACCTTAAACGAAAACTTAGCAGCAACAGCTCCTTTCACGAGGAGTACACAAACTTCATGAGTGACATGCTAAAAAAGGGTCATGCAGTCAGGGTCCCTACACAGCACGTAAACCGCCAAGGTGGTCAGGTGTTACGGATAAGATGTTCCTAAGTTTAGCAATATTTCGAAGATGGAAAAAGGCAGTTTTTGTGATATTTGAAATGTGATTTTCAAAAGACAAGTTACTGTCTAATATTACGCCCAAGTCTTTTACTGCTGAGCTGGTAATAACAGTACATCCTTCTAAGCGCAGGCTGAATTGTGAAAGCTGTTGTGTGCTGGTTTTTGGGCCAATAAGTAATATCTCTGTCTTATCTGAATTTAATAAAAGAAAGTTATTGGTCATCCAATCTTTTATGTCCTGGACACACTCAATTAATCTAGACAACTTAGGTATTTCGTCTGGTTTAGTTGAGATATATAATTGGGTATCATCAGCATAACAATGGAAACTAATCCCATGTCTTCTAATGATGTTACCCAAGGGAAGCATGTATATTGAGAACAACAGAGGTCCTAAAACTGACCCTTGTGGGACCCCATATTTCACTGGCATTACACCAGACGGTTCTCCATTTAGATCTACAAAATGGTAGCGATCAGACAGGTAAGATCTAAACCATTTTAATGCCTGTCCCTGAATACCTATATAATTTTGTAAGCGATCTATGAGAATATTATGATCTATAGTGTCGAATGCAGCACTAAGCTCGAGCAGGACTAGCAATGAGATGCAGCCTTGGTCTGAAGCTAAAAACAAGTCGTTTGTAATCTTAACTAGTGCAGTTTCTGTGCTATGATGGGGCCTGAAACCTGACTGAAATTCTTCAAGGATGTTGTTATCCTGCAAGAATGTGCAAATTTGAGCTGATACTACTTTTTCTAGTATTTTTGATATGAACGGAAGGTTTGAAATCGGTCTGTAATTTGTTATTTCATTCGCGTCCAAATTAGATTTTTTAAGAAGCGGCTTAATAACTGCTAACTTGAAAGGTTTAGGGACGTGACCTAGATGTAATGAAGAATTAATAATGTTTAGAAGGGGCTCTCCAACCGTAAGCATCACTTCTTTTAAAAAACTGGTTGGGATTGGGTCTAACAGGCACGTTGTTGATTTAGCCGAGGTGATGAGTTTATACAGCTCTTCCTGTCCTATACCTGTAAAGCAGTGAAAATCTAAATGTGAAGCTATAGGCTGAACTGGATCGTGAGATACTATTAGAGGTTGAACCTCCATTATTTTCCTCCTGATATTATTGATTTTTTCATTAAAGAAGTCCATAAAGTCTTCACTTCTAAACTGTGATGGGATACTCTCTGCGGGCATCTTAGGTTTTGTTAGACGAGCCACTGTACTAAATAAGAACCTGGGATTGTTTTGGTTTCTTGCTATCAGTTGGCTAAGATGCTCAGTCCTAGCAGTTTTTAGAGCCTGTCTATAGCTGCACATACTGTCTTTATACGCAATTCGAAAAACTTCTAATTTAGTTTTCCTCCATTTTCGCTCGAGGTTACGGGTTGCTCTCTTTAGGGCGCGAGTATGACTGTTGTACCACGGTGCAAATGTTTTATCTCTGACTTTTTTTAATCTGATGGGAGCAACAGTGTCTAATGTACTGGTAAAAATAGTGCCCATGCTGCTAGTCACTTCATCTAGATCATCTGCATTTAGGGGTCTAATAAGAAATTGGGACAGATCCGGCAGATTACTTGTGAATCTGTCTTTAGTAGTGGGATTCATATTTCTAACAGACTGATAACGTGGGGAGACACAGCTAATCTGTTCTACGGGTAGAGTATATGTCAGGAGGTGATGATCTGCGATATCATCACTTTGAGGTATGATCTCTATATTAGAGACATCTATACCATGGGATATAATTAAATCTAGCGTATGATTAAAGCGGTGAGTTGCTCCAATTATATTTTGCTTAACCCCAAAGGAATTTAGTAAATCCATAAATGTGAGTGCTAAAGCGTCGTTAGCATCATCTACATGAATGTTAAAGTCTCCTACTATCAACACTTTGTCAGAGTTAACCAATAGGTCTGATAGCAGATGTCCAAATTCTTTAAGAAAATCGCCATATGGGCCCGGGGGTCTGTACACGGTGGCCAGGGTAAAATATAGCAAGGGTTTATTACATATTTCATTTAGTGCAACATTAATGATAAGCACTTCAAATGAATTAAACCTGGGCCTTATTTTCTGGGTAACAGTGAGTACATCATTGTAGATAGTGGCGACACCACCACCGCGACCAATTAGACGGGGCTCGTGCTTATAGAAATATCCTGACGGAGTAGACTCATTCAGACCAAAATATTCATTTGGTTTAAGCCAGGTTTCGGTGAGACAGAGTGGGTCAAGGCAGTAATCTGAGATAATTTCATTAACAATAAGTGCTTTAGGCGCAAGGGATCTAATGTTGAGTAGTCCAAACTTTAGAGGTGGATTTTGACTACTTATTTAGCCTTTTTCTGGTTTTATGGTTATCAGATTGTTTCGGGCAAATTTAACAAATTTATTCTTTTTTCTCAGTATTCGGGGAACAGACACAGTTTCTATAGGACACGCTATGTGTGTGCGTCTATCACTACGGTGAGTTGTGATGTGGCTAATATGTTTGGAATCTACAGTATGACTTACCGCCAGTCAGATGGTTCGTAGTGTTCTGGAGATGTTGTCAGAGAGGACCGCTGCTCCAGCTCTGCTAGGGTGTAGGCCATCGGTGTGATAGAGCCTAGGACGCTCCCAGAAAACATTCCAGTTATCAACAAAGCGTAATTTCTGTTGTTGACACCAAGATTGTAACCATTCATTAAAGGCAAATAATCTATTGAACTTCTCGATTCCTCGCTGAAATGTGGGAAGCGGTCCAGATATGATGATCCTTGTCGTGGGTGATGTGCTGCGGACCTTCTCGACCAGGCTCCTGAAGTCCTTCTTTAGGATCTCCGTCTGCCTCAGCCTGGTGTCGTTCGTGCCGGCATGAAGGACCACAGCTCCAATGTTCTTCCTCAGGGCAGCAGGCACCTGTGCAGCAACATCAAGAACACGTGCACCAGGTAGACAGCGTGTGTGCACCTTACCTTTAGCCGTGGTAGCACGCACGTGACGAACGATGGAGTCTCCGATGACCAGCGTGTCGTGTGCCGTCTCGCGGAGAGGAGCGAAGCGGTTTCGGGTCGAGATGTCGAAGACGGGTGGTGGTGGAGGAGGAGAGGTCCTCGCCCGGGGCTTGGCGTGCTTCTTCCGCTGCTGCTGTATCCAGGGTCCGTGGTATCCCGGCGCCGGGGTGTAGGAAAACTGGGCGGGCTGCGTCCTTGGTGTGTTGGACCTGGGCAAAGAAACACGCGGGGTTGAGGTTGTCGGAGAGATTGTGTCACGCCGAGAGTTTACCTGGGACAAGGAGCATCATGGCGTCTATCATCCTCAAAAGAATAAACTAAGGGTGGTTTTCGACTGTGCTGCCAGTTATCAAGGAGTGTCACTGAACAGTGAGCTCCTACAAGGACCAGACTTAACAAACTAACTCATTGGTGTACTCACACGCTTTAGACAAGAAGTAATTGCCATGATGGCAGACGTAGAATCAAGTACTATCAAGTGAGAGTCCCCGAGAAGGACACAGATCTGCTGCGCTTCCTATGGTGGCCGAATGGAGATGTGAATCAAAACTTAGTTGAATATAAAATGGTAGTTCATCTGTTCGGTGCAAAATCGTCGCCTAGTGTTGCTACCTTCGCCCTCAGAAAGACAGCAGAAGAAAACCGCAGCAATGCACCTGCTGTGGCAGTTAATACAGTACTTAAAAACTTTTATGTAGACGACTGCCTGAAATCCGTATCGAGTCATGACCAAGCAGTCGCCCTATACAATGATGTCACAAGTCTCTGTGCAAGCGGAGGGTTTAACCTCACTAAATGGGTAAGCAATAGCCGTGCCCTACTGACTGTCATTCCCGAGAGCAAAAGGATCAAAGACATGAGAGACTTAGACTTGAGTAAAGATGCACTGCGAGAGCCCTGGGGGTGCTGTGGTGCATTAACTCAGACATGTTCAAGTTTAAGATTAGTTTAAAGGAACGACCTGTGACAAGACGAGGAATCCTGTCAATCACCAGTTCGATTTATGACCCCTTAGGGTTTCTCGCACCTGTCATACTGCCAGCCAAAACTCTAATGCAACAGTTATGTAAAGAAAAACTAGCCTGGGATGATGACATTCCCGAGCAGTTTGCAACGGCATGGAAAACCTGGCTGCAAGAGCTGCACAGACTGTCCGAGTTCAGCATAGCAAGGTCCATAAAACCAGCCGACTTCGGAGTTACAGCTACAGCACAACTCCACCACTTCTCGGATGCAAGTGAAATGGGATACGGAGCTGTCTCATACCTCAGGTTAGTAAACGCTGATGGACTTGCACATTGTGCATTCATGATGGGGAATTCCCGTGTAGCACCCCTGAAACAAACCACCATTCCACGAATGGAACTGACTGTGGCAGTGGTCGCTGTAAAAAATTACAAAATGTTGAAAGAACAGCTAGAATTTAAATTGCTGGACTCTATGTTTTAGACTGACAGTACAACTGTTTTGAGATACATAACAAAACACGTTTTAACAGAATCGCCATTATAAGAGAGTCAACCAAGTCATAGCAATGGAGGTACGTTAATACCTCAGAAAACCCAACTGATTCTGCCTCCAGGGTGGTATCCTGTGAAAAGTTCATGAAAAATGTTAACTGGATCCATGGTCCCTCCTTTCTCAAAGAAGCAGAGTGCAAATGGCCTGAAAATATTCATGACACATCAGTAAAAGAAAATGATGATGAAATTAAGCTCTCAGCTTTAGTGAATATTGTGAGCGTTACAAAATGTGCAGACGCAGTGAGTAAATTGATTAATCATCACTCTGATTGGCACAAGTTAAAAAGATCCGTTGCCTGGATCCTTCGCATCAGAGACATGCTCAAACAAAAAACAGAAAGGGTCAAAACACAAGTAGATAACCCAAAGACAGAAAATCACACGTCTCTAACAGTTCAAGACCTAACAAGAGCAGAAAACAAAATCATTAAGTTTACTCAAAGACAAAAAATTAAGGAAGAAATTCTCACGTTGCAAAAGGGTAAAGCAGCAGCAGAATTCAAACAGGGAATTCACACACAGCAAAAACGCAAGGCATCTGTAAAAAGAAACAGTTGCTTGTCCAAACTGGACCCAGTACTACAGGATGGATTGCTGAGAGTCCGAGGACGTCTCGGCAGGTCCGCAATGCCAGAGCACGTTAAACACCCAGTCATTGTACCTAAAGACTCATATATTACAACGTTAATATTAAGAGACGTTCATGACAAGATAGGATACAGTGGCAGAAATTACATGCTTTCAGAATTGCGGCAGAAATACTGGATTCCGACTCCTAACTCACTCGTAAGACAGTTTCTCTCCAGGTGTGTGATATGCAGGAAGTCTAGAGCTAAAGCATGTGAACAAAAAATGTCAGAATTGCCAATCGACAGAATAATACCAGACCACCCACCCTTTACTAATGTGGGAGTAGACTACTTCGGACCCTTCGAGGTCAAACGTGGCAGAAGTAACGTTAAAAGATATGGCATACTTTTTACTTGTCTGACAACAAAAGCCGTGCACATTGAAATCGCTCATTCGCTGGACACAGACTCTTGTGTGAATGCCATGCGACGCTTTATAAGCAGGAGAGGTCAGGTGTCAGTGATGCGAAGTGATAATGGAACAAACTTCATAGGCGCTGAGACTGAACTGCGCGAGGCTATTCAGCAATGGAATCAGTCACAAATTGAAAGCTTCCTTACTCAAAGGAACATACAGTGGACATTTAACCCGCCCTCTGGATCTCACTTTGGCGGAATATGGGAAAGACAGATCAGGTCAGTTAGAAAGATCTTGAGATCAGTACTGAAAGAACAAACATTAACTGACGAGAGCCTGCATACATTCATGTGTGAAGTAGAAGCGATAATGAATAACCGACCCCTCACTACTGTCTCGGAGTATCCCACAGATCTGGAACCTCTGACACCTAACCACCTGCTGCTGATGAGAAAACAGCGACACCTGCCCCCTGGACTTTTCAAAAAGGAAGAAATCTATGCACGTCGCAGGTGGAAGCAGGTTCAGTACCTATCAGACCTATTCTGGAAGCGATGGGTGCGTGAATACTTGCCCTTGCTCCAGGAACGTCAAAAATGGTTTCAAGAGAGAAAAAACCTTTCGATTGGAGACATAGTTTTAATAATTGATGAATCTTCTCCAAGAAATTCATGGGTCATGGGAAGAATCACGAAAGTGTTCCCCGATAAAAGGGGACTTGTGAGACGTGTGTTAGTTAAAACTAAGACCAACACTCTGGAACGACCCATTGACAAGCTGTGCCTCATATATGAAATGGACTGTTAAATGTGTGCTAATATGTTATGAAATTTTATATGCAAATATAAACACCCGAGATAAATATTATACATTTACAAGATTTAAAACGTTTCAGAAGGTTAAGAATGTTTGATTTCATGGCTTTATAAAAAAAAAAAACACACACATTGTTATTGTCACAGTCTCCATGCCTGTCAATTAGGGGCTGGAATGTAAGAGCCATATTGTACTTGTTATGAATTTGTTGTTGTGTTTATTTTATTTTATTTGTTGTTATTTCATTTATTCTACCTTGTTCTATTCATTAGTAAAGCATTAAGTTTGTTACATAAGCCATAAGCTTTAAATTTCTTTAAATGCATCCATTTTGACAATCGAAAGTTGGTCTGTGATGTCATTCCACTATTACATGCATTTGTATGACTGTCGTATGATAGAGAGTTCAGTTTAGATGCGGAAGGCTACGGAAACACAAGCTTTTGACCGTAAGCTCGTGAGCTCCCCGTAAGCTGGGAATGTACGATACAACAACTAGGTTGTTGTAACCGTAAGCTCCCGTAAGTAGAGATATACAACAAGAGTGTTGTTATATATGTAAGCTAAGACTGTAATTTATAAGACACAGCGAATAGGTTGTTGTAAAAGTCAGAGATTTGCAAGATGCAGCAACTGATGTTGTAATCACAGTGGATTTACTCAAGATGACTGTATGAAGTGTTGATTCTTTGATGCTGACAAAATAAACTACAAGAGACAAAGAGATTGGACTTGTGTCGTGTGAGTGAAACTTTAAACCAGAGCTACGCGTCAAAACTGGTGAAATAATATGACCGCATCTACAGTTTAGCTATAAAGTTTTTGAGTAATGGTACATAAAACATTTTAATTTAAATTGTAGATAATTTTCATAAATTCATAAATAATGAATATATAAACATATGGTTGATCAATAAAAACAGTAGAATGCTTTTTATTCAGTGAAACTGGAGACTGAAAAGTTGTCTTGAGATTTAAACAATTGGCCAATAAGAACACAGTCCTGTTGCATATGTGATATACCAGTTTGCTAGTTTTTTTCTCGTTCTAATTTTCTTTGTCAAGCTACATTATCTAGAATATAACGGAATGCTGACTCTAAGCGTTCAGCTGCCTGATCCATTAATTTGGTAACACTGCAGCATTATCAATAAATCTTGCTTTCAGTAAAATTAGATAAAGATAAACTCAGACTGTAGAAACATCGCTATATTTTCTATATTCAATCTGAAGATTAGCATTAAATCTAGAGTATAGATAGATAGATGGCAAAAAACATATGCACAATTATTTTTGTTAACATTGAGATCATAATTGTTTAACATGATTATTCATTTACATTGAAATCAATCTTTGTGTAATATTACAATTTGTTTGATCTCTATCATTTAATTGTGACAAATAGGCAAAAAAAACAGCAAGGGGCAAATACTTTTTCACAAGACTGTAGTATATTCAGGCAGATGACAGATCTAATGTTTTGTGTACATAACTACAGTGGGAGCCACGTCAAACAGCCGCCTGGAGCATGGCGGCTCCGTGACAGGTCCATGAAGGGTTAATAGATGCTTCGTGCATGGAATGTGATCCCCCGCGATGACGCAGTTAACAATGCCCCGCCCCATAAACGCCCCCATGAGCTTTCTAAAAAGATGGTTGCAATGCCGTATAATTCCGCCAGATGGAGCATTGACTGACACAGTTAACTGCAGTGTCCAGGAAACCCAATACCGTATCTTTAATATACAGACAGTTCTTGTATTGTCAACATAGTTTCATAAATAGATGACGTGGTAAGAAAAACAACAACAAACCGATTAATAAAACAGATTTGTTAAATCACTCAATACACAACCCATGATGATTATGCTATTTATTATTTAATAATGAATTAATAAAACTAGTTAGTGAAATATTTTTAAGACATTCTGAAATGATCCTTAAAGACACGGTAGCGGCTGTAATTTGTCTATACCGATCATTGTACAGTAGGTACGGAATAAAAATGCGGGCTATGTACAGTATTTTACATTACGGTGTATTTTACCTCCTTCCATTTAATATACTGATAGATAATATTTTGCTGCAAAGTAAAGCTCAAAATGTAACGTTTGCTTGGGTTTGGTTTCGTTATATTTTTGATGATGTTTTTTTTTCACTGGTAGTCTACAAGTGGCATAAGAGAGGCAATTAATGCCGCATGCAACCTGGAACAAATATCTGCCCATATGGATCAGTATTTCTTTAGTCATTTAATCATGCATAATGCTCCCCCGTCAAAAAAATCACTAATTAATCACTTATCACAACTGTGAATGGATGCGGCAGCAGAGACAGATTAAATCCCCATAAACACTTGGAAACAATAGTAAAAGTTCCAGAGGGTTAGCGCCTGTTATACTAATGTATTTTACAGATTTTTTACTGCTTATATTTCGTCTGGTTTTACGCAATCTCGTGTGTGTGTGTGTGTGTGTGTGTGTGTGTGCGCGCGCGCACGCGCGAGAGAGAGGATACTCTGACAAGAGCAAATTCCGTGTGGCTCCCGTGGCGCAATTGGTTAGCGCGTGACACTTATAAAGCGGTCCAGGTGAAGCAATGCCGAGTTCGAGTCGGCACCCAAAGTATTTTACTGCATATCGTGCTGTGCATGTGACAAATCAAATTTTTATTTGAAAGTAAAGCTTAAAATGTAACTTCTGCTTGGGTTTGTTTTCGTTGTATTTTTGATGTTTTCGCTGAAAGTCAAATTGGCATAACAAATTGATTAATGTCGCATAATATCTGGAACAAATATCTGTCCATACGGATCATTCATTCATTCATTTTCTATACCGGTTAATCCTGTGTTCAGGGTCGCGGGGGACCTGGAGCCTATCCCAGGAGACTTCGGGCACTAGGCGGGGTACACCCTGGACAGGGTGCCAATCCATCGCAGGGCACACACACATACACACACTCACACACCCAATCCATACGGATCAGTATTTCTTTAGTCATTTAACCAGCATAATGTCCTACATCAAAGATCTGATGGGGCATAAATCACTTATCACAACGGTGAATAGATGCGGCAGCAGAGACAGATTTAATCCCCATAAACATTCACACTTGAAAACAAAACTAACAGAACTAAACAGAGTGTTAGTGCCTGTTATCACAGGACAGGAATCACCTACAGGATACTACTGTATTTTTACTGCTCATATTTTTTTACCCTAGTTTCATTTGGTTTTACGCGATTTCATGTGGTATTTGTGTGTGTCTGTGTGTGTACAGTGTGTGTGTGAGTGTGAGATAGCGTGAGAGCGCGTGCGCGAGAGAGGGCTTACATGGTGATTTGTCCAAGGTTACTAAAACCTGGCTTACTACCTTAAACATTATTTCAATTTAACTCATGGGTCTCAATCACAGATGACATGACAAATTATATACTCTGAAACGTTCATTTGAACATTTAAAAATATATACAAAAACATAAATACTAATGTTATCATGGTGTAAATTATTAACATTAGGTTAGGTCCTGCCCTTAATTAATTCATATTATAATTACTTTTACATAGTATAGTTACTGGACTGACATGACCAAAAACTAGCTATTTCATTTAGCCTTTCTAAAATCAACCCATATATCATTTATAATCAGAAAACATAAAACATATTATGATCTGTTCAATAGCCCATCTGTTTTAATTTAGTTTGTATTTTTTATTATTCATAAGACAACCTTTCAGTTTTGTAAATATTTTAGTTATAGTGTGTTAAGTCTTACTTTAGGTTAAACGTTTTTGAGAATTTGACCATCCAGCTTAGATAAATGTTATGTCATTGATAAAATCTGGATTAAGGATATTTTATTTTATTTCTTTAATTTTTATTTTTTATTTTCCCCCTGAGGGATTGCCACTTTATTGTGGTCAGGGGGTTTGCGTGCCTCAACACAATTCGGCAAATACAATACTGTTACTATAAGCCCAGGGAAAAACAGTGCTCGAACATGATGCCCTCTTCAAATTTCTGACTGCGCCCCTCCCCCCCTGGTCTAGAACGTCCCTGCCTCTGACCGTCTTTTGTCTTGTAAATGAGTATTCTCACTCACCTTCCAATCCCCCCAGCGCACACACTCTGTTTGTCCTGTAAACTGTAACCGTGTTTGCTAGGGCATTTGGTTATACACAGTACTTTAATGTATGGAACACTTACTTAACTTACTGGTTTGGTTTAAACATCGCTTATTACCTTATTCAGCAAAATAAATTAATTATTAACGTATTGAAGTATTTTAGTTAACCCTCTGAGGTCCGGGGTGATTTTGGGGCCCTTGAGATGTCTGGACATGCTCTGATATTTGTGCTTTTTTCAGCTACTTATAATATATTATTGACCAACCTGTATTTTTCTTGTAATCAGTACAAACTGTTCTACAATAATACGTGACCAAAATGAATGTACGTCTTTGCATTTTTTAGGAAAAAAATATTATGCGTGGTTAGTAAGTTTTGTGAAAAAGAAAGTAGCTGAAATAAGGCCATGAAACTCATACAGACAATTTGTTCACAAGACATTGTTTCACAAGGGTTGGTGGACTAGTGTTTTTGCTTCAAAATGATGTGAAAATGATCTTGTTTACTTGCTCACAGAAAACAATATAGTGATTAACACTTTTTAAGTCACTTTTTGAGTGTAAAGGGTCTATGCGAGAAGGCGTGATCTATCATTACTAATGCAGTGATTCACACCTGAGAAGACAAAGGCCTGCATACTGATCTGCATAATGAGCCATCAGGTATGTGACTGAGAGGAGAGTTACAAGAAAGAATCTGAGGATAAAATAAGTTTATATATTTTCAGTGTTTAGGTTATTTGAGAATATATTTGACACACAAAAAAATCTTGAGATTCATTTGCGAGTTCAGTTAAACAGTTTATTAGGAACAATCAAAGTTGACTTTTTAGCAGCATTACTGCAGTCACTATAACAGAAAATATAGCTAACAACAATAATATATAGATATATAAACACACACACACATATATATATATATATATATATATATAGGCCTATATACTGTATTTTATAATATAGAAAACAACAACAGCTCTTTGTAATTACCAGAACAAATGACTTTACCAATACTGTACTACATTTTTTCTACAATACACTACAGTTTACTATGATGAATATATTGTATTATATATTTATATAATATAGTTATATTTAACTAACATCTAGGATATACTGAATGTGCACTTACTCGTGGTTCTCCAGTGAACTCGAAACTGAACGACACTCACGTGACTTTCTTGTGCACGCGCCGGTGATGCAGCCACAGTCCTAAACAAAAACAAAAATTGAAACTTGAAGAATGGACGCGCATACAATCATTCACAAACAACAGCTGGTGAACAATTTGACCATCTGAAACACGGTCAAAACAATACAAAACACGTGTGTATATATATAAAATAATAAAACTTTAGACAGATCGTAATCAGATTTTATTGCGGGCTTGTAACGTGCATATTTAATATTTTAACCAATTTTACTCTTGCTGGCATTTAGTATTTTCCAAATGTACATATAAAATATAGAGCAGTGATGGTGAGAATAAAAGACTTACTCGTCAGGAATCACATCCTCCGTTGAGTCCAGACGTTGTTCTAAATAAAGCCGTTCCTCGTCTGAGTCTTGCTCTTCCTCTGATGAGAAAGTAAATTCTTCATCGCTGTCCATCTGAAGCGCTTCTTCACCCGTGTAGCGTGACATCATTCAAACGCAGAAACAGTAAGTAAGATGCAGCTTGTTGTTTTATGCCCTGGGGGTGTGTACGTGATTACCTGCCTCACCTCAGGTCATTTCCATATGAACAGCGCGCGCGCAGGGAGGCGGGAGCGCATTAGCTGTAATGAGCCGATACAGGAGAATCTGTACCACTCCTTACTTTCATAAGGATTACATAAAAGCAGATTATTTGTTTTCACGGTGACCTGCATCATTTAAAAGTAGACCCTTTAAGCTTTCTATAGATATATTTCTCATGTCTGTGTGTGCAGTATTCGCGGAGTTTCAGTTCATTTTAGTGACATGTTTCAAAAAGATTTTGGCGGAGACTGAGACGGCTGAAAGCGCACCCGGTTTATTTTATTTATTTTATTAATGCACAAAGTTTTCTTTTTAACATGTGTGCATACAAAAAAAAGTAGACACTTTACAGATTCGATTAATATATAGATCTTGTCTGTACGATCAAAACTGAAAGTGTAATTTAAGTTCTTATTGGCGTCATCAGGGGAAAACACCTCAAAACGCATATATGCGTTCGCGGACCTCAGAGGGTTAAGGACAAAAACTGTGCTTGTGTTTAGAACTGCTGAACAGCCGAAAACACACACACACACCCATCCCCCCGCCAAAAACACACACACAGAGCAATTAACACCATGTCATACTCAGGGGTGGAAGGTGAGAAACCTCAATGGAGAATACCAAGTTTGTCGTTGCTCTTAAAACCCCAAACATTTATTTATACTGAGAAAAAAATTATTATGGGTCACATAATCACAAACACATAATCAAATGTTTAACTGGTTTCATTTGTTTCTATGACCAATAATTATTATGATTTTCAGCCCAACTCTTTGACTATTTAAAACAAAGTTGTGTCCCATTTTTTGCCCATTGAAGTTGTTGGTTCAACTAAACGGTTTTTAAATACCCAAACAATCCCCCAACAATTAAAACACGCAAACATGACTTTAACAATTCAATTTATTCTTCCAAAACTAGTCAAAGTTAAAACAGTAATTTATATAAAACAGGTGAATACATGTTGTCTTTTTGCTTAAAGTTCATTAAACTACCCGGATACACCAGCTGCTTATAAGTCTCTATCTATAGTTCTTTTATATTAAAATATAAATTTTTCAAATATCAAAACTATTAAACATGGAACAGTTTAAGTCCTTGTTTCCCCCAAAGTACTGTATCAGACATTTAGCAGTTCTATGGTCAGTATATACAGTAGACCTGATCAAACATCATTCTAAAGCTGTCGGACTGTGACGTCATCCCTCCTACAGCTCCCTCAACAGCTTGTTCAGGCTCCTCCAGTCCTGTAGCTCCAAAAGTCCAGCCGTCAGCCGTCTGACCCCCCAATCCTCCACAGCGGAGCTCTGCTTAAAGACAACAGGAGAATTTAGTCAAGACAAAGATAAATAAACTTCACAGTACATATAGTTCTAATAAAAATAATATATATTAATAAACCTATTTACCACAGAGTGTGTAAAGTACTGTTTTGGGGATTCTGTAATGTAAATAAACTGCCTGTGTTAGTGTTAACCAGTGAACAGTGTTAGTGTTAACCAGTGAACAGTGTTAGTGTTAACCACTGACTGTCTGTATTATCGTCTGAATTAAATTAACCGAGAATTTACTTAATGCGCTTTTCATACAAATAAGTTAAGCGATATAACACTCGTATATGAGCATTAGTTCATCCCTGAAGCCAAACTATAACTTACTGAAGCCCCTCACACACACACCCCACGCACACACACCTCCCCTCACACACACACACACACACACACACACACCTCCCCCCTCCTCCTCCTTAACTGATAAACACTTCTGTGTTGTTTTTCAGCTCGTTAACTAAGCGCTCACGCTACCGCGGAAAGTCCCGGACAAAGTGTGTAAAATATAAACCGGGTTATGAGCGTTACTAGCTCCTGTACAGCTCCCCTCAGTCTGTGTCCCTCATCAATTGCATCACATTATATTACAGTCACAGAAATAACCTGCAGATTAACTCTTAACCAGAGAATAAATAAGCGCTGAATTTATCCAGACAACACGCGGTGAGATTCTCTCAGTATTTACAGAGAACACAAACACTCTTCATCAGGTAGTGCAGCTCTTGTAATAGGGACATTAATAGTATTGTCAAAGCTTGAGCATGTTTTTGAGTTAAAGTGGAGTGACATTGTGAGTGTGTGACACTGACAGTAAGCTGTAATATTAACTCCAGACTTGGTAAACAGAACATTAAGTTCTCTAAAGTCACATCTGACCGCTGCCGGTGCTGCCAGTGATATTTAAAACGGCCAATAAAAAACTAAACTGGGAAATAAACTGTAAACTACCCCAAACACATTTTATAAAATAAAACATCACTTACCACGAATAGTCCGTTAAGCCGCCATCTTCATCTCTGTAGTTTGGCAGCGGGGGTGGGGGCGGGTTGTTAAAATCAGGTGATTGCAACTCAGCGCAGCTGGCTTGTTTTAACGTGTTCTTGAGAACGAAACGCCATCTAGTGGTGGCACCAGGTAAATGAATAAATAGGGCTTGAATGGGCGTGTTTACTGTGAAATCTTGACATGCCTTTCTGTCAGAAAAGGGAGGGGGGATTACGGCGTGCAAAGGCCATTCACACGCCATTCACACTTCAGCCACACGGTCGCGGCTATTTGGCGTGGCTCCCACTGTATGTTGTACTTAGACCTGACCAACAGAAGCAACCCCAGATCATAACACTGCCCTCATCGGCTCGTGTGGTAGGCACTAGGCGTGATTGGGTGCATCACTTCATCTGCCTCATTTGACGGTCCCTTTGGAACAACACAAATCTCGACTCATTAGACGACATGATCTTTTTCCAATGCTACACAGTCTATTCGTTATGTTCTCCGTAACCTGAAGGCTTTTTTCTGATAAGTGTTACTGATAAGTGGTTTTCCTAAGGCAACACAGCAGTTTAGTCCTTGTCCCTTGACTTCTCCTCTCATTCTCTTTGTGAAACATAGCCGTGAGTTCTACTCTGTTACTACATCAGAAGAGCATGAGCCAATAAAGGAAGTATTGACATATAAGGAATGAGGTGGAAAAGGGGAAACAAAGAAGGAGAAGCCTGGGAAAGTTAACAACATCAAAGGAAAAATGTTAGAACACCCTAATATAATATTATTAAATCTGAGAAAAAAATCTGGTGATGTGAATTTTCTTTTTAATAATCTTTAATTATTATTATACAAACATGAAAATCAACACTGTACAATTACAATAGTAATGGTAATTGATTATCAAATAATACAATAAAAAATGTGTGTTAGTGAGAGAGAAAGAGAGAGAGAGATTTAACACTACTTTGGTTTAATTTATTTTCCAATTTCCAACGTTGATGCCAACATTGGCCCAATGTATGCACTGCCGTTGGCCCAACATTGGGACTTCAGTGGTGTGCTAGCTGAGACGTATGACAACTTGCAAACAGAAAGTGTGGTATAATTACACTGTATGTTTAATTTTTATTAACATTTACATTTACAGACATGCAGCATTTAACTCCCACATGATGATAATAAAAAAAGCTGCTTGACCTTTGGTGACTGGACACTATCAATTGCTGCCTGTAGCGATATTTCTACTAAATTTATATTTGGAAGTTTAGTACCATTGACTGAAAAGCTATATAATCCTGAGACACATATCACATGACTGCTCATTCTCAATATGAAAATAGAACGATCAGATAAAACATTTAAACTACAGTGGAACCTTGGATTACGAGCATAATTAATTCCTGGAGTGGGCTCGTATTTCAAAACACTCGAATTTTCCTCTAAGAAATAATGGAAACTCAAATTATTCGTTTCACAGCCCAAAAAAATAAATACATACAAATAATTAATTAAAAAAAAAATATATATATATATATATTAAGTAAAAATAAAACAAATTAACCTGCACTTTACCTTTAAAAATAAAGTAAAAATAAATCCCAACTGATAAGTGTTTCCGTTTATGCGCGCAGCCGCTGTGTATGTGTGTGTGCGTGAAGCTAAAGTAAGAAGAGAGGAGGAATTAGACCCCCATCTCCCTCTTACACCTCCTCTCTTATTTGAGTTTTTCACACACACATGCACATTAATGGAAAATTTACAAGGAACATCGCTAATGACACTCGCTTGAGCGCATACTCTACCTTCACTGCTGTAAAGTAAAGATAAAAGAAATTATGAATGTGTGGTCCGCAAGCTTCCGCGAAGACTGGCAAAAAAATTTAACATGCGTAACTGCGTAGGTGAGATGGGGTGTTAAAGTTGCCTGAGATGAATAAAATGCATTACAGTGCTATGCATTCTTATTTTAAAACCTTTTCTCAGATGCAAAACTAAAAAAAAGGTATTTCAAATTACTAAGGCACACATTGAAATAAATAAGTACACAAAAACTAAACTTTCAGAACTAAAAGTTTCAAAATCTACTCAGAACTAAACTTTCAGAACTAAAACTTTCAAAATCTACAGCACAGGCAAGTCTTTACTGACAATTTCTGTCATTTTCTCTTGCTGGTTTCTTCATCTCTTGGCTCGCTGATAATTTTATAACTCCGTTCCATTTTGTAGCCCGCACCAGAACGCTCCCTCAAATCAATACACAGATAACTGTTTGCATCTCCTTACGCTTTTTGGGTGATGTAAGCGCTTCTTCTTCATTGGTGTTTACTGGCGGCTTGCACCTGGAAGCGCACTTTGTCAAAAACATAATGCAAGCTTTTTAAATTAATTAAAAGAAGCTTCGAGGCAGAAGATTTTGCCTCGATCATTTTTTGTAATCGAATTACATGAGTTACTCGAGGAATCGTTTAAGCCCTACTCTGCTTATCCCAGAAGTGTTCTCTCATGTTGAGTTCACTCTCTGTGCAGCCCAGTCAAGTTCTTCCACACCGAACTCGCTCATCCATGTCTTTAAGGAGCCATACAGACTCAATTTTGCATAAGTTAATATGATTCTTTAGGGTCCTAATGAAAAGTTTGTAATATACTATTAAAAATTCTCAATTGTTGTGTAAAAAAAACATTACTTTTACCTGGTAAAAAGTAGCTCTGTTCTCAGCAACCTGTTTCAGTACATGCTCCTTTAAATGTTAATGACCTCTACTGAACCCGCCCCCCAGTTCTGTGGGGCGTGTCTTCACAATACAAGTGGGGTATAGCTTTGACAACAGTTAAAAATGTTTAAAAAACAGTTAAAAATAATTTTACATAATGTTAGAATTATTTTATATATAAAGGAGTTATTTCTACTCTCTTGCTCTCTTCCTCATAGATCTGATATTAACGTTGTAGATGCGGTTGGCTTATTTCACTAGTTTTGACGCGTAGCTAATGTCTTAAAGTTTCACTCACATGACAGAAGTCCGATCTCTTTGTCTTTTGTCGTTTATTTGTCAGCATCAAAGAATCAACACTTCATACAGTCGTCTTGAGTAAATCCACTGTTATTACAGACACCAGTTGCTGCATCTTGCAAATCTCTGAGTTTTACAACAACCTGTTTGCTGTATCTTGTAGATTACAATCTTGGCTTGGGTATCTAACAACACTCTTGTTGTTTCTTACTTTCCCAGCTTACGTTAGCTTACGGTTACAACAACCTCGTTGCTGTATTTTACATTTCTAGCTTACCGGGAGCTCTCACTAGCTGACGGTTACAACAACCTCGTTGCTGTATTTAGCATTTCAAGCTTACCGGGAGCTCTCATTAGCTGACGGTCTAAAGCTTGTGTTTCCGTAGCCTTCCAAATCTATACTGAGCTTTCTAGCATATCACAGTCACACAAATGCATGTAATAGTAGAATGACATCACAGACCAACCTACGATTATCAACTTATGATGCATAACTAAGAAATATATAAAGCTTATGGCTTACTAATGAATAGAACAAGGTAGAATAAATGAAATAACAGCAAATAAAATAAACTAAAATAAACACAACAACAAATTCATAAAAAGTGCGATATGGCACTTACAAACGTGTTAAATCTTCCCTGCTGCTATCTTCCTGTCTCCTCTTGCATCTGTTCATTCATGCTCACCTTCCCATAATCTGTCTCTCTCTCTCCCTCTCTCTCCCTCTCTCCCCTTCTGTCTCCTTCCACCTATCTTCCTCTCCTTTGATTCAAATTCAAATTTTATTTGACACATACACAGTCATACACAGTATGATATGCAGTGAAATGCTTATACGACAGCCAGTGACCTTAAAAATAAAATAAAAGCTTATACGTAAGGAATAAATATCAATAAAAAGAAATACTAAAGAAAATAAATTTAACTAGTAAAATAGTTGTACAAATATACAATGTACAAATGAGGGCATAATAAAAATCTTACAAAATATAGGGGATATATATATATAAATATATATATATATATATATATATATATATATATATATATATATATATATATATATGTCCCCTATATTTTGTAAGATTTTTATTATACACTCATATTTATAAATATATAGTTATATATGTATATAAAATTTTACATGTGAATCTGGTTGTAAAACTTTTTTGACTTCCTAGACCGGGAATCGAACTCGAGTTGCTGCGCTGAGAGCGCCATATCCTAACCACTAGACCACGGAGGATTAATGGCTGCTGGTTGGAAATGCCGGCTATTCAACCCACGACCTTATACACGCGAAGCATTGTTTTTTTCGGGATCTCACCAGGACATTTACAATGGTTAATTTGTAGTAACATATGTCTATAGCACAGGTGTTTAGTCAAACATACAGTGGTGTGAAAAACTATTTGCCCCCTTCCTGATATCTTATTCTTTTGCATGTTTGTCACACTTAAATGTTTCTGCTCATCAAAAACCGTTAACTATTAGTCAAAGATAACATAATTGAACACAAAATGCAGTTTTTAAATGAAGGTTTATGTTATTAAGGGAGAAAAAAAACTCCAAATCTACATGGCCCTGTGTGAAAAAGTGATTGCCCCCCTTGTTAAAAAATAACTTAACTGTGGTTTATCACACCTGAGTTCAATTTCTGTAGTCACCCCCAGGCCTGATTACTGCCACACCTGTTTCAATCAAGAAATCACTTAAATAGGAGCTACCTGACACAGAGAAGTAGACCAAAAGCACCTCAAAAGCTAGACATCATGCCAAGATCCAAAGAAATTCAGGAACAAATGAGAACAAAAGTAATTGAGATCTATCAGTCTGGTAAAGGTTATAAAGAAATTTCTAAAGCTTTTGGACTCCAGCGAACCACAGTGAGAGCCATTATCCACAAATGGCAAAAACATGGAACAGTGGTGAACCTTCCCAGGAGTGGCCGGCCGACCGAAATTACCCCAAGAGCGCAGAGACGACTCATCCGAGAGGCCACAAAAGACCCCAGGACAACATCTAAAGAACTGCAGGCCTCACTTGCCTCAATTAAGGTCAGTGTTCACGACTCCACCATAAGAAAGAGACTGGGCAAAAACGGCCTGCATGGCAGATTTCCAAGGCGCAAACCACTTTTAAGCAAAAAGAACATTAAGGCTCGTCTCAATTTTGCTAAAAAACATCTCAATGATTGCCAAGACTTTTGGGAAAATACCTTGTGGACCGACGAGACAAAAGTTGAACTTTTTGGAAGGTGCGTGTCCCGTTACATCTGGCGTAAAAGTAACACAGCCTTTCAGAAAAAGAACATCATACCAACAGTAAAATATGGTGGTGGTAGTGTGATGGTCTGGGGTTGTTTTGCTGCTTCAGGACCTGGAAGGCTTGCTGTGATAGATGGAACCATGAATTCTACTGTCTACCAAAAAATCCTGAAGGAGAATGTCCGGCCATCTGTTCGTCAACTCAAGCTGAAGCAATCTTGGGTGCTGCAGCAGGACAATGACCCAAAACACACCAGCAAATCCACCTCTGAATGGCTGAAGAAAAACAAAATGAAGACTTTGGAGTGGCCTAGTCAAAGTCCTGACCTGAATCCTATTGAGATGTTGTGGCATGACCTTAAAAAGGCGGTTCATGCTAGAAAACCCTCAAATAAAGCTGAATTACAACAATTCTGCAAAGATGAGTGGGCCAAAATTCCTCCAGAGCGCTGTAAAAGACTCGTTGCAAGTTATCGCAAATGCTTGATTGCAGTTATTGTTGCTAAGGGTGGCCCAACCAGTTATTAGGTTCAGGGGGCAATTACTTTTTCACACAGGTCCATGTAGGTTTGGATTTTTTTTTCTCCCTAAATAATAAAACCCCTCATTTAAAAACTGCATTTTGTGTTTACTTGTGTTATCTTTGACTAATAGTTAAATGTGTTTGATGATCAGAAACATTTTGTGTGACAAACATGCAAAAGAATAAGAAATCAGGAGGGGGGCAAATAGTTTTTCACACCACTGTATTTATACCGATCTTTTGCTGTTAATAAACAGAGACCTTTCTGACAGACAACGTGTGTGTCTGACTGTCATATAGATGCCGGGAATAGGACATCATACACGCGAAGCATTGTGTGTGTGTGTGAGTCTCTCCTTATGTCAGAAAAGCTTACCGAAGCATAGCGCACTCGCCTCGTTACTAAACGAACTTTTAGAAAAACTTTATAAATATGTAGTGCAAAAAGCATGTGCCTTGAGGGGGAATCGAACCCGGGGCTACCGCGTTAGAGCGCGGAATCCTAACCACTAGACCACAAAGGATTAACAGTTACCATTGCGGAAATGCCGGCTATTCAACCCGCGACCTTATACACGCGAAGCATTGTTTTTTTTCGGGATCTCATCAGGACATGTACAATGGTTCATTTGAAGTAACATATGTCTATAGCACAGGCGTTTAGTCAAACATATTTATACCGATCTTTTGCTGTTAATAAACAGAGACCTTTCTGACAGACAACGTGTGTGTGTGTGTCTGTGTGTGTGAATGAGTCATATAGATGCCGGGAATAGGTCATCATACACGCGACGCATTGTGTGTGTGTGTGTGTGTGTGTTTGACTGAGTCTCTCCTTAAAGAAGCTCAGAAAAGCTTACCGAAGCATAGCGCACTCGCCTCGTTACTAAACGAAATTTAGAAAAACTTTATAAATATGTAGTGCAAAAAAAAGCATGTACCTTAAGCAGGAATTGAACCCGGGTCTCCCACGTGAAAGCGCCGAATCCTAACCACTAGACCACCACAATACTGCAACAAATAGCACACCACACTCATGTAGGCACCATTTTGCTCCAGTGTAGAAAAACAATGGCCGACGGCTCTTTTTTTTCACTCGGGGCGGGTCTTTGCTAAAACACCAGTGTCAATCAACTGTAGTAGGAGCGGCCTCTGTCGGTGTGACTTCACACCGACAGGCTTTTGAAAACGGGCTGATTTCAGAAGGGGCATCTTATATTATTAAATTAAAAGAAAATCGCTGGGCGGCTCTTTATCACTGTAGAGTGGTTGTGTACACACTCTCCTAACACACAATGCAGTCCAAACAGCTTGAAAAAGTCCATGTACTGTAGCACCGTAGGTGCCCTTTAATGGACCTTGCTTTGTGCACTGGTGTGCAGTTATGTTGGAATAGGAAAAGGCCCATCCCCAAACTGTTCACACAAACTTGGGAGCATAAAATTGTCCAAAATGCCTTGGTTTTCTGAAGCATTAAGAGTTAATTTCACTGCAAATAAGGGGCCCGAGACCAACTCCTGAAAAGGAGTAAATTAAGAAGAAAATCTGGGTAGAATCCAAAAACAAAGGTGAACAATTTACTATGCAAAAATGTGTTTCTCTGCAGATCGACCATCATTATGCCCCTTTTATTCTTCTTACTGTCTGCAATCGATTCAGTTAGTATAACCAAGTGTCACGGGATAATCAGAGATGACAACAGAAGACTTAGCAGTTAGCTGTGTAGCATGGATGATAGAAGCAGCGCTAACAGGCAGGATAACCATGCGAATTATTATTAGAACTCTCTCGCAGTGATGAGACATGGGAGAAGTGGTGAAGGGTTTCAGTTGTGAGTTGTGGAATACTGGGTGGATCCGGAGCGCCGCAGGCAGCTGGAGCCGGAAGGTGACAGGGTTGATTCGGAGGGTGATGCGGTAAGGGCCAATGAACCTGGGTGACAGTTCCTTGATTCGGTGTGGATATGTAGATTCTTTGTTGACAACCACACTTGTCACCTATGTTGTACAATCATCCCGAAGGGTGTTGACGGCGATGTTGAGTGGCGTAGTGGGCGTTGGCTCACGATCGGTGATGAAGCATCTCAGATAGCGCTCCAGTTGTTGGTTGGTCCGCTCCGTCTGACTGGTATCCGGATGAGAGACTACAGGTGGAACTGATCAGATGGCAGAAGGCCTTCCAGAACCGAGCGGTGAACTGGGGCCCCCTGTCCGAGACAATGTCTTTCGGGAACCCATGCAGGCGGACTACGTGTTCTAATATCAACTCGGCTGTGTTCTTAGCTGATAGGAGTCCAGCGAGGGCCACCAGGTGCACGGCTTTGGAGAACCGATCCACGATGATCATTATGGTGGTCTGGGAGCTGGGTGCGCCTGGACGAACTCATCGACGTCCCTAGCCATGGAGTGCCACCAGAAGGCGCATTTGACGAATGTACCAGGATGTCTGGAGATGGGTGAGGAGTGGCCCCATTGTATTACTTCGGTCCTTATGGCGGGTGGCACATAGAGTCTGCCGGTTCGGTCTCAAGGGCCTTGCCTTGCGAACCCTCATCTCCAAGTCCCAGACGCGCGCTCCGCCTTGACGTGACATTATCCTCATGTAGTCGTGAGAGGGCGTCGGCCCTGGTGTTTTTGGACCCGGGGTCGGTACGATAGATGGAAATTGTAATGTTCGAAGAACAGTGCCCACCGCGCCTGCCTCGGGTTGAGTTGATTGAGGTTTCGGATGGTGATCAGAATTTGGTGATAGGTCCAGACAATGAACGGCTCCCTGGCGCCCTTTCGCCAGTGACGCCATTCCTCCAATGCCCACTTTATGGCCAACTGTTCGCGGTCCCCTACCCCGTATCACTGTTGAGTGGGGTCAATTTTTTTGGAGAAGTAGCTACAATGGTGAAGCTTCTGGTCTGGACCACGCTGGGAGAGAATAACTCCGGCGCCCACATCCGAAGCATCCACCTCCACAACAAATGGCTTGCGTCTGGATGGAGAAGGATTGGAGGAGTCGTGGTGAAGCGGCGACAGAGTTCATTGAAGGCAGAGATGGCAGCAGGTTTGAGGGTGAAGTGACAAGATGATGGACGGTTCAGGGCGGTTAAGGGTTCTGAAACCCTACTGGAGTCCCTAATGAAGCGATGATAGAAAAATGCAAACCAGAGAAACCGTTGTAGTTGCTTAAGGGTCTTGGGTAGAGGCCAATAACACACAGCTTCCAGCTTCTGCGTAGTGTCCTGTGGGGGTGATAAAGGCCGTCTTCCACTCATCGCCCTCTCTGATACGCACCAAGTTGTAGGTCCAACTTTGTGGAAATTGTGGCACCAGAGAGGGTTTCCAGGGCAGAGTTGGTAAGAGGCAGTGGGTGTCGGTTTTTGATGGTGATGTTTTTGAGCCCCCAATAGTCGACACACGGGCGAAGTTCATCGATGGTACCCTGATGGTACCTTGGCGTTCGACACATACTCCTCCATTGCCTGCGTCTCAGTGATGGAGAGGGAGTAGAGATGGCCAAGGGGAGGAAGAGAGCCCGGCTGATGGTCTATCGCTAGGTCGCAGGGTCGATGAGGAGGAAGATGGGTGGCACGTTTCTTGCAGAACGCTTCAGGCAGGTCCGGTAGACGGTGGGGATGGCGTTGGTGTCAACGTCGGGGGCCTCGGACTCCCTAGAACACATCCCAGCCAGTGCCCGCAGGCAAAGTTCGGTGCAGGTCGGTCCCCACTGCTGAATCCGATTGACCGATATGAGGGGGTCATGTTGTAGCAGCCAGGGGTGTCTGAGGATGATGGGTGGCGATGATATGGTGGTGAGGTGAAATCTGATCTGTTCTTGGTGTTGGAATAGTAAGGGTGATGGGTTGAGTCTGGGTGGTGATGGAACTAGATGAAAGGGGCCGACCGCCGACAGAAGTGATCCGAACAGGCTAGGATAACGCCTCGACTTTTACCCCCAATTTTTTGGCATAAGAAGAGTCAATGAAGTTACCTGCGTCACCGGAGTTGATGAACGCAGTACTTCCGACTCGTTTGTGGCCAAATTGGAGGTGTACTTGGACCGTAAGATGGGAGGTGTTGGTCATGACGGGGGGGAGTTGGAGGGCAACTCACCGGGGCTGGGCATTTCCCAGAGGGCAAATGGCTCGATGGTGCGCGGCTGACCGACAGTAGGCAGAGAGCCCTCCTCGAAATCGCCGTTCCCGTTCTGCAGCGGCCAAGGAGGCACGTGTCAACCACTGCAGGAGGTGGAGATCTGACAGGTCCGGTGACAGTGGGAGTGAAGGCAGATCGAGCTTCAGGAACCTGGGTGTGAGAGAAGAAAGTGGAGGAGCGGAGTGTGGTATGAGATAATGGTGACGTGGCAGGCGGCAGGGTCCGGGGAGCTGGTCTCGGACGGGAGAGCAGACGTTGGTCGATCCGAAGGGCCAGTTGGATCAGACCCTCCAGTGTCGCGGGAAGCTCTCGTCCGGCGAGCTCGTCTTTAATGCGGGAAGCCAGCCCCTCGTAATAGGTTGTCCGGAGGGCAGAGTCTCCCCTGTTCGGTTGGGCGGCGAGGGTACGGAAGTCAGCCGTATAACGGCTCACGGACGTCCCTGCCGCAGATGGTAGAGTTTTGTGTCAGTCTCCACCTAACCGGCAGGATGTTCAAAAGTAAGCTTCAGCTGGCCGGTGAATTCGTTGTAATAGTGCGCGGTATCAGAATCAGAACGAACAACCGCCGTTGCCCACTCAGCTGCCTGCACGGATAGCAATGAGACGAGAAGAGCAATATGCAACAGGACTGTGGAGTATCTGGTGGAATTAAACTCAAACACGATCCAGTGCGGTTAGAAAGACACTACACTTCCCATCTGTGCCATCCCACTTATCCAGTAAGGCTAAATAAACATCAGAGGAAGGGGGAGGTTGCTGCGCAGCTGCCGTTGCAACGGGGGGCAGACTAGCCAGAAGAGGAGCAGCCTCGCGGAGAGCCGCGTTCTCCTGCCGCAGCTCCACCACCTCGCGGCGCAAGGCCACGACGTCTTGGATGCTGCTACGGAGAGCCGAGATCTCGCCGTTCAGCTGCTCAATCAATTCAGCATGTCTGTTCACCACATCGCAGAGGTGAGTGTAATCCGCTGGGTTCACTGCATTAGGCTCAGTCATTCTGTCACGGGATAGCCGGAGACGACAACAGAAGACTTAGCAGTTAGCCCGTGTAGCATGTATGGTAAACCCAAACGCGGAAGCAGCGCGAACAGGCAGGATAACCACGCGAATTATTATTAGAACTCTCTTGTTGGTCAGGAAGATAAACCCAGAAATTGTGAGTACTCACGATTCGGCAGGTGAACGTTGGGACCAGCATGGGCAACTCAATGATGTAAAGTGCCATCTTGCCTCCTTTTATGCTTCCTGTGTCGCGATCGTACTACTTCGGGGTCCTAGTGCCGGTCAGTGCATGACACCATGTGTCAATTTGTGCAAGAGTGGTCTTGAAAGTTTGTCATTTTACAAATTAATTTGCCACCACATGTTGCTATAAGTTGAACAAAGTCTTGTGTGTGAGACTTTATTTTGACCAGAACATAAACATCAGAATGTATATTCAAATGTGAATCAGGAAATTTCTTAATAAAAATAATGTGGCTTTGTTGTTACATCTTGGTTATATTACAGTATATTTGTTTGGATTACAATAGCAATCATTAGGATTATCATTAGGATAAGCACAACATAAATGTATTTTAAAAAATAAAGGTTTTGTGTAAACCTATTGAATTCATGGAGACTATTAGTTCAAAAAGTCAATTAGCCTTTAAAATAGAAACTAAGATTATCACATCCTTCCTCTTGCCTTTCATGGAATATAGCACAAATTTTTAAAATATCTACTTGTCAATTTCAAGGTGAATGGTGGATTTGAACAATTGGGAGAGGGGGTGGACGTAGCAGCACATGAAAAACCTATTTGAACCACTTAGTTAATAGTCTGCTAATGAAATAGCCTAATTACTCTCACCAGGGGCTGTCTCAAAGAGTGGGCAAGTGGGGCTGTCTCCCTGGGCCTCACATGGGCTATGCATCAGCTAAAATGATAGACATGAGTGTTAGCAGATGGATGTTGAGATAAATTCTAAATCAAAAATAAAAATAAAATATGAAGAGGTGCTAGTGAGGACTCCAAAATTTTTTAGAAATAAATTTTTCTCAGTCATTGTTAATCAAGCACTAAAATTATTCAGGAAAGTACAGAATAGGGCTGCACGATTCTTGAGAAAATGTGAATCATTATTTTCTCCATGGGAATTGAGATCACAATTCTCTCTCTCTCTATTTCTCTTTTCTAACCCTCATTTTTTTCTTCCAACGAAAACATTGATTGTACTTAAGAAAAAAAAAGGGTTGTCTGCACAGGACTTTCAGCTCTCTTGTAATAAAAGAAAAGTCACCTTTTCCTATTTTAATGTAAATAAAGTGAAAAGTTGTTAAACATAACTAGAATATTAATATACGATAATACATAAAAATAGCTAATAAGTATTTGTGCATTTGTATTATTATTATTATTATTATTATTATTATTTCATCAGCATAAGGTAAATGTAACAGTGTTAGGTAGTTCATCAAATACATAGTGTAGAATTTATTGTTGTCAAAGGTTTATTGCTAAATCTGAACACACTTCCAGTATACTCCTCTGCAGCTTTCGCTCTGTTCTCAAAGTCTCTGTGCAACAGCTCGAATCAATATGGCAGATTTAATTATCTAATACACTAAGTTATAGCCCAATTGGAACTGCACATGCCTGTCTTTGATCAGACAGTAGTGTGTATTTTAGTTTTTAGCATGTGTATGTGAGAGACATTTACCATATGATGATAAAATTAGCACAGTCAACTCATACCATGATAAATGCAACAACCAAAGAAAGTGCAACACCCTTATCCCTCCAGTTTTGGCGTAGTGATTATGTTTTCAATCTTTCTGCACAAGAAATCAAACATTTAATTTTTTGGCGGTCCTCCTGGACGTTCGCGGGCAGTCACTCGCGGTGCCTAATGTCGTGTCTCACCGTGAGTCAAATCGTGTGTTTGACACACCTATACGCATTGACCGGACACACAAAGCATTAAAGGCGTAAAAAAGCTTATGATTGGCTGGAATTCAGCGAGCAGAGTGTTGTGATATTGAGCACGCGCAGGAAATACAGTTTGAGCACAGCGCGAGTGAGCGTTTAAGCGAACAAAAATAAAATAAGCGTGCTAAAAAGTTTTTGGCATGAAAATAACAGCACACTAGTGATGGGTCATTCATGAACGATTCGTTCTTTGACTGACTCTCATAGACGCTATGCAGTGCAGTACACAGGAAACAGAATTGAACAGTTCTCAACGAGTCTTCAAGTCCCGACGCTATGCGGTAGTACACAGGAAACAGAAATGAGCGATTCTTTCTCAATGAGTCTTCAAGTCCAGGGTTTTTCGTTCTTTTGTCACGTGATCCCCACAGATGCTATGCAGTGCAATAGATTTAAAAGAACGAACGACTCAGACTAGAACATATGAGGTAAGCTATTCATTCTGTTTATTATAATATTATAATAGCTGCATTGTAATATTTCATTACGGGAACTATAGCCAAACGTTGTGTATCTAGATATATTGGCAGTCTTTTTATTGAAAATGCAACATTACATTTTATTTATCAAAAGAACGAAATGAACTAAATGACTCAAAAAAAGATTGATTCATTTTGATGAACGAGATTCAAAGAACTGAGTCACTAAAATGATTCAAACTTCCCATCACTACAACACACTACCCCAACTCCTGATTACTGGTTAGCTTGTTTAGCTCCACCTCCTTGTTACACGTCTTGTGAGTGACAGCGGAAAATGAGGAAGAAAGTTGAGAAGTGATAACTGAATCATTTGCGAATCTGTGGCCTGATTGGTAATTTAGTAATGTTTTGTGTTACTTTGTTTGAATGCAACAAGTGACCTAGACTGATATAGCAATTCGGGATTGTTGTCAATCACGTGAACTCATGAATGCAGTGTGATCGGAATGCAGGGAAATACATGCAAGCGAATCATCGTCATTCAGAAATGAGATTGCATGTACAGTATGTATGAATCAAGATTGTTTTTTTGTTTAGTTTTTTTTATTAATTGTGCAGCTCTAGTACAGAATGTAAAAAAAAATGCATAAACTTGGCAGAGGCTAAGACAAGTAGCAAGGGAGGTATGTATATTTTAATGGAAGGGCATATACCTATTAAAAACAATGACGTGTGTCCAATGAATTATTGTGTTGTAGATTAAAGAGAATAAGTTGTCAGTAGAAGAATGAAACAGTATCAGTAATTACCTGCTGGCTGCTCTGCTTGTATATGTAAGTTATTTACTATGTAATCTTGAATATTCACTCATCACAATAATGGGGTTTAAAGGTCTATACAATGTTGCAGAAATATTGGGGTGAATATTTGTCCTAACTAGGGTCTATAATTGTTTGTGTGGTATTTGTGGCTCAGCGGTAGGTTTGTCGCTTACCATGCGGAAAGCCTGGGTTTGATTCCCGACCAATGCCCAAACCCCAGCCACTGGATGCTGTGCCGGTCCCAAGTCCGGATAAAATGGGAAGGCTGCATCAGGAAGGACATCTGGCGTAAAAACCAGTGCCAAGTTGGGGTCTATTATTGTTTCTTTCTATAGTCTTCTAGTCTTCTAGAGTCAAGTTAGGTTACACTTGTTAGGAATCCATTTGTTTTGGTTGAAATACAAAGCCAGGGCTGGAAACCGAATTTGTATGTATTCATGTATGTATATGTATATGGTGTAAATGCATGTGTAAATGTTGACCTGAGGTCCTACCACATTTCTAAAATGTGATTAAATACAATGGTAACCAACATTGGCCTTCACAGTCCATAAGTGGGCCATAGATGGTAGGATGGAATACTGTTTTTGTGAGAACTATACCAGAAAAGATGGCCTTTCTATTTTAAACTAACTTGTATACAAACTTTTGACTGGTGCATCCAAACTTTTGACTGGTACTATATAATATAATTCCATCATACCATGCATGTATTAATCACGGATTTTATTTTTTCATTATCATTAAATTTAAAATATTACTTCACTTGGTTAAATAGTATAACTACACTGAAATTCATGTGAACAGAGAATAGAATTATACCATGAATCGCAAATGAAACTACAGCAGGATCATCTGTCTCCCTGTCTTTACCTGTCTCACCATCACCCAATGCTTCTGTCCCTGGCTCTGATTCAGATGCACCCTCTTTTTTATCTCTCACATTCATTTCTACTTCTTCTATCTTTTCTGCCTACTTACTTCTCATACTGTATTTCTCCTCGCACCTTCCTCCTGCCCAGATTTCATGCTTTTTTGACTGAAAAGGTTGCCAATATTTTAAACCATATTTTTACTTCCTTTATACTACTGTGACTGTCAGCAGTGAAGAAATGAAAGGGTCTCATGGTTAAAAATCCACATATTTAATTAACATACACCATGGGAAAATGTGATTTGTACATTAAAATACAACTATTAAATTTAACACAGAGAGTGAAAATTTATCCAAACCAGAAATCATGGATAAACAGTGATGTTCGCATGGCACTGGCAGCACGGAACTCTGCCTTTGCCTCCGCTAACACATTCGAATATAAACACGCCACCTACCAACTCCGGAAGACTATTAAGTCTGCGAAACGTGAATACAGGGACAAAGTGGAACAACAATTTGATGATCCTTGAAGAATGTGGCAGGAACTGAATACAATCACGGACTTCAGAGGGAAAACCAGCACACCGCAGACCACGGCCTCTCTGTGTGAGGATCTAAACGTATTTTACGCTAGATTCGACACAGCGAACAGCACGAGACTGGACGGCGAATGCATCATGGATGACGTCAGTGCGCACACAGTGTCTGAAGAGGATGTACGGAGGTGTTTCAGACAGGTGAACGCACGCAAAGCCGCTGCTCCTGACGGAATCCTGGCTGTGTACTTAAATCATGCGCGGCTCAGCTGGCTGGAGTGTTCATGAACATCTTCAACCTCTCCCTCTCTCTGTCTGTAGTACCAGCCTGCTTCAAAATGGCCACCATCGTCCCTGTATCCAAATCTTCCACCATCACATCCTTGAACATGACTTGCGACCAGTTGCCCTGACTCCCATCGTGAGCAAATGCTTTGAGAGGCTGGTCACGAACTTCATCTGCTCTGCGCTGCCGGACTCACTGGACCCTCCACAATTTTCATACCGCCACAACAGGTCCACTGATGACGCCATAGCCTTGACTCTACATACAGTGGGTGCACAAGCGGTATGTGACTTTTACCGTCGCGGCGTATGGCAACCGCATTTGGGTTTGTGTGTTTGCTGGCTTTTACTGCTGAGTGGCGCTATTTAACTATAGACTAACGCCTCAGGCCTTAGTTTGTTCTCTCCAGGATTAATGAGTCGCAGCTCGTCTAGAGCCGCACGTAGTTGCAGATAAAATCAAGTGAAACATTATAATTAAACGAATTTATAATGACAGTAGTAACATTACAGTACAAATTTATAATGTAAATTAAATTAAATATTTTTAGGATCGAATTTAAGCTGCTTCTTAAATAGACGTTATCACAGTGAGTCTTTACCACCGCCGGCAAAAACCTTATAAAATACAAGTGAAACATTAAACTCTGGCTTTGTGTATCAGAAAACATGGGTGAGCCACAGGTGTTGTCAGATTAATGGGCAAAAATTATATAATAAACCTATATAAGCTACATAGCCTTTATAAGACTTCACTTTTAATTAAGTGCACGCACAATGACGAGAAAATTTTATGATTTTGTAAAATAATGAAAGCAAACTGGGATACAGCGCTATTCTGTATCGGTTTCTGTGAACTTGAGCACGTCAGAAAATGAACTGAAACTCCGTGTATACTTGCCTCACAGACGTGAAAAATATATACTTACAGAAAGCAAAATGTCTGCTTTTATATAAACTAATGGGGAAAAAATCAGCTTATGTAATTCGTATAAAACATGGATTACTACAGCGCATCCACTCACAGCCGAAACCAAAGACATCAACTTATCAATCAATTATTAAAATGGCCAGTTTCCTTGATGTTTTCTTATCCCCACCCCCGTTAAAACGGCATGTTCAGAGGTCCACTACACAGCAAAATATATAGTGTATTAAGACTGAAATAAAGCAGCTCGCAAAGGGAAAGCAATTTCCCTTTGGGATTAATAAAGTTCTTTGAATCTTGAATCTTTGAAGACAGCGCTTATTTGACACGTATGAATTTGTGTTTGTTATATTTCTGGGAAATAGAAATCTCTTATAAATCTCTCATATCGTTCATCTGAACTCGGCAAAGTGAAAGAGCGCACACGCGCACCGCGAGTTAACGCGAACAAGCCACTAACAGGCTTATTCACAACCACATTTCGGCCATTGACACACATACATAAAGTAAATAGAAGTAAGAGGCCCTGATTATACTGCATAAATATTATTTAGTAAAAAAATAAATTCCTACGCGCTCTCGAAGACTTTGTGTGTACGGTTGAGCGCTGATTAGACTGTTGGAAATTAAGGAGGAGAATTATGATGCCGGATATCTGTAGTATATGTGTGATATCAATAGTATTGATATGTGTGCTGAAAAAACATGACGACTCATGTCCATCAATCTGATATACAGTATGCTGGAGAAATTCCCAGGTGGGAAGACACTGCTTTGTGTAGTTAACATCAAAGACAAAAATAAATAAATAAAATAAACATCATAAATGAACAAATGACCATAAAATTCGTATCAGCAGATGTTATACAGCAGCGCTTGTGTTTTTGTGTTATTATAAAAATGAAATGCAATAGGCTGGTATGCATGATTTTCTTTAATAAATAGAATAAATTGTTTAAATGTATGTATCATGAACTATTGACCAGTGACTTATCTAAATGACTCAGTTTAGATGTACGTAAATGTTGCGCTGTTTGGGGGAGGGACGTGCTAATGACGATTTGGTCTGCTGTGTGTGTGTGTGTGTGTGTGTGTGTGTGTGTGTGTGTGTGTGTGTGTGTGCGTGCGTGAGAGAGAGAGAGAGAGAGAGAGAGAGAGAGAGGTGTTAAGTGGTTTTACGTCCTCATGAAAAGGCGTGAATTCTTCAGTGAAACATAGGCTCTGCTGAAAAAAGTCACATCAGTCACTTTACCCCAAATAAAAGGGGGTAAAATGAATAAACCCAGATGCGTGTTTTTTAGCCCCACTCCCGTAAACACAGCGTATTCAGAGAGAAGTGCGCCCGTGAGAGGTTGTGCTCGGACCACTCAGCTTCTGCGGATTCTAAAATTGACAGTGTTACCGTTTTTTAATCGCTGGAATAGAAGAGATAGAAAGTTTCCTCATCATAACATGCCTTGTATTGTTTTTAATTACTCTATACACAACCCGTTATTTTTATGCTATTTTAGAGATGGGAAATACACATGGAATATTTTTTAGTTTTTTATTTAAATTTTTTATAAAATATTAACTTTCAATATTTTATAAAAACACCAAAGAAAATTATTGTATATAGAGTGATTACAACCAATACAATTCATGTTATGATAAGGAAAATCTTAATTTCTTCTATTCCAGTAAAACAGTAATAATGTCAATTTTAGAATCTAGAATCCAGAAGATAACATTTGCACAAATTTAAAAAGAGATTTTATGTGTATTTTATGTAATTAGAAAAGCTACACGTGTAGGGTCTTGTGTCATCTTATATTTTGTTCTTTAAATTTGTAGTAGATTTATTAATTGAAATAAATTAAACTAAACGACCATAAAATTTAAACATTGTCAGATTAAACTAAACTAAAACTATATAGTAAAACTTGTTTTTGGTGAACTTGAGCGCGTCAGAAAATGAACCGAAACTCGCCACACAGACGTGAAAAATATATACTTATAGAAAGCGAAATGTCTGCTTTTATATAAACTAATAAAAACAAATTATTAGATTATGTAATTCGTATGAAAAGTGAATTGTAGGCGCGTTCACTGCTTCGGAGATGACGGAATGGAAGAGATAGAAAGTTTCCTCATCATAACATGCCTTGTATTGTTTTTAATCACTCTATACACAGCCCGTGATTTTTATGTTATTTCAGAGATGGGAAATTTGCAGAAATTTAAAAAGAGGCCTGAATCACTGCAGGTCTTCAAAATCCAGGTCTTAAAGTGGGGAGGGATGCATTTCAGTTTATCTGAATGTATAGGTGAGAACAGCTGATTCACACCTGGGGAGGGTGAATAATTTGCATTTGAATGTTGCCTGCCATTGTAAAGCACACACAGTAACACTAAAAGAACAACATCCAAGGACAAATAGGAAAAAGAGCCCCTGATTATACGGCATAAATATTATTAAATATTACAATAAAATTCCTCCGCGCACGGGAAAACTTGAGCGCTGATTAGACTTTGTAGGGAATTAAAGAGGAGGAGATAAACAACAATAGCCCACGTTTAGAAAAGCAGTTTTATTTAGACTATATAAAATAATCCTGCATCTATTTTTAGGCGTCACAATGGCAAAAAAACTTAATGATCTTGTAAAATAATTAAACGGTGAACTTGAGCGAGTCAGAAAATTAACCGAAATCTACTATCGCTCCTCCCTAGATAGGCGGCAGGTATGTAAAGGGACGGAGCTGCCTATTCGGGCCGGCTGGCGATAATTAACGTTAGGATGTCGAGCTTGCTCCACATTATAAAAGCAAGGCGCGGAGTTGAGTCCGGGAAGTACGTGATGCGGTGTAGCAGGACAGAGTGGCATGCGAGTGGGGCGATGTGACGCGCCCCAGGGACTTTAAACAGGACACTGGCATTCCGCCCTTTGAACCTCGCGCTCCCGCGGCACCTTCACTCCGTGCAGGCGCGCTGCCTCTGCGTGCTCCGTTCTGCCACTCTGCCCAACGCCACCTGTCGCCAGCTGTGTACCTGCCTGTCAGCATGGCACAGTCCCCGGAACTGCACGTGAATTTCATCCCTTCCCCTTTCTTTCCGTCCTCCCTCCTTTAACCCTTTCCTTCTCTATTTTACCTAAATAAATGATCCCTTTTCCTGAAAGACCTCGTCTCGTGTCTGTGCTTCATGGTGCCGCCCGTGCAAATAGGCTCGAACCCGTTACAGATTTTTTTTTTTTTTTTTTTTTTTTTTGTTTCCAAGATGGCGCCGGTGAGGTCGGCTGCCGTCACGACTGCTCCGACCACCTTTTCTTTGTTTTTGTTCTTTAAGTTAGTTTTCAGTGTTTTAAAATCGGCAAAATCATCACCATTGAGTACATTAGGTATGATAGAGACACTCTTGTTTCTATTGGTATACAATGTACTCACAATTCGACGTTTTTAACTCCGGATCCGAGCTGGCCGAGTGAGATCCTGAGGGAGAACAATGGACGCGACGCGAAGCTGAGGCCTCGAGGGAGACGAGCCGGCGTGAGGAATAGTCTCAGAGCCTGTGCATACCGCACACCTCTGCCTAGTATCCTGCTCGCCAACGTCCAGTCACTGGAGAACAAACTCGATGACCTCAGGGCCAGGATAAAGTTCCAGAGAGACATTCGGGACTGCAATCTCCTCTGCTTCACCGAGACATGGCTAAACCCAGCGGTGCCAGACCACGCCATACAACCAGCCGAATTCTTCTCGGTTCACCGCATGGACAGGACGCGGGACTCGGGGAAGTCAAGAGGAGCCGGCGTGTGCTTAATGGTGAACAACAGCTGGTGCAACAGCGCGAGCGTTGTTCCTCTTACACGCTCCTGCACACCAAACCTGGAACTACTGTCCATCATGTGTCGTCCTTTTTATCTTCCACGGGAGTTCACATCGGTCATAATCAGTGCCGTTTACATCCCACCACAAGCAGACACTGAAACTGCCTTATGCGAGCTGCATGAGGCGCTCACACAGCACCAGACACAACACCGGGACGCTGCGCTCATTGTGGCGGGGGACTTTAATAGTGCCAACCTCAAACGAGCAGCGCCGAACTTTTATCAGCACATCACCTGCCCCACCAGGGGCGAAAGGACACTGGACCATTGTTATACCACGGTCAAAGACGGTTACAAGGCACAATCTCGTCCAGCGTTTGGTAAATCCGACCACGCCGCCATCTTCCTCATGCCAAAATATAAACAAAGGCTGAAACAGGAAGTTCCGGTTCAGAGGGAGGTCGCGTGCTGGATGGACCAATCGGTGGCCGCGTTACAGGACACACTCGATGACGCAGACTGGGACATGTTCAGAAACAGCTCCGATGATGACGTCAGCGTGTTTACGGAAGCGGTTGTGGGATTTATTGGGAAGCTAGTAGACGATACGGTGGAGAAAAAGACTATCAGAACATTTCCCAACCAGAAGCAGTGGGTGGATAAAACCATCCGCGACGCTCTGAGATCTCGAACAGCTGCCTACAACACGGGACTTACGTCGGGGGACATGGAACCGTACAAGGCTGCGTCATACAACGTCCGGAAGGCGGTGAAAGAGGCGAAGCAGTGCTACGGGAGAAAACTAGAGTCACAGCTTCAACAGTGTGACTCTAGGAGCCTGTGGCAGGGACTGAGAACAATAACGGATTATAAAGCACCAACATCCGGTATGACGAACGCGGACGCGACTCTGGCAGACGAGCTCAACACCTTCTATGCTCGCTTCGAGGATGCAGCTAAAGACGCTAACGGCGCTAATGCTAGCGGCGCTAATGCTAGCGGCGCTAACGGCTGCAGACACGAAGACACTGCCAGCACCGGGAACGCGCTCATCATCTCCGAGCACGACGTGAGGAGAGTCTTCAAGAGAGTGAACACCAGGAAAGCAGCAGGACCAGACGGCATCTCAGGCCGTATCCTCAGATCCTGCGCAGACCAGCTAGCACCTGTGTTCACTGAGATATTCAACATCTCCTTATCTCAGTCGGTGATCCCCACGTGCTTCAAAGAGTCCATCATTGTTCCTGTCCCGAAGAAACCACATCCTGCTTCCCTCAATGACTATCGCCCTGTAGCCCTCACCTCAGTAGTGATGAAGTGCTTTGAACGCCTTATCAGAGACTTCATCATTTCTTCACTACCCGACACACTGGACCCACTACAGTTTGCATACCGTCAGAACCGCTCCACAGACGATGCAATCTCTCATCTCCTCCACACATCACTCACTCACCTGGACACTAGGAAAGGGAATTATGTTAAAATGCTCTTCATCGACTACAGCTCTGCTTTTAATACCATAATTCCCTCCACACTCACCACCAAGCTGGAGCACCTGGGACTCAGCTCATCTATATGTCAGTGGATCTCCAATTTTCTGACTGGCAGACCACAGGCAGTAAGGATGGGCGGACATGTCTCAGCTACACTCACTCTCAGCACTGGAGCCCCCCAGGGTTGTGTTCTGAGCCCCCTGCTGTACTCTTTGTACACCCACGACTGCATGGCCACTACCAACTCCACCTCCATCATCAAGTTTGCTGACGACACCGTCGTGGTCGGACTGATCACCAACAATGATGAGTCGGACTACCTAGAGGAGATTGGAAATCTGGAGAACTAGTGCCAGAGGAACAATCTCCTCCTGAACGTCAGTAAGACAAAGGAGCTGATAGTGGACTTTAGTACAAAGCAGGAGAGGAACTACCAGACCCCCGTCATCAACAGGAGCCCAGTGGAGAGAGTGGACAGCTTCAGATACCTCGGTGTTCACATCACGCAGGACCTGTCATGGTCCTCTCACATCAACACCATGGTGAAAAAAGCCCGGCAGCGTCTCTACCACCTCAGACGCTTGAGAGACTTTAGACTGCCCTCCAAGGTGCTCAGGAACTTCTACTCCTGCACCATAGAGAGCATCCTGACGGGAAACATCACGACCTGGTTCGGGAACAGCACCATGCAGGACAGACGAGCTCTACAGAGGGTGGTGCGATCAGCCGAGCGCATCATCCACACTGAGCTCCCTGACCTGCACTCGATCTACAGCAAGCGGTGCTGGACTAAGGCCAGGAAGATCATGAAGGACCTCAGTCACCCCAGTAATGGACTGTTCTCTTTGTTGCGGTCTGGGAAGCGATTCCGCTCCCTAAAGGCCAGCACAGAGAGGCTGAGGAGGAGCTTCTTCCCGCAGGCGATAAGGTCTCTCAATCACACCTCCACACAGGACTAATAACATCTTTTTAAGCTCACAACACTGACTGGACAATCATGGACACATTCATACACACTTGCACTAAATATTTATACATCTGGACAATTGCACATGTCACTTTCATTAGTCACCTTTCATGCATATTTGCACAACCACTGACACTTTAAATTCTATATACATATATACTCTATCTACCCTATATTTCTATATTTTGCAATATTTTATTATGCCTTTATTGTACAGTTAATTTTACTAGTTAAATTTATTTCTTTAGTATTTCCTTTTTATTGATTATTTATTTTACGTACAAGCTTTTATTTTCTTTTTAAGGTCAGTGGCGGTCGTGTAAGCATTTCACTGCATATTATACCGTGTATGACTGTGTATGTGACAAATAAAATTTGAATTTGAATTTGAGATACCAAATCCCGAGCCCAAACCTCATTTTAATTAAATTAAATTAAATAAAATTAAATAAGGGAGATTTCCTGAAGCTCAAATCTCCGAAAACAACACTTGTGACACAATAACTAATATTTAAAACATTTTGCAGGCTGCCGTTTGGAGAAACCAGAGAATAAAGAATAAACCAGTTGTTGGGTCAAAATAACTCAACCAGGTGTTCATTTGTAAATTACTCACTACATCTCAAATGACCCAACATGAGCAACACAACAATGTGTTTAAAGTACCTGAAATTACCCAGAATTTTGACCCAGCAAAACCACCCAACGATGTGCTTACAGAACCAACACAACATTTTTAGCGCGTCTTTTTTGAGTTATTGTAATGTTTTATTCTGAAAGGCCATTTTACCAGTTATTTCTATATTTAAAGTTAGATTTTTTTAGACCAAAGAGCTGATAGTAGACTTCCGGAGGTTTAGAGGTGCACATTCCCCTATCATCATCAACGGTGGTGCTGTGGAGAGAGTGAGCAGATTCCGTTTCCTGGGTGTTCACATAGCAGCGACTCTTCTTTCTCAGGAGACTGAAGAGATTTGGCATGAGCCCCCGCATCCTCAGGACCATCCTCTACCGCTGTGCCTTCGAGAGCATCCTCACTGGATCCATCACGACCTGGTACGGCAACAGCACCTCCTACAACCGCAAAGCTCTGTAGAGAGTGGTGCGGTGTTCCGAGAGGATAATTGGAGGTGAGCTTCCCTCCCTCCAGGACATCTACAGAAAGCGGTGCCTGAGGAAAGCGAGGAGGATCATCAAAGACTCCAGTCACCCCAGTAACAACTTATGCTGAACACTGACCATTAGGTCTTCATAGACACTACACTGTCACTTTACACTGTCACTTTATAGTCACTAAGACACTTTGCACTCCATACTGCACATAATTGCCTTTTCACAAGATTAATTGCGGACATTCCTTATACATTTATACACAAGTAGACATACTCTCACAAATGTGTGTGTATGTGTATGTACATGTATGCATATGTGCGCATGTATATATATATATATATATGGATATATATAGATGTGTATATATGTACGTATATTGTATGTATACTTGTACGGTTAAATCTGGACCGACGCCAAAACAAACATGCTAACTTAATCATAATCCAAATGAGTATATCTATTTGAGTCTTCTAGTGAATGATGCGCGCACCCCAACGGCGCATGATATGAACGCGCGCGCACCCCCGACGCCCCCTACCAAGTCCCCCCCCTCCCGGCGCATGATATGAACGTGCGCATCCCAAAAGGACATGACTGCCTGTTTAAAAAATATAAAAGTGTGTGTGTGTCTGTCGGTCTGTTTGTCTATTTTAGGGTAAAAAGCAGCTCCATCTTTGAAATAATTTTACTGTACCGGTCTCTATTATTTATTCCTCTTTGTGACTTTTACTCTGCTTTTCTTTGCTTTCCAGATCTCTGTAAACTTAAAATGAATGCTTGTAATAATGTTTGTATACCTCTTTTGAATCAAGACCATCCTTATAGAATTAAGACCTAATTAAACCTACTGTAATTAAAAGTTTCATATTATAGACCCTACCTCCAAAAGAACTCCCTTTGCCCCTTTCAGTTTTGGATTTTTCTCTGCTTTTCCACCCTAGTTTAATGATCTATATTATACTTCCTTTGGCAACAGCATTTAACTATCATAGGTGTCAATGCCAAAATCAATGTCATGATTTATTTCCTAAAACAGAGCATAGCTTTTAAAACATGACTACTGCAAATTACATCAATCACAAACTCGATGTTCACAGTCACCATAATGCTGATCAACTCAAGCTATACTGCAAATTATTGTGCAGAGCCACAATATTTAAGGATTTCATCTTGACTACATCATTATGAAGCAGATCCTCTGTGTCTATAATCAGTTTTTATTAAGTATGTGTATTTTTGCTACTTTTTATAAAGTGGTTGTGTTCTTTTTGTATTTTTGGCTCTTGTCTTGCCATCACGCCAGTTATGATTTCTGTAGATCACCTGGCCATTGAATATTTCCTGATAACTATGCAGGAATGAGAACTTAATTATTAACTACTTTATAAATAAACAACTATTTATTAATTGTGATTTGTTGAACAGTATTACAAAGTGTTAACTTTCCTTCTTAATATTTTTTTTCTAACTTTTAAAACAAAAATAGATTTAACATTTTAGATCTTGGACTTTTTAACTAATTTTAACTTAAAGTTTAATGTATTTAAATTAGAGCCACACACTTGTGCAGTTCTTTTTCTGTTTCTTGAGGAAGAGGCATTTTTGCAGTCATCATCCTACCAGAATGACCTTCTGAGACCTTCTTGCTCATTCTTATTCTATGTAGCGCTGCCACACAAAAGGGGCGTTTTCATACACAGGTTGTGGAGCTAATGCTGCTCACCTGTGGCCGAAGGCGTGCCCTAGCGGTTTCTGTTTCCCCATTGACAGTGGTTTGGTCACCGGGCAAGTTCCCGCGCATGCGCGATCGCGACGCAAAGGAACCCGGAAGTGACGTGGGTCACATGATCCGGCATAAAGCCGGAACCGGCATTGAGGCCGGCACGGAGAGATGAAGACAGCGCGCTGCATGGTGTTTGAGACTGAGAGCCTGTGTGAGGATTACTATTTGTTAATTTCATTCAGTACCCAGCTCATTCCGTTTATCGATCTCCCAGACCTACCATCTTTATCTGGTGAGATCGATCCATCTCTCCAACTCACCCCATTCATAACTTTTGCCATATTTCAGACACTGGACTATCATACTCACACACACACACACCCGCATACATCGCACACACAGTTTTTCTATTTGTATATATTTTGTATAAATTGGTTTGTGGTGCACCGTGTTTGTTTATTTATCTGTCTGTCTTGTTTAATACACTTGGTTTAATTTATTATAATTGTTTTGTGTCGCGTCGTGTTTTGTCCAGCTGCGATTGCGCAATACCGGAAGTGTTGTTTTCAAGCCCCAGTTTTGATTCCCGAATCCGTTTTTTTGTAACCAAGCGGTTTTATAAATCCAAGCGTTACAACTTTGACTGTGTTTTCTCCCCCATGCCAGCATAAGACCATCGCTTTTTTATCCCTGAACAAGGCTGAATGCATGTTCTCTGCTTCTCTGGGCACATTTCGTGTAGAACTGTCAGAAAAAAGAAAAAGAAAACTCCTTTTTTCTTGATTTCACCTCCCCCTTTTTTCACAGATTTATAAAGCATGTCCACCATTTCTATATCCCTCCCACCAGCACCTTTGACTTTTACACTACAAGCAACAGGCATTTTCTTATGTTTCTGTGTATATTTAACCCTTTTTAGATTTCTCTCTCTTATCAGTTATAACAAAGTTGTATAAAATCCACCCTTCCCACAACAAAATACTTTTTTGCTTTATATGCAGTTTGGCAATGTTTTGGTATTAAACATTACAATGGTCTTGCAGTTTTCCAAGATGTTATCACCCCTTACAGTACCTCTTTCCCAGACAGCCACTGCTACCTGGAAAAGCTCAAAGAATGAAAAGGATTCATTTTTACAAATGAATGATGCATTAATATCTGACAAAATGACAGTGGTCTCTGACTAGCACATCGTGTACTGTACATCTACAATTATTTGCATAAAACATTTACTAATTTGTGTAGTTTGTGGCCATGAGTTAATACCACATTCCGCAAGCTATATTTATTTAATACCTGAAAAAATTTTGTAGTTATTAACTTAGTAAATGAGGTTAGGAAATGTCATCCACCCAAAACTGCAACAGTAGCGTTATTATAAAAGTATTATTAAAAATACAGTGGAACCTTGGATTGCTAGTAACTTGGTCTGCAAGCATTTTGCAAGTCAAGCAAATTTTTAAAATAAATTTTAACTTAATAAACGAGTGAGTATAGTACATACAGTATGTGTGATCACAACTGAGCCAGTGGTGTTTCTCTCTCCCGCTTTTTGGGATTGTGGATAATCATCTCCCATGCCCAGTCTCAGTACGCATGCGTCACGCCTATAGTTAATATCCGTGTGCATGTACAGTACTATTTACTATAACATTGTGAAAAGGTGTGTGTCCGCGTAAAGCATTTTATGTAGCCGCCACCACTCATCGGGAAATGCTGTGGCTTCTTTTTTATGTAAACATGGTTATCACCAATTTTACTGGATCACGTACTGTAGATTAGCATGAAGTGCTTTACCATTTATTACCCTGAGTGGATTGAATCATCTGGTAAGACAATATAAGGTGGTTTTTGCTTCCCGGGTGTTGAAGGATGTGAAAATCATTCCACGAAACTTTATATTTCCAGAGTATATATTTGTCAAATGCATTCTATCTGCACAAGGAGTCCTCTGCTGTTCTCATAGTCACTGTTTACATACCACGAGCAGACAAGGACAATGCTGTAAGAGAGCTGGACAGCATCATAATCAGCCGTGAAAAGGCATACCCCGACTGTCTGGTGATCATCTCATGATGAGGGGGGGGGGGGGACAATACATTGGTTCATGCCTACATAAGCACACAAAGGAGATCACACCACTCACTAGTGTGCCTCTGACAGTCAGGTAATGGCTCTGAATTCTTGCTGCTCATGTACAAGTAGAGGCTAAAGCAAGAGGAAGGAATGAGACAAATAAGAGTGCTGGTCTCCAAAGAGGACAAACCTCAGGACTGTTTCAAGTACGTGGCCTGATATGCAGGTATTTGTTGGCTAATCAGGATGGTTAACAACTCAACCTCTAGTACATGCTTTATCAGAACCCATATTAAAATAACTGGTGAGCAGAAAAATATTTTATTTATACCCCAACCAGAAAGCATAAATAACATCAGAAATACGGAGGCCAATCAAAGTCCATATTGTTTGTTTATTCCACATTTGCTTGTGGTTGGTAGCTGGATGTTAAACTCACCTCGATGGCTAATTTTCCCATGAAGTTGTTCATCTTTATAGGTGAACTGGGAACCCAAAACTTCAAGTTTTCCAAAATGTCAAAACATTATTTCTGACAAAAAAAAAATTCTTCTGTTTTGAAGACCTCATTTTGGGCCAGCAGGAGCTTCCTTGTAGAAGACAATGAGCTCACAATGTGTGATTATGACCTGTAGCAGGCAATGAATGAGACCCAAGTGATCATTCAGCTATGCTGGTAGGGTGTGTGTGTGTGTGTGTGTGTGTGCGTGTCGGTAGGGTGGAGTGGGTAGGGTTTTAGACTGTTTAGGAATCCGTGTGACTGGCAGGTTTTCTATTTCTTGGTCTACATCCCACATAATTGCTTCTACAATTTGGTGCTCCGATTTTATCGCAGTCTTTATTTTTACATACAGTAGTTGGCTCTGTTGGCTTTGGTACTTTTGGATCTGCATCTGTGTAGATTTGGTAGCGAATACGGCTGAGTTGAATGGGGGTATTACTTTCTTTTTTGAGATAGGTATATATTTAGCTGCATGAAGATGTGCTTCCCTCCAATCATACAGCCTGTGCGGGAGAAACCAACTTGCTTTACTTTACTGACCACATCCTTGAAATTCTTATTCTGAGAGAATGACAGTTAGCGTCTGTGCATCCCAGGCTTTTGATTTATGTGGAGGCCACAGTGATGCAGGAGATACAATGATTGTTTCACATAGTAGAGTATGTGTGATGTCACCTCTCTTCTGAGAAATTTGTGGGTTGTTTTTGCATCCAAGGAAAGCCCAGTGCTCTTGGAATTAAGGGATTGTAGTGACAAGGAAGGAAATATCCTCATAACGGGATGCACCCCTCGAAGTAAAACTACGCATGTGTGACATGCGACCGACCCTCCTTCAGTTGGTCCTCCATCCAGAGCCTCACCAGTTCAGTAAGGATGAGTCTCTAATGAAATGTTCCCTCTAAAGCTTTAAAGTTCTTTAATCTTTTAAGTTCCTTTAAATTTCGTTTTATGGGCCTCCGAGTGGCCCACTGGCCAGAGGTCTGATTGGCTGAGCTCTCTCAGAGGGGAGGGATGAGAGGTACTTAGTGCTCCCACATTAGTCATGGCTCTACAGATACAGATAACACTGATGGCTCTACAGATACGGATAGCGCTGTCCTTCGAAAAGATGTGGTCGGCTGGCGTCACGTGTTTCCTCCGAACCTTCGGCCCTCCCGGCTGAGTGGTAGTAGTAGCCTTAATGTGGGAGCCCCTTAGTGACGGGGAGGAATTGGACACGACTAAATTAGGGAGAAAATCGGGATAAAAATCGATTACTAAAAGCGTTGGCAACGGATTTCATAATCGATTCGTTGTGTCGCGGAGACATTTCATTATTTTAAAAAAACTTCAGTTGAGCATGGAGCGGAACGAACACACTCTGTCTCGCGCACTGATGCTAGCAGAGTTCGGCACCTCATAGACAGGGCGGAGCTAAAATGAAAGAATACGAGCAGAGGTAGAGGAAAGATACATGGCGGAGGCTGCTGGGTCTTAGTGCTTGTCTCTTACTGGTATAATCAACATCCGTTAACGCGTGTACTGTTTGCTATAACACTGTGACCATGTGTGTGTGTAAAACATATTTTATTTTGTGTCTGTATGCGTGTGTGTACAGCGCACGTGTAAAGCAAAAGCAAGTCTCATTAGAGACATTAAAAATCCATGTTCTCTCTCTGCTCAAGGCTTAGCCTGCTCTTTGCATGCTGTGTGTGTGTTTGTGTGTGTGTGTGCGTGTATAATTAGTTAGCTGAAGCAAACATATGTTTTAAACCCCTCAATTCTGCGAATTCCCCCATCAACGAAACCGGTTTGATAACTTCACACCTGTCGTGAATGAAAGGTGAGAAGAGGGATTACAGTAACTGGGGTTCTGTGGGTGTTCACCTCAGAGAGCGCTGTCGCATTGTATTCAGATAATAGACTAAAACAAAATCATGTTTGCTTGAGCATTGGAAACAATATTGTATTAGGCTAACTTTATTAAAGTTTAATTACTTTTGTATTCTTTGTTGTATTTCATCTTTTTGCACACACGCACAAGCATCTTTAAATTTGAGCAGAAAATAATAGTGGGCTGGTGCAGTGGTATACCAGAATGTTGGTTTTACCGTCACGGCGCTCTGCGGCGGAATTTGAGTTTGTGCGTTTGCTGGCTTTTACCACTGAGTGGAGCTATATAACTACAAATATAAATACGCGCTCCTTTAGAACTGCACATAGTAGCGGATAAAATCAAGTGAAACACTGTAGTTAAACGAATTCACGCTCCTGCACGCTCCCTCATGACGGCGCTTCTCCCGCTGTCGATGGCCGGCGCGAGTCCTCGCTGACGCAAAAACTTAACGCAAACGTCCTCACAGCCTTTTCCTCTTCGGCAGTGGGGCTGCGAAGGCAGGCATGGTGCGGGAGTGAAGATGCCGTGGGAGCTCGCACAGCTCTTTCTTGCGCTGTCCTCAGCGATGGGATCAAAGGGCGGAATTCCAGTGTCCTTGTCCAAGTCCCTGGGGCGCCTCACATCGCCCCACTCACATGCCACTCTCGTATTCTCCACCATATCACGTATTTCCCGGACCTCGGACGAAACTCCGCGCCTTGCTTTTATAATGCGGAGCAAGCCCAAGATTATATTAACGTTAATTATTGCCAGCCGGCACGAATAGGTGGCTCCATCCCTTTGCCGCCTATTCAGGGAGCCTACGGAGTGAGCGAGTAGCAATAGTAGATTTGGGCGCACACGCATCACAGGCGCACGCTGTGACAGATCATCATAATTTTCTTTAATAGTAAATAATGACTCCCGTTGCGCTGTACCACCCTTATGAAATCCAAGTTAAACATTAAACGAATTTACAAAACTTTATGCCTGGATTTTACTACGCGGTGTGAGTGCGACGGCCATCCGCAGATGACCGCACTGGCCCCTCCCACCTTTCGCTTCTTTGAAGTCTCTGGGGCGTGTTCCATTTGCCCCCTGTGCATGCCGCACTCCCACGTTGTTGCGCGCGCGTCGCACTCACACCGCGTAGTAAAATCCACTGTAACCCATCAAACCCCGAGTATTTTATAGTGCGGGGTGCAAGCCCGGGATCATTAGCAAGGATACCTCACCAGCCGTGCCTAATTCCGCGGCCCCGCTCCTTCACATATCCGAAGGGGAGGATGCCTAACTAGTGAGCAAGGAGCGATATAGATTTGGGCACACGCCGTGACCGGCTGAAAAAACTATTGTCCTCAGAAATATAACAGATGAGGACTCAGATTAATGTGCAAAAACTATATAATAAAACTATATAAAACTGCATCAACTTTTATTTAAGCGCACTCACAATAACGAAAAAACTTTATGATTTTGTAAATGTTTGAAAGCAAATACGGTGTGCTGTTCTGTATTGTTTTTGTGAACTTGAGCATGTCAGAAAAAGAACGCAAACGTTTTTTAAAATGGTCAGAGTCAGTCTGCTTGCTGTTTTTCCTGACGCATTCATAATCATTAGTCTATTTCTGCCGGTGCGCTCTGGAAAGCTTCATGCATGCGGTTTAGTGCTGATTTAGACTACGTAGTAAATTAAAGAGGGGGATCAGAATGCCGAATCGAAGTCCTGAGCCCAAACATCATTTAAATTAAATTAACAAATATTACAAGTAAAAAAACAATAGCCCACGTTTAGAAAACGTTTATAAGTTATTTCCGACATGAGTTGGCCCAGTGTTATGCGCAGAGCGCCGGGAGATTTCCTGAAGCTCCGAAGTTCCTGGGGTATTTTTATTAAATACACGCTATCTTTAATAACTGATGGAGGTTTTGAGTTGTATACACATGCATTCCTGCCTAAACAACTCTTAAAACTACACCTGTGACACAATAACAGTAATATTTAGAAAATTTTGCAGGCTGCCATTTGGAGAAACGAAAGAATAATGAATAAACCAGTTGTTGGGTCAAAATAACCCAACCAGGTGTTCATTTGTAAATGACTCACTACATCTCATATGACCCAACATGACCAACCCAACAATGTGTTTAAAGTACCCAAAATAACCCAGAACTTAAATAACAATAAACAGATACAGAGATACCGTGATGGCGCGGCCACGTCCAGACGCCTTCCTGATCTTCTTTGTCTTTCGGCTGTTCCCTTTCAGGGGTCGCCACAGCGAATCATCTGCCTCCATCTAACCCTATCCTCTGCATCCTCTTCTCTCACACCAACTAACTTCATGTCCTCTCTCACTGCATCCATAAATCTCCTCTTTGGTCTTCCTCTAGACCTCCTGCCTGGCAGTTCCAACCTCAGCATCCTTCTACCGATATATTCACACTCTCTCCTCTGAACATGTCCAAACCACCTCAATCTGGCCTCTCTGACTTTATCTCCAAAACATCTCACATGGGTTGTCCCTCTGATGAACTCATTCTTGATCCTATCCATCCTTGTCACTCCCAAAGAGAACCTCAACATCTTCAGCTCTGCTACCTCTAGCTCTGCCTCCTGTCTTTTCTTCAGTGCCACTGTCTCTAAGCCGTAGAGCATTGCTGGTCTCACCACTGTCCTGTACACCTTTCCTTTCATTCTCGCTGATACTCTTTTATCGCACAACACACCTGACACTTTTCTCCACTCATTCCAACCTGCCTGTACTCATCTCTTCACCTCCTTTGAACACTCTCCGTTGCTCTCGACCGTTGACCCTAAGTACTTAAAATCCTGCACCTTCTTTACCTCTGCTCCCTGTAGCCTCACTGTTCCTCTTGGGTCCCTCTCATTCACACACATGTATTCCGTCTTGCTGCGGCTAACCTTCATTCCTCTGCTTTCCAGAGCGTACCTCCACCTCTCCAAATTCTCCTCCACCTGTTCCCTGCTCTCGCTACAAAGCACAATGTCATCTGCAAACATCATAGTCCATGGAGACTCCTGTCTAACTTCCATCTGTCATCCTGTCCATCACTAGAGCAAACAAAAAGGGGCTTAGAGCCGATCCTTGATGCAGACCCACCTCCACCTTGAACTCTTCTGTCACACCTACATCACATCTTACCACTGTCTTACAGCTCTCATACATGTCCTCCACCACTCTAACATACTTCTCTGCCACTCCAGACTTCCTCATACAACACCACAGCTCCTCTCTCGGCACCCTGTCGTACGCTTTCTCTAAATCTACAAAGACACAATGCAACTCTTTATTACCTTCTCTGTACTTCTCCACCAGCATCCTCAAACCAAATACTGCATCTGATGTACTCTTTCTAGGCATAAAACCATATTGCTGCTCACAAATTCTCACCTCTGCCCTTAACCTAGCTTACACTACTCTTTCCCACAGCTTCATTGTATGGCTCATTAGCTTTATACCTCTGTAATTGCCACAGCTCTGCACATATCCCTTGTTCTTAAAAATCGGCACCAATACACTTCTCCTCCATTCCAGACGCCTTCCTGATCACTCCGTACAAACTGTGCGTTTTTTTCCTTCTTTCTTTATGTATTTTACTTTCATTCGCTAATAGTACTTCAGGTTTAGTGACCTATGACAGTAGAACACTACTGGATATACAGTGGTTACAAAATCGGAGCGTCGTATGTAACGTCGCCGCCGCATTACGGGATGTGCATTTGCTGTGCATTTGCTGGCTTTTACCACTGAGTGGCGCTATATAACTACAGACTGACGCCTCATGCCTTAGTTCATTCTCTGCCTCAATAATACACGTAATAGCCGATAACATCAAGTGAAACACTGTAGTTGACCGAATTCATAATCACAGTGTATTAATTACAGTACAAATGTAGAATTCAAATTAAATCAAATCTTATTAAGATCAAATTTAAGCACAATAAATATTAACACAGTGAGCCTTTAGATTTTATCACGTGTAATTAGAAAAGAAGTGTGTAGGGTTTTATTTAAATATAAATTTCTAAACCAATAAGATCAAATAACACCAAGTTATTATTATAACAGGCTTACTTCGTCACTTATCAAAGACGTACGCTTGCTTTCAAAGAAGTCGAGTGGCTTATTAACGTCTCTGGGGTGCATTGTCTCTAAGTGGCCGCTTGGTGTAGCGGTTAGCACACTCGGCCAGTGATCTACTAAGCGCCGGTTCGAATCCCGAATGATATTTTAAAATTGTTTTATTTTAAAACTAACTAAAATGTTTTAAGTGCGCTTAAGGTAGAGTCTTATAAAGGCTATGTAGACTTATATAGTTTTATTATATATTTTTTGCACATTAATCTGAGTCCTCATCTGTTAGATCTGTTTAGTTTTTTTTTTCCTGCCGGGACGAATGCGCGGTTCCATCCCTTTCCCGCCTATTCAGGGAGCCTACGGAGTGAGCGATTAACCATAGTCGAATCGATTGGTGTGCGTCCAACTCACGTTACTCGTGTGCTATTAATGCCGGCTGGTGATAATTAACGTTAATATGATCTCGGGCTTGCTCACGATGCTCAACATCTATAAAAATAGCAAAGTATTGTGTATAGAGTGATAAAAAAAACTATCTAACGCATGTTAGAAAACATAATTTCCTGCATTTTTTTTCTTCTTCAGGAGTCAGTCTGTTCTGAGACAGTGAGAGTAGAGGAAGAGGCAGATTCAGAACCAGGGAGGGAGCCGGAGACAGCAGAACAAAGAGATGATATTGCCAGCACCAGCACAGGGAGCACAGTTTTTAGTTTAGATCTCATGTTTACATTTTATTGTATGTTGATGGCTTGACTGTAAACAATGTATATTTATTATCCCCCCTGCTGTTAAATGAAATTTGCGTTATTTTACGTTAATGTTACGTTATTACATTATTAACGTCGACAGAATAAAGTAAAGTTTTATTTCTGGAATTGATGCACGGGCTTCATCTTAGGCTTTTTTTTCTTTCGGTTCTTTCGTTTCTCAGCGCCGGACTGTTGATGTCTCTTTCCAGGACCAGGCATATCGTTCAATTATTATAATTCTTTTGGCCAAATACTGTAGGCAGCCGTAACAGAGGTGAGGGCGCGCGCGTCATCACGTGTGCTTAGCCGACTCTGCGTTCACCGTAGACTTCAATATAGACGTTTATATTTTTGTTTATTTGTATATGTATGTTATTAATATTAATTTTTTAGAGATTGTGTGTGTGTGCGTGCACGGAGAGTTTGTGTTGATAAGTGTATGTCGATAAGTTGATAAGTGTATCAGAAAGCATTAAAATGTTCATTTGAATTAAAATGACACACACGTCTGTATATACAGTATATCAATTACATATATATCAATTTCATTAGTTCGTTCATTCTATTTGAAGCTTCGGATGTTTGTTTTTTTCTTGGTTTGGTTAGATTAGTTCTGAACTCGCTTCCGTGAAACTATCGCTAAAACAATGTGTGTAAAACAAGAGTGTCATAGTCCATTGTTAGTTTTAATGATCTGGCTGAAACTAATTATCACTACATAAGTACCCTAACACCATTGATCATGAGTCTAAGCTGAACCTAATTCTATACTTGTAACAGAAAATGTAGATGCAGATTCCAAATGTGTATTTATATAATAGATAGATAGATGTGTGTGTGTGTGTGTGTGTCGGCTCTACGCAGGGGCAAGAGAGGGCAGCGCACCCTTAAATGTCTGCACATGTTAATATATTCCTAAAATGTATATATTACAAGTTGATAAACTGATCTGCGGTAGCGGAAAAATCCGCTGAAAATGACAGGCTGCAGCGCACGCGCACACACACACATACACACGCACGCGCGCACACACACACACACACACACAGACACACCTCCCTTGAGCCCTGCGTCTGTCGGATTTCAGCGGTCACGGAAAGACTTTGAAGCAGTTTATATATGAATCTAAGCTTGAACTTATCAGCATTGTAAATATATAATACTTTTCAAATAAAATCGCTATTACTTTGACCCTGAAGTTTAGTTTAGCACACACAAAAAACAGAAAAGTAATTTCTGGTAAATCAACGGAATGTGTAGTATTTACAGTAATTCATTAAAAAATTAATATACATTGTACAGTACACGGTAAACACGGGAAAGATTACAAAATGAAAAAACAAACAGTGTCTACTTTATAAACAGCTTAGTATGTGCGTCGAGATGCTGAAATCCCTTGCATGTTTTTGCTTCCAAGTGGAGAGATATTTGACCGATAGCCTAGAACAAAAGATCTATAGGTGTGATCACAACCCCCTCCGACCGACCGTGCCATCAATCACTGACCACCTCAGAAGTTCCCTCCAATGTATGGCTGCAATACTTGTTTTGCAAGTATTTTTAACACCATTCAAAGGCTTACAAGTTCCATTCAACATATAATGATGTCTCCACATGTTAATATATTCCTAAAATTTATATATTACAAGTTGATAAACTGATCTGCGGTAGCGGAAAAATCCGCTGAAAAAAGCACAGGCTACAGCGCACGCGCGCACACACACAGACACACACACACACACACACACACAGACACACCTCCCTTGAGCCCTCGGTAAACATCCAAGCACTGAGGCACGCAAATCCCCTGACCACAATAAGGTGGCAATCCCTCAGGGGGGAAGATGAAAAATACAAATTAAATAAATAAAACAAAATAAAATATCCTTAATCCAGATTTTATCAATCAACGACATAATATTGATCTTAGCTGGATGGTCTAATTCTCAAAACCGTTTAACCTAAAGAAAAACTTAACACACTATAACTAGAATATTTACAAAACTGAAAGGTTGTCTTATGTATAATAAAAAAAAACCTCATAACTCAAAAAGATCATATTATGTTTTTATATATTTTTATTTTATTTTTTATTATAGTAACTGAACAGCTCTCTTCTCTCCAATCCACTCCTAAACCACAGTCTCCTATTTCTCTGTGCGTGCTCTGGAGCCTGTGAATGAATACACGCAGCGGAGGTTTTGTAAACTGTAGAGATACAATAATTTTACTGCTGGAAAATCAGCATTTTATCTAATTTGAAATATAAACCTAATATTATCTGTTACTTAATATATTTTCTTTTGATGATGACCATAACAGCCTACTGCATTTCATTATTTATAATAACACAAAAACAATATTACAATATTTGATATTTTAATATAAACTCGGTATCATTATCCTCCTTGTGTATGTGTAAAAAACATTTGATTTGTTCTATTTTTTATTCTGATAGTGTGCTCAATTTGTTTCTAGTAATTTATATATTTAAATTCGGATGCCTTTTACTGTTACAAATTTAACTCTTTGCTGTACAAGCCCTTGTGTTGTTGTTTGTGCTGCTGTTCTTTAAAAATACCAATAATCAGATACAAACAGTCTGTCTAAACGAAAATTAAGCAATGCTTCTTAACTCATCATTATGTGGATATTTTTCATGTTCGTTGGATAAAGTATGTACTGTAATGATTTGGTCTACTCTGTACTGTATGTGCGTGAGAGAGAGGTGTGTCGCGGTCGTGAAACAAAGGCTCATTTCAGCTCATTCAGTTTCTCTGAATGGATAGGTGAGAACAGCTGATTCACGGTGAATAATTTGCATTTGAGTGTTGCCAAGTGAAAAGAAGACAAACATCAAGACGAACAACATATAAAACTGAGACAATATTTTAAAAAGAATCGCAATCAACCTGAACAGGTAAGCTGGAATAAAATCAGTAGCAGCATTAACTAAAGTAATTAGTAATTATTAGCTGCTACTGATTTTATGGACTCATCACGGTTAAATACGTTGGTCACATGGGACTCATTACGGTTGTATATCGTGCTCTGAATAATAAAATTTTTTGTTTGCTGTTTGTTTGCTGAGTAAAATTAAAATAGAACAATTTTTAAAACAGCATTATCCAGGATTCGAACCAATGCTTTGTAAATCCCTGACCGAGCGCTCTAGCCACTACACCAACCAGGCACTAAGAGACAACACACCTCCGTGGCATTAATAAGCCACTCGACTTCTTTGAAAGCAAGCGTTAAATAAGTAACGAAGTAAGCCTGTTATACAATTATACTATTTGCACGTGTATTTTATCTGTTTTAAACTTGGTGTCATTTGATCTTATTGGTTTAGAAATGTTTGTAAAAAAAACTATTATCAAAAATGTAACAGATGTAACACCGGACTTCATTACCCACAATGCATCTCCCGCACTGGACTACACTGCCGTAAACAGCTGTCGTAAATCAAAACTCCCGGTACTGCAGATGGCCACCACTTTTCATCAGTACACACACACACACGCAGCAGCAGCAGCAGACCGAGCCGTCACTCCCCTAAATTTAAAGAATACAAACTGGTTGCGTGCGAGTTTGCTGTTTTTTCTATAGTATGCTGAAGCAAAATCAAAATACAACAATTTTTGTTATTTTAATTTTGCTATAATTAAAATAAAAAATTTTAAAACATCATCCCTCGGGATTCGAACCGGCGCTTTATGTATCAGTGACCATGTGTCCTAACCACTACCCTAAGCAAGCACTTAAAGACAATGCACCCAAGTAACGTTAAATAAGGCAAGGTTAATAAAGCAAGCTCTGGATAAGTGACGAAGTAAGCTTGTTATAATAATAACTTGGTGTTATTTGATCTCATTGGTTTATAAATTTATATTTAAATAAATAGTAAACTTGGCCGATTTCGTTATAATTTTGTTTGATGAGTGGGGCTTGAAAATTCTCTTGAAAAATATGGTCATTTATTTCAGTTAATAAATCTACTATAATTTTTTTTTACTCATTATTGTACAGTACACATTAATAGCTCTGGTTCAGATTTTTCATGTTTGTTGTGGAAATTACCATCACTGTTGTATTTACTGCGATGAATGAAAATGTCACTTTGCGCCACCTGGCGGCCATTTTACGAATGACTTTGAAATGCAACTGATTTATTTTGGCCGCTGTTGCCTTTAAACGGCGGTATACGCGGCGAGATCGCCATTCCAATTTTGTAACCACTGTAGGAATTCAGATTTCGGCGCTTACTTATACCACCTTTATACCACCCTGCTCAGACGACAACAACAATGGACGGGACGCTAACCCACAGCGAAGAACAAAGAAGCGTCGAGGGAAACGCGCCGGCGTCCGTAACAGAATGAGAGAACAAGCTCATCGCACCCCTCTGCCGAGTATCCCGCTGGCTAATGTACAGTCACTGGAGAATAAGCTTGATGACCTCAGAGCCAGAGTTACTTTCCAGGGATTGTAATCTTCTGTGCTTTACAGAAACATGGCTGACCCCCATCATGCCGGACCGAGTCGTAACCCCATCAGACTCATTCTCTGTGTTCCGCATGGACAGGACGGCAGAGTCTAACAAAGCTAAAGGTGGAGGTGTGTGCTTCATGGTCAACAAGAAGTTTTGCGATGCCAGGAGTGTTTCCATTCTCTCCAGTAGCTGCTCGCCTCATTTGGAATATCTGAGTGTTAAGTGTCGTCCTTTCTACCTGCCTCGCAAGTTCACCTCGGTCATTGCCACAGCAGTCTACATCCCACCCCACGCGGACACAGGCACTGCTCTGTCTGAACTACATGATGTGCTGAGCGAGTTCCAAAACAAACACCCGGACGCAGCGCACATTGTAGCAGGTGACTTTAATAAAGCGAACCTCAGACAGGTTCTGCCAAACTTTCATCAACATGTTACATGTCCGACAAGGGGACTCAACATTCTGGACCACTGCTACACACCATACAAGCGGGGCTACAAAGCTGTTTCACATCCAGCATTCGGGAAATCAGACCACAACGCCATTTTCCTCATACCGGAATATCAACAAAGCTTTCGTCGTGAAGCTCCGGTTATGAGGGAGGTGCAACGCTGGTCTGCCCAATCAGAAGCTACGCTACAGGACGCGCTCGATGACGTAGATTGGGACATGTTCCGAGCCTGCGCAGAAGACATCAACGAGTTTGCGGATGTAGCAGTTAGCTTCGTTAGCACGCTTGTAAATGAAGTTGTCCCGACAGTGAGGTTCAAATCGTTTCCGAACCAGAAGACTTGGGTGGACCGATCGATCCGCGATGCTGTGAATGCCCGGACCGCTGCTTATAATGCCGCACTCATCAGCGGCGATATGAGCGCATATAAAGCTTCTTATGGCATCAGGTGAGCGGTGAGGGAAGCTAAGGGATGGTTCCGACAGAGAACTGAATCACACTTCCACCAGGGTGACACACGCCGCATGTGGCATGGATTCCGCACAATCACGGACTACAAGGTTGCCAAAGACACCACGACGATCGTAGCCGACTCTGCATTCGCCAACGAGCTGAACGCATTCTTCGCCCGGTTCGAGGTTAGCCAGGTGGCTAATGCTAGCAGCCTGGTGACTGAGAATGATGACGTCATCAGCGAGGATTGCGTCATCAGCATCGCAGAGCACGACGTTCGCACGGCGCTGAGGAGGGTGAACACCAGGAAAGCGGCGGGTCCAGATGGCATCTCTGGGCGCCTGCTGCACTGCTGCGCTGACCAGCTGTCAGGTGTGTTCACCTGTATCTTTAATGAGTCCCTGGCGAAGTCTGTGGTCCTGGCGTGTTTCAAGAGATCCACCATTGTCCCCGTGCCCAAGACCAACAAACCCTCATGCCTGAATGACTACCGGCCTGTTGCACTGACATCGATGGTCATGAAGGTATTTGAGGGTCTGCTAAAAAACATCATCTCCTCCTCCATCCCCAGCTCCATAGATCCACTTCAGTTCGCCTACCGCCCCAACAGATCCACAGAGGATGCCATCTCCCACATTCTGCACACCACTCTCAGCCACGTGGACAAGAAGCAAGGTAACTATGTGAGATTGCTGTTTATAGATTACAGCTCTGCTTTCAACACAATAGTGCCTCACAGACTGTTCACAAAGCTGAGAGATCTAGGACTTAGCAGCATCACCATGAACACAGGTGCTCCACAGGGATGTGTTCTCTCTCCACTGCTATACTCTCTTTACACTTCAGACTGTGTGGCCATGTTCGACTCCAACACCATCGTTAAGTTTGCTGACGATACGGTGGTGCTGGGCTTCATCTCCAACAACGATGAGTCGGCCTACATAGATGAAGTGGAGAACCTGGCACTATGGTGTGAAGAAAACTGCCTCCGACTGAACGTCAGTAAGACGAAGGACTTCAGTCTTCAGTGGACTTCAGAAGGAGACAACAGGACCACAAACCCCTCATCATCAATGGAGCTCCAGTGGAGAGAGTGAGCAGCTTCAAGTACTTGGGCGTCCACATCTCCGAGGATCTGATTTGGACTGAGCATATCTGTGCTCAGATGAAAAGGGTAAAGCAGCGTCTGTACCACCTGAGGCAGTTTAGGAAGTTTGGAGTTTCCCCTGCTGTCCTTAAGGCTTTCTACTCGGGCGCTGTTGAGAGCATCCTTACACAGAACATTTCATCCTGGTTTGGGAATAGCTGTGGACAGGACAGAAAAGCCCTCCAGAGAGTGATCCGGGCAGCTGAACGCTGCTGCAGGTTAACTCTCCCCTCCATGCAGGATCTACACCAGGAGATGTAAAACCAGGGCAGCTCGAATCATTAAGGACTTGTCGCACCCCAATAATGGACTGTTCAAACTTCTGCATTCAGGCAGAAGGTTCCGGGTCATTATGGCCAAAACGGAGAGGCTCAGGAGGAGTTTTTAACGATTAGACTCCTCAACCATGATGGGCCACTCTCCCGTTCATAGGACTGTACCAGTTCACCCACACACTGCTGTGCTGACATTGCACACTGCACTTTAGTCTGGACTGTAAGCATTACTTGCACTACATTTTATCCTGCTCATATACACACTTTATTATTATGTTTACATTTGTACCTTTTTTTTTTTTTTCTAAATGAATATTTTTTATTTAATTGTTTCTATTTTTTTGTTGTTGTTTTGTTTCTATTTCTATTTCTAGATCATTTCTTTTGTTTCTTCTGTTATTTGCACAAAGTAGGAGCGGTTCAGGATACATTTCACTGTGTGTTGTACTTATATAACTATGCATGTGACAAATAAAGAATCTTGAACCTTGGGTTTAGATTAATTAACAAGACAGAGCGGACGTCTCTGCCTAAATTTTACATTTTCCCCAGCAATTTTAATGATTAATGATTGCATTTAAATCAGCCTTAATAGTTGGATTTTATACTTTTCTTTTTATTTACTGTATGGACAGTCGATTATCTATCGAGTAGCCTATATATTTGTGTTTGTTGTACTTCTTGGGGGGGGTATGTCTGCATTTTTATCGATAAATCGCACGCGTTCATCATCCTTTTCATCAACAATTCTTTTGTTAAGGCTGCGGGTTTATCCACGCCGATAAATGAATTTTGGATTAATTTTAAAGCATCTTTTTATGCCTAAATATAAATTTTTATTCATGGCCAGGTGAATTAGAATAGTTTGTTTGTGTCCCCGCGTGTCATACTGTAGGTGTTTATGCACGGAGAGGTTGTGTGTATTTGTGACGTTATCTTTTCTTTCAAACGTGCTTCCAACCAACCAACCCTGGCCTCCAAACTCAGAAGGCTATGTGTCATAGCCGATAACTGCTTCTTTGATTTGCTGGTTACAGCGGGGCGTCAACTGTTGATCAGTGTACAAGCCAATCCCTGCCCCCAAAAATAGTGTAAATGTGTCACGTTCTGCTATGGTGTTGGACTGTGGGCTTGGTGTTGAGGCATAGATGCAGAGGGGATGCAGTGAAACAGAAGAGTCTTTAATAAGAATCAAACAAACAAAAAGCAAACATGAACAAAACATGAACTAAGAGTTGGCTAAAATCATGGAGCATGCTAACAAACAAGAACTCAAAATACAAACAGACTCGGGATGACATGATCTAATACAGTACAGACATGGGGATACTAACTGGACGGGACAAGACATACTAAACAGCCTAGAGGACTAAACACAAGGGACTATGCATGCAAGGGATAAACAAACACAAGACAGGCTTGGCTAGGTCTACCACCTGTTCTGCACATTAGCTGCTAAGCTAGCTTATAGCTAATCAGACTAATGGCTAAACAGGCCAGTAGCCTGAGACCCAAGGGAATGAACAGACAAGGTACACAGCAGACTAGGTATGAAACAGACTAAGAACTCTAAAGGTTAGTGGCTAAAGATGTTAGTACCTAAACAGACTAAGAGCTAATCAGACGATGAGACTAGACATAAACGGAGACTAGACAGGCTAAGATCTAGACATGTTAGTATCACCCTCATTAGTATTTAAACAGACTAATAACTAAACAGGCAATGGGGGTTACTTACACAAAAGGGTAAACACAAAGGGCTAATTCTCCTAGAGGCTAATCCTGCTAGGAGACACAAAGACAAAGACATTTCAATATAACCAAACTTAACTTAAAGTGCTCCTGAAACCAAAGGCCAACTATAATCAAACCAAACTAAAACAAGGAAACAAAACCCACATAACAGAAATTAATGCTCGACCCAGTTTCCCAGAACAAACAGGTATTTATAAAAGTGCTAATGAGCCTCCTCAGTTCAGCTGAGCATCCACGTCACCTGACCGAGGAGGCTTCTGGGAAACTGAGTCTAGAAACAAAACTACAGACTAAAAACACTGCCCTCTAGTGGGCAACCCTCACAAAATGTCTGCAACAATCACTAACCATTAAAATGTTAAGAATTTATATATCTGTGTGTGTGTATATATATATATTAACTCATGTTAGGGTACTTTTACTCCGCTGAAGTACCATTTAAAGCTATTTATTCATTTATCTTTTATTTGCTTACTTACTTACTAACTAGCGAATGCTTTAGTAAAGGGCTCTAAAACAACGGCAATATGAATGACAATGGAAAATTACAGACCGTGCAAGTTGACGCCCATGCACCAATCACTGACCATTAAAATGTTGGATTTGAGCCTTCGAGAAAGCGCTCGCCCTATCATCCGGAGATCACTGGTTTGAACCCCGGGTGATGCTGTTTTCCTCTCACAGCCGGAGGCATAGAGAAAGCTAATTGGCCGAGCTCTCTCGGGGGAGGGATGAGAGGTACTTGCGCTCCCACATTAATCACGGCTCTACAGCCAATCAAGGGCGTCTGTGAGCTCGCGCATGCGGAAGGAGGGGCTAGCGATTTCCTCCGAGTGTGTTACTCCGCCCCTAATGGTGCGTGGGCAAGCAGTTCCAAAAGATGCGGTCGGCTGACGTCACGCGGTTTGGAGGAAACCCATGATAGTCTTCGGCCCTCACGGCTGAGTGGTAGTGGAAGCCTTAATGTGGGAGCCCCCCTAGCGACGGGGAGGAATTGGCCACGACTAAATTGGGGAGAAAATTTGAAAAAAAAAAAATTATAAACATGTTGGATTTGAATGAAAATGCCACTTATATATACAGTACAGGCCAAAAGTTTGGACACACCTTCTCATCTATCTGTCAATGTGTTTTCTTTATTTTCATGATCATTTACATTGGTAGATTCTCACTGAAGGGATCAAAACTGTGAATGAACACATGTCGAGGTATGTTATGTCATGTTATGTTATCAGAAACAATGTATGTATGTCATGTAGAGGTCAGATGTTCTGGATTATTTTTGTTTCTTAAATAAACTAAATCTTTAACAATTGTAATTTCAAGTAAGAATGACTCAGTTAACAATATGGATCCAGATTAATATCCTGGTATCTGTCATAACACTCCAGTCTTTCAGGCCTTCCCAGCAGGTGGAAGGATTGGCTTGGATAATCATATTAATGGCTAAATTGGTTTATCTTTGGGTGCTAAAGGGGTGTAAACTATATTAGAGTTTTTTTCTCTTGTGGTAATTTGTACTGAAACTTTATACAAATATTTTAGACTTTTGTTTGCAGTTAAGGGTGTTGGTTATGTCAGAAGTCTGTGACAAGACCAGTAGAGTCAGACAGAGAAGGTAACATAGCTGCACAAAGGGCATGTTCAATTCAATTCAATTTTATTTGTATAGTGCTTTTAACAATTGTTATTGTTGCAAAGCAGCTTTGCACAATCAAAACAATTATTTAGATTTGTATGGAATGTGAATGTGTATGAATCAAAATGGTCAGATTGTCCCTGGTGAGCAAGCCGAGGGCGACGGTGGTAAGGAAAATGATGGGATTCAGGAAGAGAGTGGGGATGAGAGTGGGGAAGACCTAATATGTCCATGAGTCCCCCAGATCTGCTCCTTTACCTAAGGTAAATCTATTTATAAAAATGCTTGGCTAAATAAATAGTTTTTAGCCTAGGCTTAAACGCTGAGACTGAGTCTTTGTCTGAGTCCCGAACACCATTTGGAAGACTATTCCATAATTTTGGGGCTTTGTAAGAAAAAGCTCTGCGCCCAGCTGTAGTTTTCATAATACGCGGTACTGACAAGCAGCCTGCATCCTTTGATCGAAGTAGGCATTGCAGATCGTAAGACACTAGCAGTTCGCTCAGATACTGTGGCGCGAGACCATTTAATGCTTTATATGTCAAGAGTAGTATTTTAAAATCAATGTGAAATTTCACAGGCAGCCAATGCAGTGAAGATAAGATAGGGGTGATGTGCTCATATCTTCTGGTTCTAGTGAGGGCTCTCACTGCTGCATTCTGAACTAGCTGAAGCTTGTTTATGCACCTAGCTGAACAACCAGACAGTAATGTAGCGCAGCCACACAAAAGGGACATTTTCAATAACAGGGAAATAGTTGAAGAGCTAATGCTGCTCACCTGTGGCCGAGGATGTGCCCTAGCGGTTTCTGTTTCCCCTTGTGACAGTGTTTTGGTCACCGGGTAAGCTCGCACGCATGCGCGATCGCAGCGTGAGGGAACCCGGAAGTGATGAGGGTCACATGAGCCGGCATAAAGCCGGAACCGGCGAGGAAGCCGAGATGGTGAGATGAAGTCAGCGCGCTGCTTGTTTAGTGAGACTGAGCGACTGTTTGCGGATTATTGTTCCCGGATTTCATTCAGTACCCAGCTCATTCCGTTTCTCGACCTCCCGGACTTAACATCTTTTACCGGTGAGATCGAGCCATCTCTCCAAATCACCATTTTCATACCCTTTGCCATATATCAGACACTGGACTACCATACACACACTCACACACCCGCATACATCACACACACACTGTTTATGTTTGTATATATTTTGTATATATTGGTTTGTGGTGCACGGTGTTTGTTTAATTATTTGTTTGTCTTGTATAATACACTTGGTTTAATTTATTACCATTGTTTTGTGTCGCGTCATATATTGTCCTGCTGCGGTTGCGCAATACCAGAAGTATTGATTTCCAGCCCATATTTTGATTCCCGAATCCGTTTTCTTGTAACTAAGCGATTAATTAAATCCAAGCGTTACAGTAAGGCATTACAATAGTCCAACCTAGAGGTGATAAAAGCATGAACTAGTTTTTCTGCATCGTTTAGCGACAATATATTTCTTATCTTGGCAATATTTCTGAGGTGAAAGAATGCTATCCTGGTAATATTATCTACATGAGCTTCAAATGAAAGGCTGGAACCTATAATCACACCGAGGTCTTTTACTGTTGCACTTGATGGAACAGAAAGGCCATCTAAAGTTACGGTGTGATCTAAAATTTTACTCCTAGCTGTATGCGGTCCTATGACTAGAACTTCTGTCTTATCAGGATTAAGCAGAAGGAAGTTAATTAGCATCCAATTTCTTATGTCTTGCACACATTGCTCAACTTTAGTAAGCTGGTTTTTCTCATCAGGTTTTGGTGAGACAAATAACTGTGTGTCATCAGCATAACAATGAAAACTAATACCATGCTTACGGATTATGTTGCCCAGAGGAAGCATGTAAAGGGAAAAAAGCAGTGGGCCTAAAACTGAACCTTGCGGAATGCCAAACTCCACTAGAGAACATGCAGAATAATCACCATTTAAGTCTACATACTGATAATGATCGGTCAAATAGGATCTGAGCCAGGAGAGGGCTGTACCCTTAATTCCTACTACATTTTCTAATCTGTGAAGAAGAATACTCTGATCAGTGGTGTCAAAAGCTGCACTGAGGTCGAGTAATACAAGCATAGTTACACAACCCAGATCAGAGGCCAATAGGAGGTCATTTACTACTTTAACGAGTGGTGTTTCTGTGCTGTGATGAGGCCTAAATCCTGACTTATACATTCTGATGTTCTTCTTGTTTGTTTTCTTTTATCATCAACTATATCTTGCTGCATTGTTTGTGTAGGTCCAGTTACAAGCCAGAGACTGGGTACTGTACGTTTCTTTGGCGCTTGAGTCTTCCAGGCCAGGCCGCCTGGTCGCTCGGCTCTTTTGCCGTGATGTTCTGCCATTATAGGTTCAGCGCGCTCACAAGCATGGCTAAAGCCACTAACCTAACTAAACTTCCCCAACAGAGTGAACACATAACCCCGCCCCCAACACATAGAACCCCGCAGATCCTACTTGCTCCAAAGTCGGTGCTCTGCCCACCGTCACCACTCAGTGAGTGGGCAACTGCCAACCAGACCTGCACGTGCATCACCTTCCCTTTCTTTCCATCCTCCCTCCTTTAACCCTTTCCTTCCCCATTTTCCTAAATAAATTACCCTTTTTCCTGTAAGACCTCGCCTCGTGTCCATGTTTCATGGTGCCCGTGCACATAGGGTCGCCCGTGCACATAGGGTCGAACCCGTTACGCTTATCAAAACTGTACTATAGTTTATATTTATAAAGTGATATTTTAACATTTTGCTACAAGCTGCTTTCCATCTCTTTTTTTTGTAATTGTGGAGTTTTGAAACAGCTCTGGCTGTAGGAGGTGTTTTTCAGATTAAGAATACTGTTTCTTCTTTGTTTTTTCTTAGTAGCATATGAATGTTTAAATTGCAAATTTAAATATATCAATGTGTATAGCTTCAATTAAAACATTTTGAAAAATGTATTAACATTAAATTAAACTTAAGTGAATTAATGGAGAAACATCGCACAGTACACCCTGGTCCACGCTTGTAATATCCACTATGTCCATGTCTTCAGGTAACATCTCTCTCTCCCTCTCTCGCCCTCTTTCACCTAGCCTGTTCAAAGTGTGAATGTGTGTTTCTCCTCTGAGTGCTGTTCTTTAACATATACAGTACTGTGCAAAAGTCATAAGGACCATAGTATCTTTTGTACAAATTTTGTTATACAGTATATGTTTATCGTGTCTGCATTATTATATACAAAACCATTCATAATTTCCAAATATAACTTCAACATTAACTAGAGAGGTACATTTCCTGAAGAAAATGTGAGTGGTGTTTGACGTGGCAAGTTAACACGAGGCTAGCTAATCAGCTTAACTCCATGATAGGGACATGGTAATCATGTTAAGTGCGCAAAGGACAGTTTAATCAATGTCAAGTCTATGAGCGGTTTATTGCCCCCTGCGGGGGCAATTAAACGCCCAGCCCCTCAGAGAGGTCACTGCACACCCCTCCCGGATAAGACGCACGATATGACACCTCATTTAAGGGTCTACGCCAAACGGTGAGGGACCAGCGTTTAATTGCCCCCTAGGGGGGCAATTAACCACCCCAGCCCTGAGAAAAGACATTTCACCCCATTCCCGAACAAGCTGCACGATTTGACACCACATTCAAGGGTCTACGACAAATGGTGCTGGCCTAGCGGTTAATTGCCCCCTGCAGGGGCAATTAACCGCCCAGCCCCTCAGACAGGTCACTGCACACCCCTCCCGGATAAGACGCACGATATGACACATCATTCATGGGCCTACGACATACGGTGTTGTTCTAGCAGTTAATTGCCCCCTGCGGGGGCAATTAACCGCCCGCCCTCAGTAGTATCATATAACCCCATGCCCGAATGAGGCGAACGGTTCGTCACCTCATTCAAGGGTCTACGACAAACTCAGGCAAAGCTGATCTCAATGTTAAGCCTATGAGTGGTCAATTGCCCCCTGCGGGGGCAATTAACCACCCCAGCCCTGAGAGTAGACATTGCACCCCATTCCCGAACAAGCTGCACGGTTTGACACCTCATGCATGGGCCTACAAAAAACACAGTCAAAGCTGGTCTCAATGCTAAGTCTATGAGCGGTCAATTGCCCCCCACGGGGGCAATTAACCGCCCAGCCCTGAGCAAAGTCATAGCACCCCACCCCCGGATAAGCCGCACGATATGACCCCTCATTCATGGGTGTATGACAAACGGTGCGGGAATAGCGGTTAAAATGTTAAGTCTATGGACGATTAATTGCCCCCTGTGGGGGCAATTAACCGCCCAGCCCCTCAGAAAAGGGATAGCACCCCATCCCTGAACCAGCCGAACGGTTTGACACCTCATTCATGGGTCTGTGACAAACTAATTATTCGATAAATTCCCCATTATAAGTCAATGGGGCAAATTTGGGGACGTCTCCTGCCCCGGGGGTAGAACTTATCCCCTTGTGCAGGCTATGCTCTGACACAAGTTGCAAACCTCCTCAAATCGGGTGAATTTCACGTTTCTACAAAATTCCCTCTCTGCGCCACAAGCCGTCAAAATTTGGCCTCCATGTTAATCTATGGGACTTTTTTGGGTGCTTAATTGCCCCCTGCGGGGGCAATTAAGCACCCGCCCCTTAGAAAAGTCATAGCACCCCATTCCCGATTAGGCCGCACGATTTGACACCTCATTCATGGGTCTAGGACAAACGGTGCGGGACTAGTTACACGCCGAACTTTCATACGGAAGAATAAAAAGAAGAAGAATAAAAAAAAAAACTAGAGGAAATGTGAAGAAAATGTGAGTGGTGCTTGACGTGGCAAGTTAACACGAGGCCAGCTAATCAGCTTAACTCCATGATAGGGTCATGGTAATCATGTTTAGTGCGCAAAGCAAAGTTTAATCAATGTCAAGTCTATGAGCGGTTAATTGCCCCCTGCGGGGGCAATTAACCGCCCAGCCCCTAAGAGAGGTCACTGCACACCCCTCCCGGATAAGACGCACAATATGACACCTCATTCAAGGGTCTACGACAAATGGTGAGGGACCAGCAGTTAATTGCCCCCTGCAGGTGCAATTACCCGCCCGCCCTCAGTAGTATCATATAACCCCATGCCCGAATGTGGCGAACGGTTTGACACCTCATTCAAAGGTCTACGACAAATGGTGCTGGACTAGCGGTTAATTGCCCCCTGCTGGGGCAATTAACCACCGGCCCTCAGTAGTATCATATAACCCTATGCCCGAATGAGGCGACCGGTTTGTCACCTCATTCAAGGGTCTACGACAAACTCAGCCAAAGCTGATCTCAATGTTAAGACTATGAGTGGTTAATTGCCCCCTGCGGGGGCAATTGACCGCCCAGCCCTGAGCAAAGTCAAAGCACCTCATTCCCGAACAAGCTGCACGGTTTGACACCTCATTCATGGGTGTATGACAAACGGTGCGGGAATAGTGGTTAAAATGTTAAGTCTATGAGAGTTTAATTGCCCCCTGCGGGGGCAATTAACCGCCCAGCTCTGAGCGAAGTCATAGCACCCCACCCCCGGAATAAGTCGAACGATTTGACACCTCATTCATGGGTCCATGACTAACGGTGCGGGACTAGCCAATAAAATGTTAAGTCTATGGGCGGTTAATTGCCCCCTGTGGGGGCAATTAACCGCCCAGCCCCTCATAGAAGGCATAGCACCCCATCCCTGAACCAGCCGAACGGTTTGACACCTCATTCATGGGTCTGCGACAAACTAATTCTTCAATAAATATCCCATTATAAGTCAATGGGGCAACTTTGGGGACCTCTTTTGCCCCAGGGGTAGAACTTATACCCATGTGCGGGGTATCCTCTGACACAGGTTGCAAACCTCCTCAAATAGGGTGAATTTCACGTTTCTACAAAATTCCCACTCTGCACCACAAGCCGTCCAAATTTTCCCTCCATGTTAACCTATGGGACTTTTTTGGGTGCTTAATTGCACCCCTTAGAAAAGTCATAGCACCCCATTCCCGATTAGGCCGCACGATATGACACCCCATTCATGGGTCTAGGACAAACGGTGCGGGACTAGTTACGCGCCAAACTTTCATACGGAAGAATAAAAAGAAGAAATAAAAAAAATAATAAAAATAAGCCTGCAAGATAATAGTAGTGATGCTTTTCAAGCACCACTAATAAGAATAAAAAAAATAATAATAAGTATGCAAGATAACAATAGTGATGCTTTTCAAGCACCACTAAAATATTATAAGTATGCAAGATAACAATAGTGATGCTTTTCAAGCACCACTAATAAATAACATTACAGAAGAATATTTGCATGTCTGTAAAGAACGCAACTAAATTATGTGTATGTATTATTCAACTGGCTAGTTTGGGTGTAACTAGCCGGTAGATTCCGGGCAGTAATGTTCACCAGGTGGCAAATAGACACTCCATTCCCCCCCCCCCCCCCCTTGTTTTATGGCAGGTGACAACCAGCATTAATTCAATTCAATTCAATTCAATTTTATTTATATAGCGCTTTTAACAATGGTCATTGTCTCAAAGCAGCTTCACAAAAATGAAAGAAAATTTACAAAAAAAAAAAAAAAAGATAATAATAATAATAAAAAATAAATAAATAAATACAATAATAATAATAATAATAATAATTTTAGAAAAGAAAATAATTGGACGTGTGTATGTGTGAGAAAAATGTGTAGATAATAATAATGAGACGAATGAATGAAATCTCTCTGATGAGCAAGCCAAGGGTGACGGCGACGGTGGCAAGGAAAAACTCCCTGAGATGGCATTAGGAAGAAACATTGAGAGGAACCAGACTCAACAGGGAAGCCATCCTCATTTTGGTGATAACAGATAGAAATGATATAACATCTTGTGTGTTCACCTATGGTCATGAGCTGTGGGTAGTGACCGAAAGAACAAGATCGCGAATACAAGCGGCCGAAATGAGTTTCCTCCGCAGGGTGTCTGGGCTCTCCCTTAGAGATAGGGTGAGAAGCTCAGTCATCCGGGAGGGGCTCAGAGTAGAGCCGCTGCTCCTCCGCATCGAGAGGAGCCAGATGAGGTGGCTTGGGCTTCTATTTAGGATGCCCCCTGGACGCCTCCCTTGTGAGGTGTTCCGGACACGCCCCACCGGAAAGAGACCCCGGGGAAGACCCAGGACATGCTGGAGGGACTATGTCTCTCGGCTGCATGGGAACGCCTTGGGATCCCCCCGGAAGAGCTGGAAGAAGTGGCCGGGGAGAGGGAAGTCTGGGCATCCCTGCTGAAGCTGCTGCCCCCGCGACCTGACCTCGGATAAGTGGAAGAAAACGGATGGATGGATGGATGGATGGATGGATCTTGTGTGTTGTGCAGGTAAAAATTCAATATGACAGAAATTAATTAAATTGACATGAAGACCAGTTCAGCACAGGGACGAGTCAGTAGGGCAGATGAGGTCTGGATCACTGGAAGCACAGGAGCAGCATGTGTAGCTCCAACCATCATAAAGCTGAATCCAGCTGGAGCTGGTCCTTCTCTGGACGCCTCAGGAACCTCGCAGGGTCGGCCTTTGTCTACTGAAGCTGGCACAATCTCCCGATGCCTCGGGATGGGTAGAGAAATATAGAACAGATGGGGAGAATTAGCGTAGTTGCCATTCGGTATAGGTGTACTGGAGTATGAGATTATGGGATGAGTTATGTGTATGCCAGATTAAAAAGATGCGTCTTGAGTAATGCATTACAATAGTCCAGTCTGGAGGTCATGAATGCATGAACTAGCTTTTCTGCATCAGATACGGATAAGATGTTCCTAAGTTTAGCAATATTTCGAAGATGGAAAAAGGCTGTTTTTGTGATATCTGAAATGTGATTTTCAAAGGACAAGTTACTGTCTAATATTACGCCCAGGTCTTTTACTGTCGAGCTGGTAGTAACGGTACATCCTTTTAAGCGCAGGCTGAATTGTGAAAGCTGTTGTGTGCTGGTTTTTGGGCCAATAAGTAATATCTCTGTCTTATCTGAATTTAATAAAAGAAAGTTATTGGTCATCCAATCTTTTATGTCCTGGACACACTCAGTTAATCTAGACAACTTAGGTATTTCGTCTGGTTTAGTTGAGATATATAATTGGGTATCATCAGCATAACAATGGAAACTAATCCCATGTCTTCTAATGATGTTACCCAAGGGAAGCATGTATATTGAGAACAACAGAGGTCCTAAAACTGACCCTTGTGGGACCCCATATTTCACTGGCATTACACCAGACGGTTCTCCATTTAGATCTACAAAATGGTAGCGATCAGACAGGTATGATCTAAACCATTTTAATGCCTGTCCCTGAATACCTATATAATTTTGTAAGCAATCTATGAGAATATTATGATCTACAGTGTCGAATGCAGCACTAAGATCGAGCAGGACTAGCAATGAGATGCAGCCTTGGTCTGAAGCTAAAAACAAGTCGTTTGTAATCTTAACTAGTGCAGTTTCTGTGCTATGATGGGGCCTGAAACCTGACTGAAATTCTTCAAGGATGTTGTTATCCTGCAAGAATGTGCATATTTGAGCTGATACTACTTTTTCTAGTATTTTTTATATGAACGGAAGGTTTGAAATCGTCTGTCTGTAATTTGCTATTTCATTCGCGTCCAAATTAGATTTTTTAAGAAGCGGTTTAATAACTGCTAACTTGAAAGGTTTAGGGACGTGACCTAGATATAATGAAGAATTAATAATGTTTAGAAGTGGCTGGTTGGGATTGGGTCTAACAGGCACGTTGTTGATTTAGCCGAGGTGATAGGTTTATACAGCTCTTCCTGTCCTATACCTGTAAAGCACTGAAAATCTAAATGTGAAGCTATAGGCTGAACTGGATCGTGAGATACTATTAGAGGTTGAACCTCCGTTATTTTCTTCCTGATATTATTGATTTTTTCATTAAAGAAGTCCATAAAGTCTTCACTTCTGAACTGTGATGGGATACTCTCTGCGGGCATCTTAGGTTTTGTTAGGCGAGCCACTGTACTAAATAAGAACCTGGGATTGTTTTGGTTTCTTGCTATCAGTTGGCAAAGATGCTCGGTCCTAGCAGTTTTTAAGGTGCATTACTCCCACCTACTGGGTTAGAGTGTGCAGTGGTGAAAGTTTGATTGCTAATGTCTGAATAGTGAAGGCATGCCCCTCATTTACATATGGGTGAGTAAATAAAAATGGAATTCAATAAATGTAGAAATTAATAAATGTGGAAATAAATGTCATTTAATACATATAGAAAAAAATGATATTAAATTTAATAATTAAATTAGGCAATTAATAGGGAAATTAATAAATTGGGAAAAAAAATATTAATTTCAGGAAAATAAGGAATTGGTCAAATTAATAAGTACATTTTATATCTTTGTTTTTCTAGTCGTTTAACATTCATATAAATGTATTATTTACTTATTTTATTTAATACCATTCAATATCCTGCAACAGTCAGCTGTTTAACAATGTGGCGGAATTACACAGTAATACCAAATAAAGTATAGGAGACACATAGGGATCACTATCTGTCATCTTGTGCCATAGAACATCATCTGTCCGTGTCACACTCTAAACCATTCATAGGACTTTAAATAAATGTTCTAAAAGAAAAAAAATCACTAGCTATTTTTAGATGTAGCATGTTCAGTGAGTAGGCGACACATCGTTTTTGGAAGGCAATTATAGTTAGGTTGTTTTTGTATCCTGTTATATGAGCGTAAGATCCCACATGGTACGCCAACAGGAGACTGGCAGCAAAGAGTGTCCAAAGTCAAATTATTGGCCTCCATTAAGTACCACATAATTAATGATCTTTTAAGAACTGTTCAACACGTTATTAAAAATATTTTGTGAACTCTCAACTTTATTAAGACATGTGGGCAGAAAAAAAGTCATGAAATTAAATCACTGAAATATCTAGTAAAGATGCATGTAAAAAAAAAAATCAGACAGCAGAAATCACAAATGTTTATTAGTGAAATTAAGAGCATTTAAACAGGCACAATCTGATGAGAACTCTCATGATTGGGACTAAACAGCAGTGTGGTCATAAGAAAACCATCTGTTAGTGAGACTAATCAGGGAAAAAAATGGAATTTAAAAATATTTGCAGGGGATCATAAAGATTTGTGTTTAGAGCAATGGGAAAGAAGTAAGAACCAGCATGATGGGCACACCGGGGTACTGTAAAAAGGATGAAGTGATGCATCCATCATGCATAGCGCCCATGGTACAAAGCCTCTGGGGTAGTGTTATGATCTCAGTTTGCTTCAGTTGGTCAGGTCAAGGCACAGCAACATTATGTGACAATAATATGAGATGACTACCTGAATGTACTGAATCAAGTTATCACATCTATGGACTTTTTTGTCCCTGATGGAACAAGCATATTTCAGGATTCAAATTATGAAAGTGTAGTACTGGGGGCATGAAGAATTATATTAACAAATTTGACATCACACTGTGCACTATATTCAAAACTAAAGGCAGTCAGTGAAATCTGAGTGTGCGACTGCTGAGTCTTGTGAGGAGGGGCTTGCTCTCTTGTGTTGTTTGTGAAGCGGGTGATTTTTTTTTTTTTCAATGTACAAATCTCTGCTGATGTCTGGCTATTTTGTCCTTGAGGGGGGACCAGTTTCTGAATTACTAAGATGCTAGATTTTAAATCTATGGATACTCATACTGGATAGCATGACAGTCTTTGAGAGGGCGTAAATATGACCATATTATGCCCATTCTTAAATCTCTTCACTGGCTCCCTGTTTCATTTAGAATTGATTACAAGGTTGCCCTTCTTACCCACCAGTGTATTTATGGGGATGCCCCTCCCTACCTCAAAGAACTTATTTCCTCACATACTGTCATGAATGGGTGGTAATGGCGGATGTTGTCGCCGTGGGCAGAACAAGCAGGCATAAACGCAGAAGGGTTTTGTAAAAAAAAGAGTCCTTTAATAAGGGCAGTCATAGGATATAAATAATAAAGACACAAAACAAACACAGGAACAAACACCAAACTCAAACAATACTCAAAAACATGACTCTCTGGCAAGACACAGGTTAAGGGACACAGACAGGCTCCAATACCTGTTACAGTAAGCCTAAGCCCTGTGGCGAAACACAGCCTTAAGGACACATAGTATAAGACCTGTGGCAAAACACTGGCTTAAGGACACACGCAGGCTCTAATACCTGTTACACTAAGACAGGCTGTAATACCTGTTACACCTAACGCTCTGTGTTGTGTCACAGGCTACAAGACACAGGATCAGACAATAGTAGCCACCCCAAGAGACTAGAGACGGGACCAGACACACCCCAAGAGACTAGAGACGGGACCCGACACACCCCAAGAGACTAGAGACGGGACCAGACAAACCCCAAGAGACTAGAGACGGGACCAGACACACCCCAAGAGACTAGAGACGGGACCAGACACACCCCAAGAGACTAGAGACGCAACCAGACACACCCCAAGAGACTAGAGACGGGACCAGACACACTTACCAAGAGACTAGAGACAGGACTAGTCTAAAGCCATGGCAGTTAGCTAAATATGACAATTAGCTAAACATGGAGATTTAGCTACCCATGGCAATCAGCTAAACATACATTTAACTAAACATGCCTTTAGCCTAACAAGACACCTAACTACACTTACCTAATAGCTAGACATCAAACATAGTACAATGCCATGAGAGACAGGGGAGGAATTAGATGCTGGAGACACAGAAACTAGGGCAACTAGAAACACAGAGGCTAAAGACACAGGGAAACTAGGACTTCTTGGATGTTCTACTAGCTCCACCACCTGGCTTCGTAAAAATGGTCACTGGAATGTCCCAGTTTTGACACCCCCAATGTGCACCCCCATGAAATGTTTTCATTATGTCATGATTGCAGCACCTGTTAAAAAAAAAAAATAATAATAATAATAATAATAATAACATGGTCTTCACATTGCTGCTGCCATGCATGCTCTGCATCCTGGCTTCACTGATGTTAACATTGCTCCACATCCTAGCTTCAGCATCATACGACTTGTTCCACACACTAGTTTGGCGTTTATCTGAGTGATTGCTCCACACTCTAGACTCGATCATATCATAGTGATACCACTACCTGGGTGTCATGCTAGAGCTGGGATATCCTATTAGGCCAAAGAAATGGCTCAGAACTGCCACAGCCCTCATGCTCAGTACCATTGCTTTAGTATTGAGGGATCTAACCAAGAAGGGTGCACTAGTAGGCATGTCAGGAGCCATGATTTTGGATGGGGGTTATGTCAGGGTCATCCCCTAGTGGCCAGTGACTGAGGCCATTTTGGACATTGTGTGTCAGTGTGTTTTGAAGACTTTTGTGTTTAAATGTGTGTTTTGGATCTTGCCTGTATGTTTCTTTTTTACAGATGATTCAGTTTTGGTTTCATTCATGAAATGAACTGCTGTTTTGTCATGCATTTGTTTTGGATACGTTGTTTTGTATAATATGTATAATAAATGTTTTTATGTATAATAAATTACACACTTGTGTGCATGCTGTGCCTCACACACCACTTTACATGATAAATACTATAATAAGTTGTTGTATTTAGCCAAAACATTCATAATTAAATTTTTGCATTAGAATAAATTTTTTGTATTTAGGATTCAATTAGATTTTTTTTATTTGTTTGTTTTTAAACTGTCTTTAAAACTCATTTTACTGTGGACCAGGATAACCTGCATATCTACTTATTTATGCAACTGTATTTTATTATATATAATAAATTTATATTGAGAAAATACAGTATATTATTTACAGAGAAATCTATGATTGCACCGCATGGCTGGTTAGTTTTGACAAATGTGCAAAATTAAAATATTAAGTTTTAAAATCTTAGTATGTGAATGACCAATTCACAAAGCTTAAGTAAAGAGTAGTAGTGTGTGTTTGTGTGTGTGTGGGGGGGGGGGGGTTTGAAGGGGAGGACACCAGTAAAAGGTCATAGTTCCCCATGGGCCAGACAACACCCTGCTGTTTGTTTTTTGGCCCAGAGAGTCATTTGTCTATTTTACTCTACAGATTGTTCTTCCCCTGGCTTTAATGGGGGTTTGTGTTTATTAGACCTAACCTACCCCACCCTTCATTTGACAGCCATCTCTCCTCTCTCAGGGTGAGGAAAGGAGGATGGGATAGGAAGAGAGAGGGTGTTAGAACAATCAGATTGCCCAGGCAGGATGTAAAGGTCTCCTGCCCTCTGGGTGTGCCTGCTTTGCCCTTTCTCATGCACAAATACACAAAAGCTCTCTCTCTCTCTCTCTCTCTCTCTCTCAATCTCTCTCACCCTCTCAAACAAACAAACACACACTCTCTCTCTCATGTAATCTTTGTGGGAGTGAGTGGGAAGAAACTGTAGGAAAAGACTGAGCTATTTCATTACTGACTGAGTCAATGCTAGTGGTAAATGTCTTGCTGTATATTCGTATAAAGCAGGCTTCCATACAGTTCACACCAAATATATCTGATTATGTTGATTTATTCATGAAGGTCTGGAGAAGGAGCAGCACTGTGGAATAAGGGGTTGTTCCTTTGCACTCATGTATTTATCTGTCCCACCAATTCACATAGTCATTTCTACTTTCTTTAAAATTTGTAAATAATTTTTTGTATACACGCACACACACTTTGTTTCCATCTTGGGTGGGGGGCTGACATTCTGTCTTTCAGAGATATTGGTAGTGATAGAGAGAGAAATTATGAGGTCAATGATGGGAAAAGCCAATAGGAGAGGACTCTGCTCTCACCTGACACATCCACATACAAATAGAAAGTGGAGAAACGAGAGAAATAAAATTAAACATGGGGAACAGTAAAAGAAGATGAATAGTGTTCCCATGTTGAACAAGTGGTGTTCCTGTGTTCTCATATTGACGAGAAATTGTGTTCCCAGGGTGTTCACACGGTTCATGATTTATATTGGCATGGGGTTTGGTGAGAGATTAATCCTGTAATCTGTCTCAATTCTGAACACATTGGTTCAAGGATTTGTTTCACTCGTTGTCTCTTGCTGTATTTGACCCTTGTAATAAAAATCCTGCCATCGTCATGCAGGAAGAAGACTGGACCATAGAATGAGTATGGAGGATAAACCAGGGAGAGAGATATGCTCATATGGACAAACCACCTCCAGAAATGTTTAAATCTGTCCTTCTTACATTTCTGACTGGTCTAAAGAAGCAGCAGAACCTCTACTCCCAAATGATCCCATTTACGTTATTATACAATTCTCCCACTACTTTTAGGCATCTGCCCATCCCTTCTTACTGCTTATCTCCCACTCTCAAAAATTTATTTCCATCCTCTGTTGAAGATTTTTTTCCCATTTTTTGTGTGCAATCCTTCTATCCCAGTAAAATTTTCATTCATTTAATTTTTAACCTAAATCTCTCACACTAATTTGTTTTCCATGTTGGCTGTGGCTCACATCATTAATGTCTTATTGGAACATTTGGGTCGTTCCCTGAGAAAACAAAAAAGTAAAATAATTGAAATTAATAAAATCAAATGAATAAAAGAAAATAATAATAATAATAATAATAATAATAATAATAATAATAATATTAATATTCATCCAGTATAAATACTGGTCTAGTTCGGCATATGCGAGGGAAAGATTGCTGCAATCAACACCCTTCATAAGGAGCCACCGAACATGTACATATTCATGAAAATTTAACTTGAAGGGAAAAGTGTGGTAGAAAAATGTGCACAAGCACCATTCAACTTGGGTTAAGAAGAAAATGAATGGGACCATTTGAGATTAAAGTAGATTTAGCATTTTTGCCAAGGTCCTGAAGTCTGGAGAAAGAGTGTAGATGCATGAAGTCCAGTCTGAATTTTAAATAGCTGATTATGATTTGAGGGGATATTTCCGTTTCTGAAGTTGGTCCACTGTACTTTATGAAGTCAACTGCTGATACAGCTGATACTATACTGGGTGATTCTCAAGAAACCATTAAAACACCATTGCATAATGATTTAATATAAAATGTGTAATTTAGTAATATCAAAAAGCATCAGAACAAAGATAATACTGTTCTCTAGTTTGCACAATGTTAATTAATTATTTTTGTATTTTACTGCATTTTTTTGCTGAAATTCACATTACTTCAATGCTGTGTTTGAATGTGTGTTATGTTGTAATTAGAAAAAAAAAACATATATAAAACATTTTGACAAAAAATAAATGGATGTTCTCCTAGATTATTTTAGATGACAGAATTTACAGAATATTTATGTATATTAATAAAAAAATTATAATAAAAATAAAATAAAAAAAAGTAGGAAAATTGTGTCCATGCCTTATGTTCTCATCCTCTGCAGCATTTTTAAGCACTGTTTAAACACACATACAGACTTTAAATAAAGTTTGATTGGGTGATTGAGCACATAAGACAGTTACTTCAAGATAGCTACAAAGTAAGAACATCTCTTCACATCTCTCCAGTTAAATGTTAAAACTAATTTTCGCCAGAATGTTAACATTGATTTTTGATTATCATTATTGAAACAGGAAGTTTTAAAAATTTTATGAAAATGTACTTTATTAAGGCCTTATTATATGCACTGAGAAAAAAAATAGTAAAGCCATCATGGATTCTCTATTGTTAGCAAAACATACTTAGGCACCTCATCCTCCATAACCCCATTCTCATATACTGCAACCATTTAAGGCCAGTTGTGGTAAAGAGAACTTGTGTTTTGTGAATGACAATTTAAGCATATTGTTTATGACTTTTAAATATCTCTTATAAATGTAATAATACTTAAAAATGTCCTAACTGTTGATATTTTGCTTGATGATTTGTTTCATTTTAGACAGTCAGCACATGAGAAAATAAAAAGGTTTAGCAATGACCAGGTTGAGAAAGTTCAGGGGAAAATTATACAGCAACCCAGAACTACTTGAGGAGTACAGAAGGAAGGAGAGAGAGGTTAGGTTTGGAGATGTTACAACAGGTGTAATTAGCAAAAAAAAAAAAACACTCTACAGTGTGAGAGTACACAAACAAACAGACTCATACACACACACACAAGGATTTACAGCACAGAGGGAAGGGGGAGGTGTCTAAGGCCAGACAGAAGGCATATGACAAGTTGTACACTAGGCTAGACACTAGAGAAGGAGAGAAGGACTTGTATAAGTTAGCTAGGCAGAGGGATCGATATGGGAAGGATGTGCAGCAAGTTAGAGGTATTAAGGATAGAGATGGAAAGGTGCTCACAAGTACAAAACTGTGAGCATAATTCGTTCTGGAAGCATGCTTGTATGTCAAAACACTCATATATCAAAGCTAATTTCCCTATTTGAAATAATGAAAACTCAGATGATTCATTCCAACCCAAAAATATTCATATAAAAATGATTCATATAAAAAAAATAAAACAAATTAACCTTACCTTTGAAAAGAATTGTGGCTGAAGTAAGATGAAAGAGGAAAGGAGGAGTGGGGGCTACTGTGTTGGAAGACGTTCACACACACACACTAATGGAAAAATGGCTTTGTCAGTTAACTTCTTTAACAAGGAACCTCACTAATGACACTTGCAAGCTCCTTTTGAGGATTTTGCGGAAATGTGGCGCTGCATTGTCGATTACAAGTGACACACGTGCACTGAGACTGAGCATGGAAGACAATTACCCACAATCCCACACGAGAGAGAGAAGAACCATTAGCACAGTTGTGATAATGTGATGCTCTGTAATAAAAAAAAGTGTACTACTCTTACAATGTCAATACCTGTCAATACCTTGTTCATTTATCAAGTTAAATTTATTTTAAAATGTTGATGTTTTCACACTGTTGCTGTAATGAGATTGTGTCTCATAGCCTGTCTTCATTAAGCCTTTTTATTGTGTATTACTGTTCTGGTTTTGTTCTTCTCTATTGACCTTTTTCATGTTTTTTTGTCTTCTGTCTTCTGAACTGTGTAACTGAATAAAATGTTAAACTGTATTTGCATCCATTTCAGTCTCCTGTTTCTGACACTGAAATGAAGTATGTATACTTAAAATATATATAAATAATAATTAGAATAATAATATACTGCCTTGCCGAAAAAGTGATATAATCTAATGTTTAATTTGACCATAGTTAGCTTTGATTATGGCATAATGCAATATGGTGGCCAATGTGTAAATGACAAGTTACTATGTTACCAGAAGCTCTTTTTCACACACAAAAAAAAGTTCTGGAATATATGCCCATACCATGAGTGAAGAAAAAAATTATATTGATGATATAAACTGGTCATTCAGTACATTCAGGTAGACAGCTGACTTATTTTTATTGCCACATTATGTTGCAGAGCCCAGACTTGACCAGCTTCCAGAAGCTTGTAGGAAAGGCATTATGCATAATAGGTGCATTGCTTCATGGTATAGGGATGGGTGCTAGATAGGGAAAGGTTGCCATTATTTGCTAAGGTTTTGCAGATTTGTTTATAAGCATTTAATTTTCCTTGGGTAGTCACTTCTCTGAGCTGCCTTCTCTCTCTGCTTCTGTCTTTCTCCTGCACACTCTGTTGCTCTGCACTCCCCCCCCCCCCCACCCCCACCTCCACCCAAAAAAAACTCCTTATTTTCTATTTCTAGATCAGTTAGTGTCAGTCACATTAACCTTGTGTAAAGTTATATAAAGACTCTGGCGTATTGTACAATTACATGCACACATGCAGTATTCATTGTTCTTGTGAGTGCAGTCAGCTGTGCAGTATGTATGTTTAGGAAAAGAAATAGTACCTGTTTTTAAGGCTAATGAGATTTAGTTACAATGGTGCTTAATTGGCCATTTACTTACAGTATGTAGAATATGTGCATGGTCTTTAGGAATAATGTCACCATTAATGTGACAGTTCATTAATATGTCAAAAAAAAATGTGCACTTGTCTTAATTTTTTTCAGGAAACAGGACTTGACAGAGTGCACCTGTGAAACAAATGCCATAAAATAAAATGTGAAGAAATTAAAATAGAGAAACTCATATAAGTGTCTATTTTAACATGTAGGTATCCCTAGCTGGGATCCTAGCTAAAACAGATTGGCCGTGCGTACGGTACGGTGCGTGAGTCCGCTTTATGTGTGTCAGAGTGCCTTAACATGATGGATAGGAATTGGACACAATTATATTAGGAAGAAACTTGAATGAAAAAAAAACTGCAGGGATTAAACAAATGTGAATTGCCATATATTAGATGAAAGATGAGATGAAAGATGAAAGCTTTTTTTCATGTGTCCCTCCTGATTGCAAATCAGTGTTAATGACAGTTTCTCTCTGTTAACAAATAAACTGCTGATTTTCCTGTCTCCTATTCTCTTTTTGTCTCTCCCCCCAATACTCTCTTGCTACTGTCATTCCATCCTGGCCTCCACTTTCTCTATTGTTCAGTGCAGAAGTTGCCAAGGATACAGGAATATAGCCAATGCACTGCATGATAATTTAGAATACTGTAGATTACACAAGGAATCACATACACACGCACACACATTTTGATTCTATGTTTTCACCTGTTATGCTTGTACATATTTCTACACTATTCATACCACAAGTCCTTATAGTGGGAAAAAAAGGGAAAATATATAAAGCACAAACAATACCACACATACAGAAGTGAACCAGAGTCCCTGCAGGTGTGAGGGAGCAATAGATGGATTGACAGATTTTGTTGATCTTTGGTAAGAAATGTACGGATGCTACCCACTGTATTATTATGGCCCAAAGCATTTATACATTTAACAAGTGGCTAAGAATTTTATTTTATATATATATAAAAATTTTTTTTTACCTGAATGGACTCAAATGCTCTTATTCTCATATATATTTAGTCCTATGTTTTTTTTGTAAACACTATCATAGCAGGCCTTAGTATAAGGCAAATGTAACCTCAGACGAACAACAACATACATTTTTTCATCATGCCATTATTGAAGCCAAAAAATCCTCCTGGGTATGCTGTGTTTTTCCTGAAGTGCTGTTTGCTTTTTGTCAAACATTGCCCTGGGCATTAACGCCAAACAACTGCACCTTCGTCCCATTTGTCCATAGGACATCATTCCAGGAGTCTTGTGGTTTGTTCAGCTTTGTGAACCTTAGTCATGCTTCTGTGTTCTTTTTAGACCAATATTTTTTATATATACCGATATTTTCACCTAATTGCGCTGTCATGGACTTTAACATTTAACATGCTCAATGAGGCCTGTAGGGTCTTAGATGTAACTCTTGTTGTTGTTGTTGTTGTTGTTTTTGTATTTCTGAGCATTGCAAAGTCTGACCTTGGAGTAAATGTTCTGGGACATCCACGCCTGGCAAGACTGGCAACTGTCCTAAATGCTTTCCACTTTTTCACTGTAAAACGTTGATCTGCAACTTGTTTGGAAATGATTTTATAAGCCCTTTTCAGATTGATGTGCAGCAACAATAGCTTCTCTGAGAATACTCACTGCCCACTGCTGCTACATACAGTACTGTACAAAACTCTGACGACACAGACCCCGCAGACAGTGACTGCTGTTTAGGACGAGACCCATCAGTAATGGCATCGTGAAAAAAGTTTTATGTTGTTCATTTGAAGTTGTATTTGCCTAGTACAGAGAGCCGCTATGAGGATTTTTAATGTCTTTACACAAGCTCTGCAGGCCTTATTTTCTTGCCTGTTGACTTGTTTTGGATGTAGACATCCATGTAGACAACATGTAGACATTGGATGTAGGATTTAAACAGCCTTTTAGCAAAAAGTCTTACGTTTGCTTCCCTTCGCCACCCATCATATCGTCATACCCTTACCCATCCTCACTTATTTCATCTTCTTTATTCCGCCTGTCATATTCAACAGTCTCTCTCTTGTACTTTAGTACTGTAACAGGCTTGCTATGCTACAATGCATTAACAGCCCAGATTATCTTGAGCTCTACTTTTCCCAAGCTATTCCTACTCCAACATGAATCCCCCTCCCCCAGGTACTACATTACAAAAATTTTTTCCTTAAACCGTTGCTATACCCTGCACCTATCTTTCTCGACTTCTTCTCTCTTCTTTCTTCCATTCCTAGCATTCAGCGATTTGTTTAGATTTTTTTTTATTTCTTCCTTATGCCTATCTCTCTCCATAGAGGCTGTGACCCAACTCAGAGAGAGAGAGAGAGAGAGAGAGAGAGAGAGAGAGAGAGAGAAGAATAACAATTTCTTTTTTACTTTCAATCCTCCCTCCTCTCACTTCACTCTGTGTTTTTTTTTTTCTTATTTCTCCCTCCCACACTGCTTTTAAATTGCCTTTGAATTCCTGAGCTTTTTCAGTTTCACTCCCTCCTTCACTGGAAATGACTTCTTACCCTTTCAAAGTTTGTGTGCAAGTAAGACCTTCCCTCCCCCTCATGTGGACACTAGAAAAGCACACATACAGATACCTGCTCTCACCTATCATTGTATGCTTTGTGCCAGTGGAAATGATAAAACTGCCCAAGTGATCATGCAGGCATGCTCAGGGTAGCCAAAAAAAACTCTGGCCTCCTGCATAACAAAACAAACCCCTGTTGGGGAATATGGAAACAAAGAAGTGTGTGTGTGTGTGTGTGTGTGTGTGTGTGTGTGTGTGTGTGTGTGTGTGTGTGTGTGTGTGTGTGTGTGTGTGAGAAAGAGAGAGTGCGTGTGAAACTTAATTTTGAGTGAGAGGGAGAGTGTTACAAATAAACAATACAAGTACATAACCAGACATAGTATTAGGCATTAAAAGATCCTTACACTGATTTGTCAGTGCTGTGCAATTGTTATTTACTTACATGAAATGATATACACATTCACAATGCAGAAAACATACAGAATTAAGTCCAAACTGGAGGGCACCCACGCAGGGAAACACACATGCGTGCAAGCGCCCGCACACACATACACACACACGCACACACACATGCAAACACACAAAGCCATTGCCATGAGAGTCCGCCTATTTGTGTCTATTCTTAAAAGGGTGTTTTATTTAGCATAAATGTTGAAGCCAAGTGTGCCTGGCTGCCATGGTAACCAAATTAAACGGAGAATTTCTTTGCAAGGAAGCATCAAAATTATTCAGACCTCTTTTATGAGGGAGAGATACAACAATGGTGTCCTTTATTCCTTAAACTACTATTATAATATGACTGTGTGGCATGATAATGAAACCATTGCTCATTTAACCACTAAACATAATACTGAAGAACAAAGGATAGTCTTAAGAGAATTTTAATTGTGCATATTTTAACTAATGACAGATTTATAAATTCTCTATCAAAAACAATCGAGTCACTTTTCATACTGTAAGTGTGACTTGTGCATTCTAGATAATTGTTATAAGTAGATTATACATTTTTACCTCCTAGCTTTCTTTGTGTGTGTGTGTGTGTGTGTGTGTGTGTGTGTGTGTGTGTTATTAGAAGCACTGCATTATTAAGCGTAGGGTGGTTTAGTCGTTAATAGTTGATCTTTTTCAGTGATTGACTTGCATCTCCCCTATTCATAGATAAAGACGGGACTCCTTGAATTTAATGATTTCTTGCGATCCTGCAACCTTTCAGCCTAACTCCCCCATGCTTGTACCTTAATTAACTCTCCATGTTTTCATGTATGAGTGAGACCTTAGCTTTCCCCCTTTTTGTTGCCTTATATGACACTCTAAAAGGGAAAGTTCTCATTGTGCTGGTTGTTCATTTATAAAGTCAACTGTAACAAATGTCATTTCTGAAGGGCTATGAGTTGTTTTGGATTTTTATGTCAAGTTTCTTTAAAGTCAATCTAGGTAACAAAAAAAATTCTAAGCATTCTGACACTCATAGCAGAAGTTCTTCATCAACACCTTTATAAACATGCATTTACACAGGCACTGTAGGGGAATTAGTCAACTAATAGAAGCTCATGTATGCTTCAGAAAGATACGTCCTGTACATCTTTAAATCTCTGTGTGTTTTTATACAATTTGGTAAAACATCAGGCGTCATGTTCACCCAAAACTATAAATAATAGTGAATACCCCTAGTTCCTAGTAACTACTAATGAATATTATTTCATTATCTACAATTATCACAACTGTGTAGAAACCACACTGTATACATTGTTACATGTGAGAGCTCACATGTAACAATGCTGAAACTCTGATCAAGATCAGCACCTATATAACTGCATTTGATGTAAGTCACAATCATGTCTGAAATTATACTTAAAAAAATCAAGTGAAAGTTGTTTTTACTAAAATCTTTGGCAGTTATATTAACTGCAGAACAATTACTTGAAAAGTACAAACTCTGGAGGCAATTTACAGAAAGTTTTAAGAAGATGTAAATACTGCTACTGGGGGTCAGGAGTAGCTCAGTGGTTAAGGCATTGGACTACAGTTCAGAATGTTCCAGATCCCATCCCATGACCACCAAGTTGTTACTGTTGGTCCCTTGAGCAAGGCACTTATCTAGTGATGGGTCGCTCATGAACGATTCGTCCTTTTTGAACGAATCTTTAACATGACTCAGATGAACGAGTCGTCTCGGAGAGTGATTCGTTCATTTTCTATTGGGCGCGCATGCGCAAAGCATCGCAAAACCTCCGTATGTTATATACAGGAAACAGTATTGAACGATTCTCAGCAATAAGTTTCCCATAGACGCTATGCAGTGCAGTACACAGGAAACAGTATTGAACGATTGGGCTAGTGGGTCTCCCGAGTCGTTCGTTCTTTTAACACTTGACTCCCACAGACGCTACGAATGCAGTACACAGGAAACAGTATTGAACGATTGGGCTAGTGGGTCTTCGAGTCCCGTCACGAGTCGTTCGTTCTTTTGACACGTGACTCCCATAGACGCTATGCGGTGCAATAGATTCAAAAGAAAGACTGAGCTGAGAAGGTGAGCTACTTATTCTGTATATTATAATATGTTCTTAGTTACATTGTAATATTTTCATAACTGGAACTATAGTCAAAATTTGTGTATGTATTGGGGGTATTTTTTTTATTGAAAACGCAACATTTTAATTTATTTCAGATCAAAAGAACGAAATGAACGAAATGACTCAAAAAAAAAAGAAAGATTCAAAGAACCGAATCACTAAAATGATTCGAACTTCCCATCACTACCCTTAATCCTCAACTGCTCAGATGTATAATGAGATAAAAATGTAAGTCGCTCTTGTCATGTTTCTCTCTCTCTCTGTATAAAGTACACACACGTCAACGCAAGTGCAGGAAAATACAGTCTTTATTTTGTGCTTTGCCTCAAAAGAAAACGTCTCAGAGACTCTTCACAGTAATTATTATTAACCAGGCGTTCACTACGCCGATATCCAGGCGCGGTCTGCAGGCGGTTTAAACTCGAACTAAAATTCAACCAAGAATGTCATTTCGAAAAAACATAACAAAAAGAAACAAAACTTCTCTGTGTCCTCAGAGGATATTACTTGGACGGCGAAGCTGTCTCGCTTCGCCTGACTTCGCCTGCAGATACCGCTTCAAACCTGGGGGAGCAGAAAGACATACACATGTTAGTGGGTGGTAATACAACGGTGACCAGACAGTGTGGTGTGGGTTCGGCTGGGTTTAAATAGGGAGGCAGGTGAGGTGTGCGCAGGTGATCTGAGTTAGTTAATTGTGGTGAGTAATGACATACGTGGACACACTAGGGGGAGACAAAGCCACGGCTCAGTAATCCGGCGAGCCGGATCTTTCTCTCCGGGACTGAGGAGGCTCGGGCATGACAGCTCTGGAAAAGGCTGTCTGCCAAATGTACTGTATGTAGGTGATCATGGACATCATCTTTGTCATCTTTTGTGTGATCAAGGGTCACCATCTTTTTATACAAAGCAAAACTTTTTTTTTTTTGCTTTGTTTTTTGCTACAGGTCAATAAGATTTTAGGCCATTACATGTATGCACTAAAACATTATTAACTACAAACTCTCGACTACAAGCTGCAAAAATAAATATTATTAAACAAAAATTAAATAAAAAAAATACTATTTGTCACACACACACTCGCTCCGGCACTAGGACCCGGAAGTAATGCGGTCGCTAACCAGGAAGTATAAGAGGAGTAAACAAACCACCGCATAGAGCTCAGTCACTGAGTTCGCGCATGTCGGTTCAGATTGTTTACTTACTCATTCGGGATTTGTGTTTATAGGACGCGGGTTAAATTAGTGTTTTTCCCTTGCTCCCCTTCTGTGAGAGTCCTTAGACTAATTCGCGTGGTTATCCTGCCTATTCGCTTGCATCTGCGTTTGGGTTTACCGTCCACGCTACAAAGGGCTAACGGCTAATCGTTAAGTCTTCTGATCATCCCGGGTTAGTTCGCAACAGAATTAAGTATAAAGATAAAGATATAAGCGGGTATAAACATAGTAAGGGCCCATCTGATTGGTCAAATTTTGACACACAAATGCTTGGCACATAAATTATTTATCGCAACTCTTTGCGATACGGATATCGCGTATACCATTATCGCGATAACAATATTTTTTCCATATACTGTATCGTGCAGCCCTATCAGAGAGTATGTATGTATGTATGTACACTGATCACCTACATTGTGACCACCTGCCCAATATTGAGTCGGTCCTCCCTTTTGCCACCATAATAGTGACGAACTGTGTAATCTACACTAGTGCTTCTATTGTATCGAACTTCACGGGAAAGCCTTCGCCTCCCCATGTGCATCAGTGACACATGGCCACCCATGACCCTGTCACCAGTTCACTGGTTTTTCTTCAGATTATTTTTGGTAGGTCGTGTCAACTGCTGACCAGAACCACCCCATGACCAAAATTTGGCCCCTGTGTCACTCAAATCCCTACAATTGCCTATTTTTTCTGCTTTCAACCCATCAGCTTCAGGAAAAAAGGTTCACATGCTGCCTAATATTTCCCACCCACTTCCAGCTACCATTGTAACAAGAAGGGCCAGGCTGTAGTGGTCAGAACATACCAAAAGTGATCCCAGGAAGGAAAACCAGTGAACTGGCAGCAGGTTCAAGGGGGACTTGCTCAATATTAGGCAGGTGGTTATAATGTTATGTATGGTATATGGTATGGTCAGAAGTGACTTGATTTGACCTGAAATATTTTTACTACCTGTTTATATCACAATAAGCTCTGCAAAACATGAGATGAAATAAAACTGGCATGATAAAAATAAAGCAGAAAAAGATCTACACTGCACCCAAGTGATCATGAACACCAAGCACACCATACAGTGCAACTGGATACTTTAAAAATGTTTGCCATTGTGCTGCAGAGTTTTAAGATTATACTATAAGAGACAAATTAAGTCTGCTTGTCTCTGCAAAAGTCTTACCAGTTAAAGTTCATATTTTACATAAGCATGATGTTCCATCACCTTTTGTTTAGGCATTTGTTTATGGTTTACAGCAATGTCCAGACAACCAGCCCACCTTTAGTGTAAACAGTGCATTTCTTTTCTCTTACCAAAACATGTCTATTAAAGAGTGCTAATACTAAACTTATTTTAAACAAAAAAATAAAGGATACTTTCAATTTACATCTTATGTCCTTTCAGAGATATAATGAAAAATACTTAAGTATACTGATATTTACTGAATACAGGAAGTTATAAGTATAATTTTATAAGCAAATTAAATAGGACAAAGCCAAAAAATAAAATGAAGTGTACTTGTCTTGTAGCTTGGAGTGGAAAAGTAAATAGTACATGGGTGGACACTGCAAGTTAATAACAAACACAGAAACAGAAAAACATGATTGATTTTACTGACAGTTTTTCAAGGTGTGAAAGTTTCAAGATAAGATATACAGTATCTTTACTGTACTTCACTACGTAAAGTACTTCACTTTCTTTATATCTTATCTTAAAACTTTCACACCTTGAAAAAAAAGTTTTGTAATATATTTTACTGATACTAGCTGACAATATAAGCCATTATCATACATTCTCAAAAAAATTATATCTTTTTTATTAAAAAAACTCTGATGTATCCTTGATTCATTAAACATAAAGTGAAATATTTCACTCCTTATGTTTTAATTTCAATAATCATTGACTTACAGTGGCACTGTGACTTAGTGGTTAGCACTGTCGCATTGCAACTCCATGGTCGGGGTTTGATTCCCGACCAGGTTCAATTCCTGCGTCTGTGTGCTTTTCATGTTCTCCCCATTTCTCCTCCACATACGCCGGTTTCCTCCCAGTGTACAAATATTCATGGAAACCTGACTGGAAAGAAACGACCGTCAGAAAAGCAACACTGATGACTGCAGCCTTAAGAAAATTTTCAAGCAAATCTGACTCACGAACTTGGGAGAGCTTCTCAAGGAGTGAAGTGTGGCTGTAGTCAGTGCTTCAAGAGCCACTACATGTGACGAGATGCCCAACCAGAAGCAGGGCACTAGGATGAGTCAGACAGGTCCAGAGGGGAGAGGGGATCTAGATTACTGGCAGCTCAGGAGCAGCATATGTACTTTGACAGAGAGAGGAAGCGAAGAGAAGAAAGTTAGGTATGGTCACAGTCACATAATGTGTAGGGTGAATGTATATTTAGTGCGGAGTACAAGCAAGTACTCCGGCAGAACTAACTATGACAGCATAACTAAAAGTGAGAGCCAGAGGAAAACACAGACATGAGGGCTCTCTGAGATGTAAAGCAACCAGTCATTCCACTATCAACAAACCTGAGTGATCAATGAGAGTAGGGAAGATAGCATCTAAACATACCAGATTACCATAATACTTTACAACCAGATCTGTTCCTGCACAGAAATGTTTGGCTAAATAAATAAGTTTCCAGCCTAGACTTAAAACACTGCATTCTGTACAAAGCTAGTTTATGCATCTAGTTGTACATCCAGACAAGAATAGTCTCCATTTAAATCTACAAACTTAGCGATCAGTCAAATAGGATTTGTGCCTGGAGAGGACGTTCCCCTTAAGTCCTACTATCTTTTCTAGTCTGTGAAATAAGAATACTATGATCAATGGTGGAATTCTGCACTGAGGTCAAGTAACATGAGAGAGAGAGAGAGAGACGCAACCCTGATCAGAGGCCAATAGGAGAGGCCAAGGGGTAAACTTTTATTACTTTAACTAGTACTTTTCTGTGCTGTCATGAGGCCTAAATCCTAACACATACAGTTTGTGTATTCTATTCCTGTGTAGATATGAACATAGCTGCTCCGCTCCTATCTTTTCCTGGATCTTAGAGATAAAGGGAGGTTTAATATCAGCTTGTAGTTGGACAGCTGACAGGGGTCAAGGTCAGGTTGTCTTAATTAGTGGTTTAATGACTGCTAATTTAAAATATTTTGGAACATACCCCCTGCTGAGTTAAGGTTAACTATTTTCAAGAGAGGTTCCGTTATTTCTGGTCATTTATGCTAAAGGAGCCCCAACTAAGTACTGAGTGCATAAATATACCAATAACATACAAATTGAAATTGAATTGGACATTTCTGTATTTATATATTTTTTTATTAATCTTAGGAAATATTATAATGTTTTGAGATACTGGATTGAGCTATACCCTTTAATAGTATGAATTAAGACAAAACAAAAGCTTGAAAATTTTTTCCTTGGAAGCATTGCGTCTAGAATATGAGTTTCACATTATGATTTAAATAAAAATTCTATAACTATAATCTATAACTAAAAAAAAAAATTTAGTTGCACACATAAACGCACACACTTATATGTGTTGCACATGTGTCTTCGAAGGTAATGTTGTTTGCCTTTGTTCATTTCTCTTGTTTTATTTAATGTTCCAGTGTAATGCATTGAATTATGCCTTCTCTTAACTGAGGGTTGTAAAACATGGGTTGTGGTACAGGTCTGTTTCAATGTTGGTTTATTGGGGGTCATAAATAATATTTTTATTTCTATCATTTTCTTTTATATTATTTTATTTATTTTCATGAGTACTGATTTGCCTTGTATTAATAATTAGTAGGAACTACAATATTTTAATGTTGTACACAAACCTTTTTTAAGTGTTGCAGATTTTGCCAAGAATATATGTCAAGGTGTTTATACGCCGCTTACATAGTAAAAGACATTTAAATATGATGTTACATTGCCCATTTTGTATATTTTATGTGCCTTCAAGTGGTCTCATTTTCCTTTCAGTGTGCATATTTATATTTGGTTTAGTGTATGTGGTTTGATTGTGGGGTTTTTTTCGTATGTTGTCATGGGTTGGAAAATTTCAGTGGTAGATTGATCTTTGAAGTGTTCTAAATAAAGAACCTAAAGAAATATAAATCCATTAATTACAAGATTATCCACAGTGTTATGTATTTCCTCAAGCGGTGAGGTTAATGGCTACAACACTGGACTTCTGATACACCAGGCAAACTACTGCCAAGAAGATCAAAGAGAGCCTGAGCTCTCTAAGGGTGAATTGATGGGTGATGAGCTCACACAAGTGGAAGGAGTACAATCCTTTGAGCATGTTACGTTAGATATGGCTGGCTGGCGTCACATGTCTTGGAGGAAACACGTAATAGGTTTGGCCCTCCCTGGTTAGTGGTTGTAACCTTGATAGGGGAGTGCCATAGTGATCGGTGGAAATTGGGTATGAATAAATTAAGGGAGAAAATTGGTAAAAAAAAAAAAAAAATAATAATAATAAATAAATAAATAATTATAATAATTAAGTATATTTTAAGTACAGTTAAACGAATTAAATATTTGTATACTTTTTTATAGTATACAAAAATACTGAAGATTTTTATTATATATATCATATTCTGGGTTATTTATCACATTTTTGTTGGCTACATACTGTATTGTCATATTTTTTCTGTAATAATTTCAGTGGGTTTAATATAAATATACAATGATGAAAATAAAGAAAACACATTGAATGAAAAGGTGTGTCTAAACTTTTAACTGGTACTGTATATTTCAACCTTAGGAAGTTCTAGAGACCTAGTAAAAAATACAAAATAATAAAAACAGTAAATAAGTATGATACGTTTCCTTACAAGAAACACTCACTCACTCACTCACACATCTTCTATACCGCTTTATCCTGTATTCAGGGTCGCGGGGGCCTAGAGCCTATCCCAGGAGACTTAGGGCACAAGGCTGGGTACACCCTGGACAGGATGCCAATCCATCGCAAGGCACAAACACATACACTCATTCACACACTACAGAAATTTGGGAATGCCAATCAACCTAACCTACATGTCTTTGGACTGTGGGAGAAAACCGGATTACCTGGTGGCTTACAAGAAACATTGCTAGGAAAACTTACAAGCATACTTGGAGTATAAAATTGCTAAACTAGTAGTTTCTCAAGAGTAAGCATCAAAGTATTTTTTATAAACTACAAAGTGGGTACCTATAAGTAGGTACTGGTTAAAATATAGTCAAAGTTAAATTAAAAAGGTTAAAATATATTCACAATACAATTGCAGTACAAAACAAAAATGTGAACCAGTTATAATCTCATAGCTTACTATACTTAGCTCTAAAGAATTTTTCGAATTATATTAATTTATATACTATAAGGTGTGCTATAAGAAGAAGTACATAACTAGTACCTATAAGTTTACACCTAAAGTATACTTCAAATAATACTTTTATAATCTAAAAAACAAAGTGTTCAAATTTAGTCCCAAAAATTGTAAATATTACAAGTATACACTTAGTTAATGAATATTAGTATATGTATATATACAGTATCTCACAAAAGTGAGTACACCCCTCACATTTTTGTAAATATTTTATTATATATCTTTTCAAGGGACAACGCTAAAGATATGAACCTCTGATAGAATGTAAAGTAATCAGTGTACAGCTTGTATAATGGTGTAAAGTTGATGTCCTCTCAAAATAACTAAATAGCCATTGATATCTGAAATCACTAAACAAAAACAAAGTGTATATATATATATACAAACCGGATTCCAAAAAAGTTGGGACACTAAACAAATTGTGAATAAAAACTGAATGCAATGATGTGGAGATGGCAAATGTCAATATTTTATTCAGAATAGAACATAAATCACGGAATTTATATATTTTATATATTTATATACAGTATATATATATATATATAAAATACAGATGTGGCAGTTAAGAATGCGCGTGTGTTCCCGCGAGATCCCTCAATTTAGCGCGTGGCTTCCCGCGACTTCCCGTAAGCAACATTCGGGAATTTAAATAAATGTGTTGTGCTTCACTGAATATCCGCGAGATGGAAGGACTTTATCTAAAAGCCGGACCAAGTGGCGCTGACGGGGGGGAGGCGCCGGGAGGAAGTCTCGCCCGGGGAGCAATTCAGTGTAGAAACGCCACTGGACATGAATGAACAATATATATTATCATATTAAGTATATATTATTTTATGAATATGACGTTCTTCGGGCTTTTTATAATAATCTTCATATTTGCTGTTTGTGTCCAGCATTGAACAATTTTTTCATCCATTATTTAACCACGGTTGGTTATCAAACTATACACGGGCACTGGTGTGGCTCAGTGGTAGGTAATTCGTCTACAATGCGGTAGACCCGGGTTCGATTCCCAGCCAGGGAATCACTATTAAATATATTAGATTTATATTATATTTGCAAATAAATATTATTTATGATGAAAAATTTGATGAAACTAATTTTATTATAAAAGAAACAATATAAAAGTATACATGTATATGAAAAAATATTTCTATTTGGTCGTCATACATGGTTATACATGGTCGTCAACTCGTACGTTCTATATTCCATTGTCATTCAACTGCTGTGTGGCTCCAGTGGCACAATCGGTTAGTGTGTGCAGTATAGCTGAAGCAATACCGTGTTCGAATGTCACCTAAAGTACAAATTTATAAACATTTTACTACATATCGCACTGTGTTTGTGACAAATAAAATTTGAATTAGATTTTTTATGACATCCTTAATAATCCTTAAAGACACAGTAACATCTGTAATTTATCTATACCGGTGTTCCAGGAAATTCAGTGTCCCTATGTTTCCCCGGCAGATTCAAATCATGACGTCACTTGCCACCTAACGCTGAGAAGGCGAATGAGGATTTTAAGTTTTTCTCTCGTTTTAAAGTGTTTTTACGAACTTTGTGAATTAAACAAATAACCTATGCAAAATAATCGAGTGTCTTTTCACTTTTTTTTTTGTTGTATATTTGAAGATAATTCAGACGTTTTAAGCCGCTATTTTCAGTGATGGTAGATGTTATACTGATTCATTCTAAATATATTTAAGGTTATCCTTTGTAATTTATTATAGCATGTAACTCAAGGGTAGAGTGTATACTCGTGATAACTTCGATACTCTTTTTTTTAACCCACTCAAACATCCAGTTTTATGGTGTACTGTACATATCAAACACACAGGTACAGAGATCATAGGACACCACACTCATGGTTATTCATCTTATTCACATCTATCTATCTATCTATCTATCTATCTATCTATCTATCTATCTGTCTGTCTATCTAGGCACCGCATATGATGGGGAAACATGATATCCTGAAATCCATGATATACTGTATGGATATCCATGATAAAACAGACATACACAATTGGCATAGCACATATTATAATAGCATTTTACATTAAATAATGTATCTGAATTGGTTATTTTTCTTTAATTTCACCAAGTATGGAAACTTGAAGTTTATTACAAATGTTAACTGGGTGAATTGATTTCCAGGAGTATCTTGTTAAAAATAGTGTTTTTTAAAAACATCATCTCACTGTATTACCTAAGCACACATGTCTGAGGCCATTTCAGACATCCCTGATACTAGGGAGTGGGAGTAGGCCAGTAGGGAGAGGGAAACCGATTTTCCTGATGCCCAGGAAAATGTTTCCCATACTTCAATTGAAAGACATTGTTTTTAAAAAACATTCTGTGCATTGTGTTACCTTGGCCCCATGTATACATGTTTCTGAGGCAATTTCAGACATCCATGAGCAAGTAGTGAAATAAACCAATGTGTATTATCAAAAAACAAACCAACAAACAAACAAACAAGGTGCACCAAAAACCAATATATACAAATATAATACAAATATAAACACTGTGTATATAGATAGATAGATGTCAACTCTGGGAGCTCGAGTAACGGAACGAGAGGTGTATTGTGAGTGTCCAAGAGATAGATCCAAATAATGGTTATCATCCGCTAGGAAGCAACAAACAATCTCACTCTCAAAACAATCAGCGCGCTGTGGTAATCTCTCCGTGCCGGCTTCCTTGCCGGTTCCGGCTTTATGCCGTCACACGTGATCAGATTCCCATCCGGGTTCCAAACTAGATCTCCTGGTTGAAAGTGCGCATCTTTCCTCCGGGCATTGTAGTATCTGGCTTGTTTGGATTGTTGCTGTTTCACTCTTTGTTTCACCTCCTCCGTGATCCGTTGTTACCTTTCTAGAAGTGAATAGGCTGTGTGGTTGGGTGTTGGAGGATGATTTATGAGCCTTTCCAGTGGACCCTTAAGCTGTCGCCCAAGTGTGAGTTCTGCAGGCGTTTTCCCAGTGGTTTCCTGTTGGGCTGTATTGATGGCGAATCTCAGTTCAGGTAACCATTGGTCCCAGTTTTGGTGGTGGTCCCCGACGTATGAAGCGATCATCATCTTTAAAGTTCTGTTTACTCGCTCCGTCAGGTTGGTTTGTGGGTGGTAGCTCGTAGTTAGCTTTTGGACGCTCCCTCAGGTATGGCAGAGGTGTGCCAGCAGCTGAGACTGGGGTCCTCGATCGGATACTAGATATTTGGGGACTCCCCATCTAGTAAAAATTTCCTCTCTTAACACTTTTACCAGCTTTGGCGTCTTTACATCCCTGAGGGGAAACATTTCCACCCATTTGGTGAAATAATCCACCACCACCAAGAGATACTCGTTTTGCCTTTTACTTCGTGGAAAAGGACCCATGATGTCCAGCCCCACGGTGTGTCCTGGCTCTGGAACCACGGTACTCCGTAGTAGCCCACTAGGTTTAGTGTTGTCCGTTTTGTACTGTTGACACACGCTGCAGGTCTTCACATAGTGCCAGACGTCCTTCCGCACAGTCGGCCACCATGCCCCATCCAATAGCCTTAGCAAGGTCTTTAGTTGTCCCAAGTGTCCTCCCAGTGGATTGTCATGATAATAATGAAGAAAATTCTTGATTAGTGACTGGGGGACAACTAGCTGAAATTTTTCTCCGTGTCTTACTGGTACCCGGCGATATAACGCGCCCTGATGACGTTCGAAGGAGAGCCTCTGATCTCGTATGCCTCTTGGGTGATCTTTAGAGAGCAGCTTCATGATTGTTGGGTCATTCAGTTGTGCTTGGGTTATCTCACACAGGTCATTTGGTAAGTCGGATGAAACTTTGGTGGTTGTGATGGCGAGACATGGGACGGTGCCCACTTGTAGTGGCGAGGGCGCCCGGGAAAGCGCATCCGGTCAGATTCAAGCAGCCTTTTCCGTGATGTACTGAAAATATGAACTGCTGTAGGCGTAACGTCCATCGGGTGAGACGAGAGCTGGTTTTCAGGCAGTTGAAGGCCCATGACAGGGCGGCATGGTCTGTGAAGACCTCGAAAGACCACTTTTCTACAGCCCAAACCACGGCCAAACACTCCTTCTCTGATGTGGAGTAATTCTGCTCATCTCCTCTCAACATTCTCGATGCGTAAGCTACTACTCGTTCTCCTTCTGCTGTATTCTGGGTGAGGATGGCTCCCAGGCCCAATTCGATGGCGTCCGTGTGTACTTGGAACGGCAGATTCAGGTTTGGTTGGATTAGTACTGGTGGGTTTTGAGGTGCGTGTTTGATGTTCTCCATGCTGTTCTGGCATTCTTCGGTCCACTCCCATTTTATTCCCTTCTTCTTCAAATGATTTAGTGGAGCTGTCATATCTGCAAAATGGGGAATGAACTTATGATACCAGCCGGCGAGACCCAGAAAACGCTGAAGAGATTTCAAGTCTTGAGGAGGAGGATATTATGCCACTGCCCTGGTTTTCTCTGGGTCTAACTGCACGCCTTCTTCTGAGATGATATGGCCTAGGAACTTCAGCCGCCTTTTGAAGAAATGACATTTCTTCATGTTGAGGGAGAGGTTGGCCTGGGTAAGTTTGGAGAATACTGCATTAAGATGTTTGATGTGCTGCTCCTGTGTTTGGGAGTAGATAATTATATATACGAAGCAATATATATATATATATATATATATATATATACGAAGCAATATTTCCCTCTTAGATCCGCCAAGACTTTCTCCATCAATCGCTGGAAGGTGGCTGCGGCATTTCTGAGTCCGTAGGGCATGGAACGAAATTGAAACAGCCCTTTGGTGGTGATGAAGGCGGTTTTCTCACAACTGTCTTTCTCCATCTCCACTTGCCAGTAACCCGATTGCAGATCCAAGGTTGAGAACTAGGAGGCGCCATCCAGTGATTCTATGATGTCATTAATAAGAGGCATTGGATATGCATCAGGTTTGGTCTTGCTGTTTAGCTTTCTATAATCCACACAGAAACGGTAAGTCCCATCGGGTTTAGGTACTAAAACAACGGGGGAAGACCAGGGAGAACAGGAAGGTTGGATGATGTTATCCTTCAGCATCTGGTCTACTTGGTCTTCTATTATGGTCTTCTTCATGGGTGATACTCTATAGACTCTGGATCTAAATGGTGTGTCGTCTGATAAAGTAATTGGGTGTCTCACTACTGCTGTTTTGCCTAGGGTGTTGGAGGTGGTGCGTGGCTAAGCAGCCATTAGTTTCAGCAGCTCCTCCTCATTGTCGGTGTCCCATGATGTCGGGTTCTCAGGTTTTATCTCTGCACATAGGAGCTCGTCGGGCGTCACCGGTAGGGCAAGGTAAAGATTGGCAGTTGCTGGGAGCTGATTGTGTCTCCGTTGCGTTGGCATCGCTGGCACACAGTGGGGTGGGGACATTATGAATGGATGATAAACGATCCCCTCCTCTGTTTTCAGCGGCTACTCTCCCCCAGCGATGTCCAAGATGGCTCCTGTGACTTTTAGGAAGTCGAGTCCCACGATCAGAGAGAAGGCCAGATGAGCGTCCCTCATGACGAAGGTCTTTATTCCACATTTGGTGGTGTGCCACTTGTACTGTAACATGACGTGCGTTTGAGCTTGGTGTACTTTTCCATCAGCCATGACGAACTTCTGTGGAGATGGGAGGCCAACTTGGTCCTCCTGGTCGTTGAGCGTCTGCCACAGATGGTTCCTCATCAGCGTGAAGGAACTTCCCGTGTCCACCACAGCATTCACCTTCCTTCCTTGCACTGTTACTGGAACCAGGAGGAGAGATGGAGCTGGTAGAGGTTGAGCAATGGAGAGTCCTGCTGCGTACTTTGAAAGAGCTCGCTCACGTGCCTTCTTATGACTCTTCTCATTGGTCTGCTGAGAGTCCACCTTCTGCCAGTAATCTTTGGAGCTCTTGCAGTCTTTTTCCACCCTGAAACCTATCTTCACGAGCAGTTCTGGGCTGGGCAGTGGTCTGATTTCCAGATCCTGTAGTTCTCGCACTGTTCGATGAAGTGGAGTACATCTGCTGTCTCTGAAGCTTCGCCAAAGGCCGGAAACTCCAGGCGGATGGGTGGTCGACCATAAAAGGAAGAAGAAGAGGGAGAAACTGAGGAGGTAAGCTGAGCAGAAGAGTGTGGGGGAACACCGGGAGGAATGTCGTAAGTTTCATGACTGATGTTTGGCTTTACCTTTGTTGTAGCTGCCGTGATTGGAGTGCTGGGAGAATGTAGAGCAGGAGATTGGAGAGATGCAGGGGTGTAGGCCTGTAATCTTTGGATGGTGGGCGTACTTGTGAAGCGCAGTTTTTTCATCTGGTTTTCCCAGATCACGTCCCGTCGGAGAAAACAGTCCGTGATAGCTCTTTCCAGCTTCTCTAGGGCCTCTTGGCAGTAGCGCTCCAGCCCCTCTAAGCCCGCGTCCACTGCCTCACGGAAACTGGTTTCTCTGTTCAGGCTGCTGTTTACGGATTGCCTGAAATCCTGCTCCAACTTGCTCACTTTGTCTGTGAGCGCCTCCACATCCACCTTGCATTGAGTTAGCTCATTGTTCATTGTGTGTACAACATTAATATCAGACACATGAGCAATAATATCATCATCATCATTGTCATCATCATGTCTATCAGATATATACAGTGAACTAATCAATGATGTTATTTCAGCAGTAGGGTTACGGCGTGTTACAAATGCATCCTCTATCTCCTCCATCACATTACTAGCTATATCAAAGTCGGCCTTCATAGCACCACTAGCATTAGCATTAGCGTCCATTTTGTTCAGCCTCGTCACACAAAACCGGAAAATATTCACAATACAGATTCCCCGTACGTACGGGCCACCACTATGTAATGCTTCGATTATTATTAAACCGTTAGTTACAAAAATACGGATTCGGGAATCTAAATATGTGCTGGTGAACAACACTTCCGGTATTGCACAACCGCGGCGGGACAGTATACGACGCGACACTAGAGCAAGTAGAGAAATAAACCAAAGTGTATTATACAAAAGCAAACCAACAAACAAACAAACAAGGTGCACCAAAAACCAATATATACAAATATAATAAAAATATAAACACTGTGTGTGGTGTATGCAGGGGTGTGTGAGTGTATGAATGGAAGTCCAGGGTGTGTGGTATTGCGGATATGGAATGATAAGTGGAGAGATTATTCTCGGCCTCACCAGGATAGATGTCAACTCTGGGAGCTCGAGTAACGGAACGAGAGGTGTATTGTGAGTGTCCAAGAGATAGATCCAAATAATGGTGATCATCCGCTAGGAAGCAGCTAACAATCTCACTCTCAAAACAATCAGCGCGCTGTGGTAATCTCTCCGTGCCGGCGTCCTTGCCGGTTCCGGCTTTATGCCGGCACACGTGATCAGATTCCCATCCGGGTTCCCTCGCGTCGCGCATGCGTGTGGGAGCTTGCCCGGTGACCAACACTGTCAAATGGGGAAAATATCAAACCGCTAGGGCACATCTTAGGCTACAGGTGAGCAGCATTAACTCTTCAATCATTTCCCTGTATATAAAAAATGTCCCTTTATGTGGCCGCGCTACAATACTTCCACAGCCAGTAAGAATAGGGAAACAGATTTTCCTGATGCCCAGGAAAATACGTTTCCCATACTTTAATTTAAAAGACAGTGTTTCTTTTAAACCATTCTGATCAATATTTTATCTTTGCTACAGTCACACATCTCTGAGTCAGTTTCAGACATCCCTGATACTTTCACAGCCAGTAGGGAGGGGGAAACAGATTTTCCCGATGCCCAGGAAAATAAGATTCCCATACTTCAATTTGAAAGACAGTGTTTTTTAAAACATTCTGTGCATGGTGTTACCTTTGCCCCATGTACACATGTCTCTGAGCCAATTTCAGACATCCCTGATACTTCCAAAGCCAGTAGGAAGAGGGAAACCGATTTTCTTGATGGCCAGGAAAATATGTTTCCCACACTTCAATTAAAAGACAGCATTTTTTTTTAAACATTCTGATCACTATTTTATCTTTGCTACAGGCACACATGTCTTTGAGTCAGTTTCAGACATCCCTGATACTTCCACAGCCAGTAAGGAGGGGGAAACCCAGGAATATAGGTTCCCAACACTTCAATTGGAAAGACAGTGCTTTTGAAACATTATTTTATTGTGTGTATATGTATATCTGGTTCGAATCCCGCTCTGGGTGAAAATGTAATAAATGTGAATCAGTTGTTTTACACTTTTTGCTCTGTCGCTTGCTGTCAATGGGCGCCTAACACATGTTCGGCTTCAGTAGACACACAGTACTTCAGACTGAAACACGACTGCCCCCTACAGGTAATGAAGGGCATTTTCACAGCTTCCCGCGGGATGCCGCGGCAATTCGTGGAATCCTTTTTCTGAAAACGTGCGTTTTTAAAGGCCAGATTTGCATGTACAGGTATATTAGTATACCTGTACATATTATTTGGGAAATATGCTTAAACTTTAAGTTTTATAATTATATGTATAGTTTTTTTTAAATATTAGTTTTACTTTATAAACTAAAACTTGGGTTTGTGTTAGTGATTGTCTTTCTTTACTTATCATATTTTTTATTTAATGGTAATAATATAAAATTACCCATGTTTAATTTTTTTTCTCATGGCTCTCTTAGCATCTGACCTAGACAACAAGCATGAGACTGCTTTTTTCCTTCTTCTTTCATAAAACAGACTATGAACCACTTTAAGCAGCTAAGGATAACACTGTTTTGTAAATGCTGTAAAAATATAATATATAAATATATTGTTTCCAATTAAGATATCTGACCTTGAGGGTAGTTTCTATAAATAAAATTTCTGACATTTACAGTACATTAGTTAGTAGTCTTATACATAAATTTACATTCTGGGAAGTATACAAAGGGCATCGCTGGAACTGGTGTTTGAGTTCAATGCCACCAAGTACTCCACCGACCGGCTACGCATCGCGCTTCTCGTCTTGTTGCTAAACACACACTCAGTTTGAAAGTAAACCCAAGAAAGTGAGTACTCACAAGTCAACAAACGATTCCGAAGCAACATGGGCAAAACTCAATGACAGAGCGATGTGCGGCGCCATCTTCTTTCCTTTTATGCTTTCAGGTCCGCGACCGTCTTACTTCCGGGTGCTAGTGCCGGTCGCGGCTGAGTGCGCATGACAATTTACTTATTTCCTGATGTTATCAATATTAAAAGCTTTGGTTTGGGAATAACTGCAAACAAAGTAATGCTTTATCGAAGTTGTTCCCGTCTTATACTCCCACGAGGTGTGCATTATCACTATGTAATGATAACTTTTGTAAACTATGCAGAATTGTCTCATTGAAAGATGCCGTAATTAAAGCTAAATACAATTCAATCAAATATTTCTGTATGCATTTATTTTCTTATTGGCCAGGCAGTATCCTTTAATATTTTAATTAACCTAAATAGCTTTTAAATCTGTAATCATTATGTATGACACTGCATATGTGTGTATGAGTAATTCTACAGCAATTATACAACACAATGGACATATAAAAACAGTTAATTTTACTGATATTAGTTTGTATAATGAGTTGGATTTGTGATGTGAGTGGGATTAAACTTACATTACAAGCAGAGGTGGAAAGAGTAATAAAATTTTGTATTCAAGTAGTGTTACTTCAGTGAAATTTTACTTAAGTACAAGTAAAGTTACCATTATAAAAATCTACTCGAGTAAAAGTAAAAAGTAGCCCATAAAAAATTTACTCAGTAAAAGTTAGTTACTTTTTTTTTTTTTTTTTTAACAGCGGGGGTGGGATGAAGCATTCTAGCATAGTTCAAAAAAGATGAGCAGATATAAATCTCAAACTAGTTGTTTTTAACTGATTGAACACCTTTGCATAATAAAGCGGTTGGTCTTTCTTGTGCTTGAAAATCAAAGTGGTCACTTAAATATGGTGTTACGTCCCAGTCTAGAGTTGGGCCATACAGCAAAAGAATGGTTCAGGGTTCTATTTTAAACTGTGTGGTACAGTGGTTACTCAATCGGAATAACCATCCCGCCGCGCATACCGCCGTTTAAAGGCAACAGCAGCCAAAATAAATCAGTTGCATTTCAAAGTCATTCGTAAAATGGCCGCCAGGTGGCGCAAAGTGACATTTTCATTCATCGCAGTAAATACAACAGTGATGGTAATTTCCACAACAAACATGAAAAATCTGAACCAGAGCTATTGATGTGTACTGTACAATAATGAGTAAAAAAATTTATAGTAGATTTATTAACTGAAATAAATGACCATATTTTTCAAGAGTATTTTCAAGCACCATTCATCAAACAAAATTATAACGAAATCGGCCAAGTTTACTATTTATTGAAATATAAATTACTAAACCAATAAGATCAAATAACACCAAGTTATTATTATAACAGGCTTACTTCGTCACTTATCTAGAGCTTGCTTTCAAAGAAGTAGAGTGGCTTATTAACGTCTCTGGGGTGCATTGTCTCTAAGTGCAGCGGTTAGAGCGCTCGGCCAGAGATCTACAAAGTGCCGGTTCGAATCCTGAGTGATGATGTTTTGAAATTGTTTTATTTTAAAACTAAATAAAATGTTTTAAGTGCGCTTAAGTTAGAGTCTTATAAAGGCTATGTAGACATATATAGTTTTATTATATATTTTTTGCACATTAATCTGAGTCCTCATCTGTTAGATCTGTTTAGTTTAGTTTTTTTTTTCCTGCCGGCACGAATACGTGGCTCCATCCCTTTCCCGCCTATTCAGGGAGCCTACGGAGTGAGCGTAAGTCAGCGGCGTTTCACGCGGGCGACCCGGGTTCGATCCCTGCGTGATACTGTTTTAAAGTTTTTTATTTTAATTATAGCAAAATGAAAAAAAAATAAATAAAATGTTTTATTTTGATTTTGCTTCAGCATACTATAGGAAAAACAGCAAACTCGCACGCAACCAGTTTGTATTCTTTAAATTTAGGGGAGTGACGACTCTGTGTAGGTGTGTGTGTGTGTGTGTGTGTCATTATACTGATTGTGTGTGGTGGATTATTCAGTGAAACGAGGCTCAGCTGAAAGATGTTAAATACCAAATAAAAGGTATTTCTTTTCTATTATGAAACCATAATATTGCATCTCTTTCCTAATCATATGGAGGAGTGCGCGGGCGCTGCAGGGCAAGACGTTGTGCTTAAATTTGATCTTAATAAGATTTGATTTAATTTTAATTCTACATTTGTGCTGTAATTTTAGTACTGTGATTATGAATTCGGTCAACTACAGTGTTTCACTTGATGTTATCGGCTACTACGTGTATTATTTAATGGAACGCGTCTCATTAATGCGGCAGAGAATGAAATAAGGCATGAGGCGTCAGTCTGTAGTTATATAGCGCCACTCAGTGGTCAAAGCCAGCAAATGCACATGCCGTAATGCGGCGGCGACGTTAAATACGACGCTCCGATTAGGTGACCACTGTATATGGCAGAAAGAACTAGATCCAATCATTAACTGATGAAATAATGAGGTTTGTATATACAAACACACACACACACACACACACACACACACACAACAGGAGGAGGATCAGATTCAGGATGGACCCAGGCCAAAATAATAAACAAAATGGTATTTATATTTAGTAGCTAGATTAGCTGCAAAAAAAAGCCACACAAACAAAAATACAGGTACCGGGTGTAATGGGGTACTAGTGTGTGGGATTTGGAGAAGGTATAGAGGCGGAGGTGATCTTTAATCGGAAAACACTCTTTAATACAAGAAACCAGAACATAAACACATGAACACAACACGGGAGTGGACATCTACACTACGGGCTAACATGGACTAAACGGTAAGGGTTGACATCGACTAAAAATTAAGGGCTAACAAGTACTAGACAAGGCGTAAACATAACAGAGTTAAACAAGACTTGGAGATGGCACAGGTTAGGCTAGGAGAGACACAAGCTAGGCTAGGAGGGAACATAGGCTAAGAGGGAAACACAGGCTAGGCTAGGAGGGAAACACAGGCTAGGCTAGGAGGGAAACACAGGCTAGGCTAGGAGGGAAACACAGGCTAGACTAGGAGGGAAACACAGGCTAGACTAACACAAGCTAGGAGACAAAACAAGACAGACTAGAAACTAAACTAAACATGACAGTACATACACAGTACATACACTAACCAGGAGATAAGGAAAAGGCATGACACCAAGGATTAGGAACAGAAACACCCACTTAACGTAAACCGTATCAGAACAGATGCCAGACCATGAACTCAAACTTAGGCAGGCTATTTATACCAAACATAATTAGCAACCTCGATCAGGTGTGCTCCCATCACCTGATCGAGGTGCACTCTGGGAAATGAAGTTTAAAACTGAAACAAACATATGAAAACAAAATGGAGTCCAGGAGCATGGCGCCATCTGGTGTTCAACTGTGACATTACTGCAGCAAACGTTCCCTGGGTAGGGTTGCAGGACGGGCACAGGAGCTGGGTCGTCGCCGAGTCCTGTCGGCGGAGCGAGGAGCACTGGCGCTTGGTCGTCGCCGAGTCCTGTCGGCGGAGCGAGGAGCACTGGCGCTGGGTCGTCGCCGAGTCCTCACGGCGGAGCGAGGAGCACTGGCGCAGGGTCGTCGCCGAAGTCGGGCGGCGGAGCGAGGAGCACTGGAACAGGATCGTCGCCGAAGCCGGGCGGCGGAGCGAGGAGCGCTGGAGCAGGGTCGTCGCCGAAGCCGGGCGGCGGAGCGAGGAGCGCTGGAGCTGGGTCGTCGCCGAAGCCGGGCGGCGGAGTGAGCGCTGGCTTGCAGGGCAGAGACGGAGCCGGACTGCTGGGCAGAGACGGAGCTGGATCATCGCCGGATCCTGGCGGTGGCTCCACGTAGTGGAGGCCGTCGAAGCACGGCAGAGGCGGCAGCTCAACGTCCTCAACTGGGCTGTCTGGGAGATCGGAGCCCTCCACTGGGCTGTCTGGGAGATCGGAGCCCTCCACTGGGCTGTCTGGGAGATCGGAGCCCTCCACTGGGCTGTCTGGGAGATCGGAGCCCGCCACTGGGCTGTCTGGGAGATCGGAGCCCGCCACTGGGCTGTCTGGGAGATCGGAGCCCGCCACTGGGCTGTCTGGGAGATCGGAGCCCGCCACTGGGCTGTCTGGGAGATCGGAGCCCGCCACTGGGCTGTCTGGGAGATCGGAGCCCTCCACTGGGCTGTCTGGGAGATCGGAGCCCTCCACTGGGCTGTCTGGGAGATCGGAGCCCTCCACTGGGCTGTCTGGGAGATCGGAGCCCTCCACTGGGCTCTCTGGGTGATCGGAGCCCTCCACTGGGCTCTCTGGGTGATCGGAGCCCTCCACTGGGCTGTCTGGGAGATCGGAGCCCTCCACTGGGCTCTCTGGGAGATCGGAGCCCTCCACTGGGCTCTCTGGGAGATCGGAGCCCTCCACTGGGCTCTCTGGGAGATCGGAGCCCTCCACTGGGCTCTCTGGGAGATCGGAGCCCTCCACTGGGCTCTCTGGGAGATCGGAGCCTTCCACTGGGCTCTCTGGGAGATCGGAGCCCTCCACTGGGCTCTCTGGGAGATCGGAGCCCTCCACTGGGCTCTCTGGGACATCGGAGCCCTCCACTGGGCTGTCTGGGACATCGGAGCCCTCCACTGGGCTGTCTGGGACATCGGAGCCCTCCACTGGGCTGTCTGGGACATCGGAGCCCTCCACTGGGCTCTCTGGGAGATCGGAGCCCTCCACTGGGCTCTCTGGGAGATCGGAGCCCTCCACTGGGCTCTCTGGGAGATCGGAGCCCTCCACTGGGCTCTCTGGGAGATCGGAGCCCTCCACTGGGCTCTCTGGGAGATCGGAGCCCTCCACTGGGCTCTCTGGGTGATCGGAGCCCTCCACTGGGCTGTCTGGGAGATCGGAGCCCTCCACTGGGCTGTCTGGGAGATCGGAGCCCTCCACTGGGCTGTCTGGGAGATCGGAGACCTCCACTGGGCTGTCTGGGAGATCGGAGACCTCCACTGGGCTGTCTGGGAGATCGGAGACCTCCACTGGGCTGTCTGGGAGATCGGAGACCTCCACTGGGCTGTCTGGGAGATCGGAGACCTCCACTGGGCTGTCTGGGAGATCGGAGACCTCCACTGGGCTGTCTGGGAGATCGGAGACCTCCACTGGGCTGTCTGGGAGATCGGAGACCTCCACTGGGCTGTCTGGGAGATCGGAGACCTTCACTGGGCTCTCTGGGAGATCGGAGCCCTCCACTGGGCTCTCTGGGAGATCGGAGCCCTCCACTGGGCTCTCTGGGAGATCGGAGCCGGTTAGGCTAAAAAAAAAAACCACACAAACAAAAATACAGGTACCGGATGTAATGGGGTGCTAGTGTGTGGGATTTGGAGAAGGTATAGAGGCGGAGGTGATCTTAAATGAAAAGACTCAAGAAACCAGAACATAAACACATGAACACATAACACAGGAGTGGACATCTACTCTACAGGCTAACATGGACTAAACGCTAAGGGTTGACATGGACTAAACATTAAGGGCTAACAAGTACTAGAGAAGGGGTAAACATAACAGAGTTAAACAAGACTTGGAGATGGCACAGGTTAGGCTAGGAGAGACACAAGCTAGCCTAGGAGGGAACACAGGCTAGGCTAGGAGGGAACACAGGCGAAGAGGGAGCACAGGCTAGGCTAGGAGGGAACACAGGCTAGGCTAGGAGGGAAACACAGGCTAGGCTAGGAGAGAACACAAGCTAGACTAACACAAGCTAGGAGACAAAACAGGACAGACTAGAAACTAAACTAAACGTGACAGTAAATACACAGAACTAACCAGGAGATAAGGAAAAGGCATGACACCAAGGATTAGGAACAGAAACACCCACTTAACGTAAACCGTATCAAATCAGACCATGAACTCAAACTTAGGCAGGCTATTTATAACAAACATAATTAGCAACCTCGATCAGGTGTGCTCCCATCACCTGATCGAGGTGCACTCTGGGAAATGAAGTTTAAAACTAAAACAAACATGAAAACAAAATGGAGTCCAGGAGCATGGCGCCATCTGGTATTCAACGGTGACACCTGGACTCCCTAAACCAAAAACAGTGAATAGATTCCCTCTTCCCAAATTAAATGGCAGCCACGCCCAAACATACACTGAAACTATCTACAAATATATACAAAGACCAACCAAACCAAAGGGACAAAGCAATAATCAAAGTCAATGGGAGGCAAAAAGTCAAAACCAAAATACACAACCAAATATCAAAATGCCAAAATCACAATCTCTTTCCTCTTTCCCGTGTCTCTCTTCGGTTTATATATGGTCGAGCTAGTCGATGACGTCACTCTCGGGGCGGAAGCGATCGTGTGGAAGGTCAGGTACAGTAGATTACAGTAGGGGGCAGTGGTGGCTCAGTCAGTTAAGGCTGTGGGTTACTGGGTTACTGATCGGAAGGTCGGGGGTTCAAACCCCAGCATCGCCAAGTTGCCACTGTTGAGCCCTTGAGCAAGGCCCTTAACCCTATCTGCTCCAGGGGCGCTGCTCCGTAAGCTGGCTGACTCTGCACTCTGACCCCAGTTTCCTAATTGGGATATGTGAAAATTGAGCAATTTCCCTCTGGGATTAATAAAGTTCTATAAAATTAAAAATTAAAAATTAGATGCTGATGTGGGGACAGTCAGAAAACCTGTAGTGGAGTCTGGAGCGGCGCGCAACCAGGATATGATACACACACGCGAGTGCAACGAAACATTTATACAAAGCATAATATTTTCATTATTTTAGCATTTTCATTCATTTATTTTTTACTCAGTAGCGAATATGATTTAAAATGTAGCGAATTACAATACTTCAAACAAAACGTACTTAAGTAAAAGTAAAATTACAGATTTTAAAAACTACTTTAAAAAGTAGAAATACACAAAAAGGCTACTCTAATTACAGTAACGCGAGTAAATGTAATTCATTACTTTCCACCTCTGATTACAAGTCAGATGCAGTAGTCTATATGCGTGTGCGTTTGCCGTCCTTACCGCTAAGTGGTGCTATAACTATAGACTATAGGCTTAGTTAATTTTCTCAAGGATCAATGAGAGCCTCAGCTCTTGTGGTTGCAGATAAATTCAAGTGAAAAATTGAACGGATTCATTATGTAATTCATATGAAACGGAGATATAGGAGCATACACTTCTGCAGAGATGACGAGATGGCATGATTACCTTCATCACTAGAGCAAAGAAATAACTCATTTATCAATGAAGTTCAAGAAGTCAGTCTCCTTGCTGTTTTTCCCAGACGCATTCATAATCATTAGTCTATTTCTGCTGGTCACTCTGGAAAACTTTATGCATGCAGGCGAGCTCTGATTAGCTGATTATGTAGTAAATTAAAGAGGATCAAGATGCAGGCTCAACATCCCAGTGCCCAAATTAAAAGAATAAATGTTTAATAAATAAGTCCCTCTTTAAAATTGCATTTTTAAATTAACAAACAAAGCAACAACATTAACCGAGTCACGGATTACTAAACTTGACTAATAAAACTAGTTAAAATGAATCTATGATTAATAAAACCGTGCACACGGATTAATAACCTGAGATGCGCGGATTAATAAAACTGAGCGAGTGGATTAATAAACCGAGATGCGTTTTTCTCAGCCCCACCCCAGTGAAAACTATGCATTCTGAGAAAGGCTCTCCCGCGAGAGGTTGTGCATGGACCACTGAGCTTCTACAGATTTCATAATTACATGGATAACATTTTTTAATCCCTGGAATAGAAGTGACGGTGAATTTCCTCATCATAACATGTGTTTTTTTAGTGTTTTTAATCACTCTATACAAAACCCATGATTTTTATGCTACTTTACAAATGGAATAATTTTCTTTGGTATTTTTATAGACTATTTTGATTTTATATTTTATATTTTTTGAAAATAACCAACTACCAGTGGTTACCAGATAGTTCAGGACTGGAATTTCCTACTAGTCTACCTGAGCCTCCAATAATTACATGGACTCCATATTAACATCAACTGTTATGCTGAACAGCGCGCCCCACTAGTTGGGAATATAGACATGACAGGTGCGGCGCAATAAACGGGAGGAAATAGTGAAAAATAATAGGAAAGTACCTATTCTAATTCTTGCTTTTCTTTACTGACAATGAAGAACATACACTCAAAACTAAACAATCACACACAAAGAAATGGATCATTAATACAAGTAAATTAAAATAACAGCAGTTGGGGGTCAGGAGAAAAAATGGAACCATAGTGAAACAATAACAATTTAATGTCGGCATGTTAATTGCAGAGGAACAATATAAGGAAACTTTCGGTATTATATATGTAATTATCATTCATTCCAATGTGTATGCTGATGTTTCTGTATTTTTGTGAAAAATTTATATTTTATCAGACAGTACTAGTCTGGCATTTCTAGTTTCCAGTGTGGCAACAAAGTTGCTTTTTGATCCTTCAGGCGCTGAACAAAAGGGAAGATCAATATCGTTCTACGCTTTTTGTTTGTGTGCGGCATTTGCGATGGTCCCTAAATTAGGGTGACCAAGTGTCATCTTTTGCCCGGACATGTCCACTTTTTACGTCCTGTCCTGTAAATTTTTTTTAAAAAGCTGTGCGATATGAGAGTTCATCAAAAAAGTTTAGTCTTGTCTTTGTGAGACTCTTCTGTTATTTATTTTATTACATTTAAGAGATATATTGTTGAAGCTGGAACAGAATAGTTCATATTTACAGTAGAACAATATTTAATTATTCATTTGAAGAGTCTAAGAGAGCAATTATTTTGTTACAAGTTTTTACAGATTTCATTTAATTTTATTACAGAGGTTAATTCTGCACCATTGAAGTATAATAAATAATGTTCATCAACCACCAAGAAGCTTGTCTGAATTCATCTGGAGGCCGTGCCGATCATCCTCTTTTTTGGAGATCAAAATATGGTCAACCTACCTAAATCATTGTTGCGCTGTAGAGAATAATGATGTTTAAACTTTCAAACATGTATAATTTAGGTGCTTAATCGATGATAAAAGGCGGGTGTAGCTTAAAGACAATGCAGAGAGGAAATGTATATTTATTTACGCAGCTATTGAAGCCGTATGTCTAACTTTACTGTTTACTGTTTGACACAAACCGGGTCAGTAGCGTACTGTACAGTATGTAGTGGGCACAATAACGTCAATGGATACATTTCTTACATGGACCACAAAAAAGCAGGCGATTCAGCACGATCAGCCTAATCAACCTAAAAGCTAGCCGAAAAGAGAATATGATGTTGCGCTTTGATTCATGGCGGGGATGGTGGGGGCAAAAAAATAAATACATAAAAATAATTAACACAAAATATAAAGTAAAAATAAAAACACTTTTAAAAAAACATAAAAATAAATCCCGACAGATAAGTGCACTTATCACCGTTAGTGCACTCAGGCGCTGTGTGTGTGTGTGTGTGTGTGTGTGTGTGTGTGTGTTAGCGCATACTAACGGAATCACTGCTGTAAAGTAAAAGGCAAGGCAAGGCAAGTTTATTTGTATAGCACATTTCATACACAATGGTAATTTAAAGTGCTTTACATAGAAGAAAAGAAAATAATCATAAAATGAAATAAAAGATAATAGCAAAACTTTTTAACGAAAACTTTAAAATTTAATTTAAAATAAAAATAAAAAGTTTGCAATAAAACTATAAACTAATTTAAATTAATTAAAACATAATTTAAAATAAAAATAAAACAGTTTAAGATATTAGAAAAGCATAAAATAATGCAGTCGGTTCGGACGTAGCACAGTGCTCATTGAATAAACGCACAGCTAAACAGATGAGTTTTGAGTCTAGATTTAAATGTGACTAATGTATTAGCACATCTGATCTCTTCTAGAAGCTGGTTCCGACTACGGGCAGCATAATAGCTAAAAGCTGACTCCCCTTGTCTAGTGTGAACCCTTGGTATTTCTAACTGACTCGATCCTAACGATCTAAGTGGTCTGTTAGGTTTATATTCAATGAGCATATCTGTAATGTATTTAGGTCCTAGGTCATTAGGTGATTTATAAACAAGTAAAAGTACTTTAAAATCTATCCTAAATGTTACAGGAAGCCAGTGTAAGGACCTGGGGACTGGTGTGATGTGCTCAGATTTTCTGGTTCTAGTTAGAATCCTGGCAGCAGCGTTCTGGATGAGCTGCAGCTGTCTAATGGTCTTCTTGGGGAGGCTGGTGAGGAGACCATTACAATAATCTACCCTGCTGGTGATAAAGGCATGGACAAGTTTCTCCAAGTCTTGATTGGAAACAAAACATCTAATTCTTGCAATGTTTTTGAGATGATAATATGCTGATTTAGTTACTGCTTTGAGATGACTACTGAAACTAAGGTCTGTCTCCAGAATCACCCCAAGATTCTTGACTTGATTTTTAGTTATCTGACCCCTAGAGTGAAGGTATGCATTCACCTTCAGAACTTCATCTATGTTTCCAAATGCAATGACCTCAGTTTTCTCCTTATTTAATTGAAGAAAATTCTGGCACATCCAACTGTTAATTTCATCAATGCATTTGCAGAGGGAGTCTATGGGGCTCTAATCATTTGGAGATAAGGCTAGGTAAAGCCGGGTATCATCAGCATAGCTGTGATAGGCAATTTGGTTCTTTCTCATTATCTGACTTAAAAAAAAAAAATAATAATTAACTAGCACCTTACCTTTGAAAACAATCTCGACAGAGCAAAGTTTCTGTGCGTTTGTTTGGGAACCTGAGAGGAGTGGGGCTGTAAAGCCGAGACCTATCATCTTCCCTGCTGGCTCTTAACTCTATCCTTGTTTTCTGGCTGTTTTGCATGCACAGTTTAAATTGGCCAGGGGACACCTAACACATTGGCCACCACATTAGTTAGGGCAGTGGTGGCTCAGTCGGTTAAGGCTGTGGGTTACTGGGTTACTGATCGGAAGGTCGGGGGTTCGAACCCCAACATCGCCAAGTTGCCACTGTTGAGCCCTTGAGCAAGGCCCTTAACCCTATCTGCTCCAGGGGCGCTGCTCCATAAGCTGGCTGACCCTGCACTCTGACCCCAGTTTCCTAATTGGGATATGTGAAAATTGAGCAATTTCCCTCTGGGATTAATAAAGTTCTATAAAATTAAAATTAAATTAAATTAAATAGAGGAGCATGTGATACCGGAACTTGACTAAATCAAGCCATTATGTATGTCTAATACAATTGATGGTTTGGTAAAAAATAGTTTTATATTATTGTCTTGTTACTTAAATAATTATTAATAAAACATACACTTGAACAGCTTGTAATCTCAGCAAAGTGGACTTCATGTTAACTTAAACAGTTTGTTCAATCACTTTGGCCATATGTTTGTTTTAGAGTTGAAACATGTAAACTTGTTTAGTGTTTTTTTTACATAGCTACCTTTTCTTTTTAGGAGCAGATGAGGCTGAGCCCAGTTCAGATACCAGAGACCAGCGGATGGACTTTTTCATGAAGCAGGAGGAAGCACTATCCGGCGAGCTTGGCTTCCATGGCTCCTCATTGGCTAGTGACAGGGAGGAGGTGGTGGGAGAAAGTAAGGAGCAAGGTGGCTCTGTGGCAAATTTGCGAGCAGCACTAATGAGCAAGAACAGCCTGCTGTCTCTTGGGACAGAGATGTTTAGTGAAGAAAATACTCTGCTCTTTGACTACTTGCCCAAAGGAGGACACTCTCTTTCCCGTAAGTCATGGCTTATTATTTAACTGTACACCAGACATGTCCTTGTTGCCTGCACACTTCTCTAGACTAAAACATTCCATTGGTTACTGTAGGGTCATCCAGGGTTCAATGTAGATAAGGTTATATACAGTCATGTTCAAAAGTTATTACCCAACTTTAAAATCTATGTTTTTTGTGTAATGACATAATACAAATCACCTGATCGTAGCGGGTCTCAGTATTGACAGCTGTCATTAGGCATTTTGCGCTTATGGACAGCTGTCCCACCACAATGGTTGAGGTCTGGACTTTGACTAGACCACTCCATGGGTTGTGGTCTGGGCTGTGACTAGACCATTCCAAAACCTTAATTATTTTAGTTTTTTCACTCATGTAGATTTGTGCTTTAGATCATTGTACTGTTGAAAGACATTTCAAACAAGTTTTGACCTCACATTTGCCTCTAGAATACTCTACAGAGGAGTTTATGCTGGACTTGGCTGCAAAAAAAAACCCCAAATCATCACCCCTCCACTGCCCTGCTTGACAGTGGGTATGAGGTGTTTTTGCTAAAATTATGTTTGTTTTTTGACAAACATGGCACTGGGCATTAAGGCCAAACAAATCCACTTTGGTCTCATTTCTCCAAAGGATTTTGTTGCAGACTGATGTGCAGCAAGCATTGCTTAAAACCATTGTTTACAGTGTAACGGGTTCAACCCTTTTTTCACGGGCAGCACCCTAAAGTATGGACACGAGGCGAGGTCTTACAGGAAAAAGTGTAATTTACTTAGGTAAATGGTGAAGGAAAGGGTTAAAGGTGGGAGGACGGAAAGATAGGGAAGGAAGGAATGTGCATGTGCAGGTTTGGGGGGCCATGCCCCACTGGCATGCAGGCACAGACTGCTGAGTGATGGACAGCTGGCAGAGTGGCAGGGTGGGTCCGCGTGGATCTCACCCTCACACTTCAAGCCGCGCGAGCTGACTCTGCTCTCGGCGGATGGCCTTTTCCGGCGGCTGGGTCACCATAATCCAGCTCCATTGTGAGAGCGCTAGAGCCCTCAGTGAGGTCGCGGCTCTCCTTATTGCGGCGATCAAAGGCACACCTCTTTGAAGTCCCTGGGGTACGTTCCATTGCCCCACTTGCATGCCGCTCTTCCTCGTTCTAGCGCGCACGTCACCCACACCACTTACAAGAGTCCAGTATCTCAACAGACCCCGAGCTACACTCCCCACTGTGTTTTATAGTGCAGGGATAAGCCCGAGAGCATTGGCGACGATGCCTCACCAGCCGTGCCTATTTCCGCGGTCCCGCTCCTTTGCACACCAGCAGATAGGGGAGGCCGCCTATTGAGTGAGCGAGGAGCAATATTGATTTGGGCGCACACCCATCACAGGCACACGCCGTGACACTAGCCATGACCAAAAGTTTTAATAATGACACAAATCTTAGGCTACGTTTACACTGCAGGTCTCAATGCTTAATTCCGATTTGTTGCCTATATATGATTTTTTTGACTGTTTACACCAGGGGTGTCAAACATACGGCCCGCGGGCCGAATACGGCCCACTAAGGTGTCCAGTACGGCCCGCGGGATGATTTGAACAATAATATTAAATATCAAATATTTTTTATTATCATTATAAGTAGTAGTAGTAGTATTAAATAAAGTCTATGTCCGGGTATTCGCTGCAATATTGTGTTTGGTTTTATTCATTTTTTTTATTTTATCATTGATCATTTAACTGCTCTTCTCTTGCGCTTCTGCCGAAACCTCTAACACGCATGCGCATTCTAAATTGGCGCCTAAATCTAATTTCTTCGGCTATTTGAAGATGTGTGGCAAGCACTCGCCATTTTAAAAAAAATGTCCAAAAAAAGAAAAATTGATCTGGAAGGGCGGATGTTTCAGGAGAAATGGAAAGAGAAGTATTTCTTCTGTGAGGTCAACGGCAAGCCGGTAAGTTTAATCCGCTCACAAGCCGTGGCTGTGCAAAAAGAATACAACATTAAACGGCACGACATACACGCAGAGAAATATGATAAATACACTGGACAGCTCCAAATGGAAAAAGTTAATGCTTTAATCCGCTTAAAAAAAAAAAAATTTTGTTAAAGGAAAGTTCTCATTTGTAGTGTAGAGTTAATGTTCATATCCAAAGTGAATGATATATTTTTTTCATTTGCATTAACCATAAAGAATTTATTTTTGTATATGATTCTTTCTAAGCTATTGAGTTGTTAAAGGCAGCTTTTTTAAATTGTGAAGTGTTTTTCTAGTTTGTAAATTATATTGTAGACTATAGCTTCATATTTAATGTAACTGTCTGTACACAGAGTCTGCAGCATTTTTTTTTTCTTATCTGACAAGTAATATTCATGTTCAAAGGAAAGGATTTTGCTTGCCATTACTTGGCATTGTTTTCCCCCCAAAAAGGAATATGAGTGTTAATGAACAGTTTCTGAGGACTTGTTACATGCAGTTTTACAGAATATAGTGTATTTGTTGTAATTTGATGGACTATGATTAAAAAAACAAATTCGGCCCGCACATGGTCACATTTCTTCTCATCCGGCCCTCACCTTAAAATGAGTTTGACACCCCTGGTTTACACGTTCTTTTAACTATGACTCATATCCGATTCACGTGTTTACACTTGCCATACCATCTGAAACATTGCGCATACTTAAAGGGAGGTTCTTGTGCTACACACTAGCCAAGAAAGATGAAGGTGAAATATGCTTAACTAGGGCTGCACGATATATCGAAAAAATATTGTTATCGCGATAATGGCATGCTCGATAACCATATCGCAAAGAGTTGTGATAAATACTTTATGTGCCAAGCATTTGTGTGTTCAAATTTGAACAATCAGATGGGCCCTTACTATGTTTATACCTGCTTATTATTTATATCTTTATACTTAATTCTGTCGCGAATTAACCCGGGATGATCAGAAGACTTTGCGATTAGCCGTTAGCCCTTTGTAGCGTGGACGGTAAACCCAAATGCGGAAGCAAGCTAGTAGGCAGGATAACCACGCGAATTAGTTTAAGGACTCTCACAGAAGGGGAGCAAGGGAAAAACACAAATTTAACCTGTGTCCTATAGACACACACTCGAATCAGAAAGTAAACAATCTGCACCGACATGCGTGAACACAGTGACTAATCTCTATGCGGTTTGTTTACTCCTCTTATACTTCTGGGTTCGCGCCCACATTACTTCCAGGTCCTAGTGCCGGGCGCGGAGCACGCGCGCGCGCGTGTGTGTGTGTGTGTGTGTGTGTGAGACAAATAGTATTTTTTATTTCATTTTTGTTTAATAATATTTATTTTTATTTAAAAAAAAACAAAAAACAGGCAAGCCAAAGAGAATATTTTGTTTAAAAGATGCTCTTGTTTTAAGACACTATTGATGAGTGTATGGTTACACGTAAATAAAAAGTAATGTTTGAAAGTAATTCATATTGTGTTGGCAGGTCTATAGTAACAGCAAACCAGAAGTCAAAATATCTGCTGAGGGTTTTAAGTCATTCATAGTGTTTTGAAGTCTAAATATTTGCAACTTCCTTGACATATAGTTTCTTTTTAGCCTGAATTAGATTTAATTACATGAATAATGATGAATTAATGATGAATGAATGAATGAATGAATGAATGAACGAATACATCAGACGAATATCTATTACCTGTTTATTTTAGTATGATCATTACATATAAATAAATTATAATAAAAAAAAAGGCAATAATAAAAAATGCATTTCTGTAGGGAAATGTTATATCGCAAGAAATATCGTTATCGCAATATTCAACAACAACATCGCATATCGCACATTTTGCAGCCCTATGCTTAATGCTATCTCTGCTATATATGCAAAGTTCGCGCACCATGGTTTTAAAACGGAGGAGGAGGGGAAAAAAAAACGGCTTAATTGCAGCCTGCACATCTGCTTTATTCATCAAATACTGATTTAATGTTATTAAGCATTAACACAAGGCGTGTGTGTGTTGGGGGGGGGGGGCGTTGTTCTTTTCCTTTTCCATGTCACCTGCGATGATGTAATTCAACACGCGCTTCCACCGGAGAATAACATTACGCCATTAAACCGTGAAGAAGTCGCAGTTTTAACCCTCTGAGGTCCGGGGTGATTTTGGGGCCCTTGAGATGTTTGGACATGCTCTGATATTTGTGCTTTTTTCAGCTACTTATAATATATTATTGACCAACCTGTATTTTTCTTGTAATCAGTACAACCTATTCTACAATAATACCTGACCAAAATGAATGTACGTGTTTGCATTTTTTAGGAAAAAAATATTATGCGTGGTTAGTAAGTTTTGTGAAAAAAAAAAGTAGATGAAATAAGGCCATGAAACTCATACAGACAATTTGTTCACAAGACATTGTTTCACAAGGGCTGGTGGACTAGTGTTTTTGCTTCAAAATGATGTGAAAATGATCTTGTTTACTTGCTCACAGAAAACAATATAGTGATTAACACTTTTTAAGTCACTTTTTGAGTGTAAAGGGTCTATGCGAGAAGGCGTGATCTATCATTACTAATGCAGTGATTCACACCTGAGAAGACAAAGGCCTGCATACTGATCTGCATAATGAGCCATCAGACAGGTATGTGACAGAGAGGAGAGTTACAAGAAAGAATCTGAGGATAAAATAAGTTTATATATTTTCAGTGTTTAGGTTATTTGAGAATATATTTGACACACACAAAAAATCTTGAGATTCATTTGCGAGTTCAGTTAAACAGTTTATTAGGAACAATCAAAGTTGACTTTTTAGCAGCATTACTGCAGTCACTATAACAGAAAATATAGCTAACAATAATATATAGATATATAAACACACACACGTATATATATATATATAGGCCTATATACTGTATATTATAATATAGAAAACAACAACAGCTCTTTGTAATTACCAGAACAAATGACTTTACCAATACTGTACTACATTTTTCTACAATACACTACAGTTTACTATGATGAATATATTGTATTATATATTTATATAATATAGTTAGTTATATGTAACTAACATCTAGGATATACTGAATGTGCACTTACTCGTGGTTCTCCAGTGAACTCGAAACTGAACGGCACTCACGTGACTTTCTTGTGCACGCGCCGGTGATGCAGCCACAGTCCTAAACAAAAACAAAAATTGAAACTTGAAGAATGGACGCGCATACAATCATTCACAAACAACAGCTGGTGAACAATTTGACCATCTGAACCACGGTCAAAACAATACAAAACACGTATATATATATATAAATAAAATAATAAAACTTTAGACAGATCGTAATCAGATTTTATTGCGGGCTTGTAAGTCGCGTGCATATTTAATATTTTAACCAATTTTACTCTTGCTGGCATTTAGTATTTTCCAAATGTACATATAAAATATAGAGCAGTGATGGTGAGAATAAAAGACTTACTTGTCAGGAATCACATCCTCCGTTGAGTCCAGACGTTGTTCTAAATAAAGCCGTTCCTCGTCTGAGTCTTGCTCTTCCTCTGATGAGAAAGTAAATTCTTCATCGCTGTCCATCTGAAGCGCTTCTTCACCCGTGTAGCGTGACATCATTCAAACGCAGAAACAGTAAGTAAGATGCAGCTTGTTGTTTTATGCCCTGGGGGTGTGCACGTGATTACCTGCCTCACCTCAGGTCATTTCCATATGAACAGCGCGCGCGCAGGGAGGCGGGAGCACATTAGCTGTAATGAGCCGATACAGGAGAATCTGTACCACTCCTTACTTTCATACGGATTACATAAAAGCAGATTATTTGTTTTCACGGTGACCTGCATCATTTAAAAGTAGACCCTTTAAGCTTTCTATAGATATATTTCTCATGTCTGTGTGTGCAGTATTCGCGGAGTTTCAGTTCATTTTAGTGACGTGTTTCAAAAAGATTTTGGCGGAGACTGAGACGGCTGAAAGCGCACCCGGTTTATTTTATTTATTTTATTAATGCACAAAGTTTTCTTTTTAACATGTGTGCATACAAAAAAAAGTAGACACTTTACAGATTCGATTAATATATAGATCTTGTCTGTACGATAAAAACTGAAAGTGTAATTTAAGTTCTTATTGGCGTCATCAGGGGAAAACACCTCAAAACGCATATATGCGTTCGCGGACTCCAGAGGGTTAATGACGTACAGAACACAATGCCTCAGGAAATCCGATCTGTCTGTTTACACGACAATCACATTAGCACATTTCTGATTTATATCCGATTTATTTCCACATACAGTATGAAGGAGGCCTGAAACCGATCTCGAAATATCGGAATGCATGCGTTTTTTTCCTGTTTACACGGACATAGAACATATCTGATATGTGTCACATATGAGCAAAAAATCGGAATTGGGTCACATTTACCTGGCAGTGTAAACGTAGCCTTAATTAACACAAAATCTGCGACTTCAGTGTTTTTAGATCTCACCCTGGTATGCTGAAGTATAATCACAAGCATTTCAAGTGTCAAAGGCTTTTATTGACAATTACATGCAGAGTCAATATTTGCAGGGTTGACATCTTTTTCTATTTTTCCCCCTTTTTATCCGAATTTTTCTGATTTTCTCGTGTCCAATTCCTCCCAGTCGCTGGAGGCTCCCACATTAAGCTTCCATCACCGCTCATTTGGGAGAGCCGTAGACCAACCCACATGTCTCCTCCGATCCACGTGGTGTCACCGACCATTTTTTCGAACTGCTCGCTCACGCACCGTTGGGGGCGGCGTAACACACTCAGAGGAACAGCGCTATCCGCTCCATTAGCCTGCAAGAGCTCACAGACGCCCCTGATTGGCTTGTAGAGCCGTCATTAATGTGGGAGCACTAAGTACCTCTCATCCCTCCTCCGCTCGGCCAATCAGCTCTCTCTAGGCCTCCGGCTGTGAGAGGTAACAGCAACACCCGGGGTTCGAACCAGCGATCTCCGGATGATGCACTGTTGAGCGCGTTACCACTGCGCCACTCGGAGGCCTGACCCATCTTTTTCAAGATCTCTGCAATGTATTGTTTCCTGAGCCACTTAATTATCACTTTTGCTTTATGCCAAGGTTCTCCATCATGCTGGAAAAGCCATTGTTAGTCACTAAACTGTTCTTGGATGGCTGGGAGAAGTTGGGGGATGTTCTTAGGCAAAACAGTGGACTCTCTTGGCTGAAAAGCACCCCCACACATGAATGGTTTCAGGATGCTTTACTGGTTACATGACACTGGGCTGGAAATCGGAAGGTGGATTCATCCGAGGAAATTACTTACCACAGTCCTCAGCAGGCCAATCCCTATACTTTTTGAATAATAGTCTGTCCCTGCTGTTTGTCCAGGGAGAAATGGCTTCTGTACTGCCCTTCTTGATATCAGACCATCCTCCAAAAGTCTGTCTCACTGTGCATGCAGATGTACTCACACCTGCTGCCATTCCTGAGCAAACTCTGCACTGATGGCGCCCTGAAGGCTTCTTCACAATAATTGAACCTCTCTCCTTGAAGTTCTTGATAATTCAATAAATGGTTGATTTACAGCAAGTACAATCTTACTAGCAGCAATATCCTTGCCTGTGAATCTGTTTTTTACAAAGCAATGATGACTGCACGTGTTTCCTTGCAGGTTACCATGGTTAACAGAGGAAGAACAATGATTTTAAGTACCACTCTCCGTTCAAAGCCTGTTATTCTAACTCCCTGACATAAGGTCAGCTGTTCCTTTTGTGGCAGGTCTAAAATGCAGTGGAGATTATATTTTGTTGTTTTGACAAAAAGGGGCTTTGCAATCAATTGCAATTTATCTGATCATTCTTCATAACTTTCTGGGTTTTATTATTTCCATAATAAAAATTAAGGCTTTTGAACTGAATTTCCCACTTTTGTAGTAGCACACCTGAATGCTCCAGACCAGTAAACTAGCAAGACATCTGCTTTTACAGAGGTCTGCACACCTGGGCTGATGATTAGCAGCACCTGCTACTCATCCTCTTAAATCCTGCGTAAGCAGCATGGAGGTATGCTGATAACTAGTATTTACCACAGGTTCTTTTCCTCTTTTGTTCTTTATACATTTTTGTTAAATAAATAGTGACATGGTGAAAAAAGGTATATGTTGTTCATCTGAGGTTATATTTGTCTTATACTGAGGCCCACTATGATCAGATGATTTTTATTATGTTTTCACACAAAGAAACATAGAATTAAAAGAGGAGGTACTAATTTTTGAACATGACTGTACCCTCATATTTTAAAGCCTTTTTTAAAAAAAAAATAGTTTTAGGCCCCCAAAACAGTCATTTTAATTCGTGTATTGCAATTATTGGTTTGTCAATTTATGGGCGGTCATATTAAATGGGCTTTTCATTTAGAGTAAATAATAGCTTCACTATAATATCATGATAAAATTATATTTTAAATAGACTACAATGGAACATTTGGATTGCGAGTAACTTGTTCTGCAAGGATTTTGCAAGAAGACCAAAAAAATTTAATACATTTTAACTTAATAAACAAGCAAGGTGTATTAATTATTTTTATATAAATATTTTTTTATACAGACACACACACAAACACACGGAAACACTGCGTTGTCAGGATTCTTTTCAGAGGTAAAATGCATGGTAATTTGTTTTATTTTTACTTAACATTTTGTATTAATTATTTTTATATAAATATCTTTGGTCTATGAAACGAGTCAGCAGAGTTTCCATTATTTCTTATGAGGAAATTTGATATGTGATATATGAGTGCTTTGATATACAAACATGCTTCCGGAACTAATTATGCTGACAATCCAAGGTTTAACTGTATTTTAATAACAAAAGTACCTATGTCATGGGAATCCAATCGAAATATGTGGATAATAATATTGTCAACATTGTCAAGGTTTCTTTAATTTTCTCATACAGTCTGTGTACAGTCAACTTCAACTGCAAAACAGCCATTCAATGATTCATAGTTGTGACTATCCCAAGGATCGTAGGGCACAAGTTGGGGTATGCCCATGGTGCCGCCAACTCGCAGGGTATAAGCACACACTCACAGACTACAGGCATTTTGGGAACTCCAGTCAAACTAGACCAAATGTTTTTGTACTAAGGAAGGAAATTAGAGTAGCCAAAAGAAACCCAAACAAATGTCAGGCTGGTTTGAGAATTTTAACTTCTGATCTTCTGGAATAAAAAAAAAAAAGATCACTGGAGTTTAGAACAAACAAAGAAAAACCACCCAGTGGGTGGCAATTCTGTGAAAATGCCTTGTTGATGAGTGAAGTCATTGGAGATTGTCCAGACTGGTTTGATCTAATAAAAACAATACAGCAACTTAAATAACTGCTCTGTACACTTGTGGTACTCAGTCCACTGATGCTGAGTATGCAGGGACTTGTGTTAGCAGTCTAAGCTAGTGTAATGGGGTAATTTTGTGGCCAGGTATGATCTGGCAATAAAAATCAGCAAAGTAATTAGTTCTTAATTAGCTCGAATTAAATACATAAAAGTTTTAATGATGTACAATGGTTGGTAATCACTGAATCAATCATTTTAAAAAGATAATTTGATAATTTATATAGTGTTAATACACAATACCCCTCCTTGAACCACCACCTTATCGTGGTGGAGGGGTTTGCGTGTCCTGATGATCCTGGGAGCTATGTTGTCGGGGGCTTCATGCCCCTGGCAGGGTCACCCATGGCAATCTGGTCCTAGGTGAGGGAACAGACAAAGAGTGGTTCAAAAGACCTCTTATGATGATTAAAAATCTTGGAAAATGTTTTCCCTCGGCCGGACGTGGGTCACCGGGGCCTCCCTCTGGAGCCAGGCCTGGAGGTGGGGCCCGATGGCGAGCGCTTGGTGGTCGGGCCTGCACCCATGGGGCCCAGCCGGGCACAGCCCGAAGAAGCAACGTGGGTCCACCTTCCCATGGGCTCACCACCTGTAGGAGGGGCCAAAGAGGTTGGGTGCAGTGTGAGCTGGGCGGTAGCCGAAGACAGGGCCCTTGGCGGTCTGATCCTCGGCTGCAGAAGCTGGCTCTAGGGACGTGGAATGTCACCTCTCTGGCGGGGAAGGAGCCTGAGCTAGTGTGTGAGGTTGAGAAGTTCCGGCTAGATATAGTTGGACTCACCTCGACGCACAGCTTGGACTCTGGAACCAGTCTTCTTGAGAGGGGCTGGACTCTCTTCTACTCTGGAGTTGCCACCGGTGAGAGGCGACGAGCAGGTGTGGGCATACTTATTGCCCCCCGGCTCAGGGCCTGTACATTGGGGTTCACCGCAGTGGACGAGAGGGTGGCCTCCCTCCGCCTTCGGGTGGGGGGACGGATCCTTACTGTTGTTTGCGCTTATGCGCCGAACAGCAGTTTGGAGTACCCACCCTTTTTGGGGTCTCTGGAGGGGGCGCTAGAGAACGTCCCTCCTAGGGACTCCATCGTTCTGTTGGGGGACTTCATTGCACACGTGGGCAATGACAGTGAGACCTGGAAAGGCGTGATTGGGATGAACGGCCCCCCCCGATCTGAACCAGAGCGGTGTTTTGTTATTGGACTTCTGTGGTCGTCACGGATTGTCCATAACGAACACCATGTTCAGGCATAAGGGTGTCCATATGTGCACCTAGCACCAGGACACCCTAGGCCGCAGTTCGATGATCGACTTTGTGGTCATGTCGTCGGACTTGCGGCCATATGTCTTGGACACTCGGGTGAAGAGAGGGGCGGAGCTGTCAACTGATCACCACCTGGTGGTGAGTTGGCTTCGTTGGCGGGGTAGGATGCCGGTCAGGCCTGGTAGACCCAAACGTATTGTGAGGGTCTGCTGGGGAGTCCCCTGTCAGGACGAGCTTCAACTCCCACCTCCGGCAAAGCTTCAACCACGTCCTGGGGGAGGTGGGGGACATTGAGTCCGAATGGACTATGTTCCGTGCCTCCATTGTCGAGGCGGCCGACCGGAACTGTGGCCGTAAGGTGGTCGGTGCCTGTCGCGGTGGCAACCCAAAAACCCGTTGGTGGACACCAGCGGTGAGGGATGCCATCAAGCTGAAGAAGGAGTCTTACCGGGCCTTTTTGGCTGGTGGCACTCCGGAGGCAGCTGATAGGTACCGGCAGGCCAAGCGGAATGCAGCTTCGGTGGTTACTGAGGCAAAAACCCGGGCATGGGAGGAGTTTGGGGAGGCCATGGAGAATGACTTCCAGACGGCTTCGAAGAGATTCTGGTCCACCATCCGGCGTCTCAGGAGGGGAAAGCAGTGCACGGTCAACACAGTGTATAGTGGGGATGGTGCGCTGCTGACCTCGACTCGGGACGTTGTGGGTCGGTGGGGGGAGTACTTCGAAGACCTCCTTAATTCCACCAACATGCCTTCCGATGAGGAAGCAGAGTCTGGGGACATAGAGGTGGACTCTTCCATCTCTGGAGCCGAGGTCGCCGAGGTGATCAAAAGGCTCCGTGGTGGCGGGGCCCCGGGGGTGGATGAGATCCGCCCGGAGTTCCTCAAGGCTCTGGATGTTGTAGGGCTGTCATGGTTGACACGTCTCTGCAACATTGCATGGACATCGGGGACACCAGGGTATCTGGGCTCTCCCTTAGAGACAGGGTGAGAAGCTCGGTCATCCGGGAGGGGCTCAGAGTAGAGCCGCTGCTCCTCCGCATCGAGAGGAGCCAGATGAGGTGGCTTGGGCATCTATTTAGGATGCCCCCTGGACGCCTCCCTTGCGAGGTGTTCCGGACATGCCCCACCGGGAAAGAGACCCCGGGGAAGACCCAGGACACGCTGGAGGGACTATGTCTATCGGCTGGCCTGGGAACACCTTGGGATCCCCCAGGAAGAGCTGGAAGAAGTGGCCAGGGAGAGGGAAGTCTGGGCATCCCTGCTGAAGCTGCGACCCGACCTCGGATAAGCGGAAGAAAATGGATGGATGGATGGATGGATGGATGGATACAATAAATAAAATAAATATAAAATTATCAATGTAGATAAACTATGAAAGCAAAAAAAAATTAAGCACTATTTTGACTTAGTAGCCTGCTTTTATTATCAGAGTTAATTTAAATATTGCAATGCAGCCAATAGTGTCTATACACAGAACTACAATAGAACCAGGAGACTCTGTATTTACTTAACATCCCCCTTATATTACCAGTATTTACTTAGGTAACATCTACCTTTCTTATTCTGAATTTAAATAACATAATTAGCTGAATTCTGTACAATACGTTGTAACAAAATAAGAGTAAAAAAATCTATGCCTGAAATACACTTCAACTCTTTAGTTCATTATTCATGACTGGATATCACAAGCACATGTGTTTAACCGACATCATTTAAACCATCTTGCAAGAGCATGAAATATTATTGTATTAATTACAACGAGTAGTTCCACATTAACAAATGGAAATAAATATGTATGTGATGAAATAGGCAACAGATTTGTTTCCTGTAATCTGGAAGTTGAGTCATGTCAACTGGACTTCTTCTTAATTCAAGTAGAAACATTTCACTGCTCATCCAAGTAGCTTCTTCAGTCTTAGGTGTTTCCTGTAATACAACATTAAACTTGAATGAACTTAATGAAGTAGTCCAAAGTGATCGCAATAACACTAACAATAACATTCAAGAGTGCAATTTGATATATTGATATAATATATTAATATAATATATTATATTAATCTATCAAAAATATTATATGCTATTTGTTATTATACAGTATGCTAGGGATGTAACACTATTGATCTATCAAATATTATATACCTGAAAAAAACTATTTATGTGTGGTCTAGAAAAAAAAGGTAATTTATGTATTTATTTTACTCATTTAAAATGTTTAAATGAGTAATGTTACAATGTTGTTTTTAAAAATTGATTAGATATATTTAGGATTAACTTCTGTGAACATTTGTGGTTTGAGTGTGATTTAAACCTTGGAAACAGTCAAACCTGCAGCAGGTGAAGTCAGCCAGTAAAGTCTTCTATTTTTAGATGTGAGAACACATTTCTGTATCTCCAGACCACCCATGGGTTTCCTTTTTCTATTAATGTTTTGGAAACAAATATTTTAGCAGGTACAGTACTAGAAACTTATAATTGTTTTGGCAATGGCTACCCTCTACTGTTACTACACCTGAGATGTTGCTGTAGCTATATGATAACCTGTATGATAGCCTGTATTCAGGATAAACTATGGTTAAAAAGGGATGGTTTTAACAAGGTGATGTGTAGTTCCCGATTTCCTGATTGCAAATAGATTATGTAATCAGAGGATTTTGTTTCTCCAGGTCTGAGAGGCCTTCAGGTTCTTTTTGGCAAACTCCCAGCTGGCTATCATGTGCATTTTAGTAAGGAATGGCTTCTCTCTGGCCACTGTACCATAAAGGCCTGGTTGGTGGAGTGCTGCCGTGATGGCTGTCCTTCTGTCTGTAGCGACCATTAGGTTCTTGGTTACCTATCTGACCAAGAGCCTTCATCCCCAATTGCTCAGTTTGTATGGGCGGCAGGATCTAGAAAGACTGTTGGTAGTCCCAAATCTTTTCATTTGAGAATGATAGAGACTATTGTGCTCTTTCGTGCTTTTAAGGCTCCAGATTGTTTCTTTTATCCTTCCCTAAATTCCCTCAACCTCATGGATTTGTTTTCACTCTGACATCCAGTGTGAGACCTGGCCCTGCCTTTCGTGTCCAATAAAGTCAGTTAGGCACAGGTGGACTCCAGTCAAGTTGGGCACTCATAGGAGCCAGATACGTGTGTGTGTGTGTGTGTGTGTGTGTGTGTGTGTGTGTGTGTGTGTGTGTGTGTGTGTGTGTGTGTGCGTGCGTGTGTGTGCATTACTGAAGGTTGCCTACAGTTCATCTCTACCTTTTGACAGTACTCCATAGAGAATAAATTCAGGCACATTGGCCTAAACAAGCAGAGTAATATGGTTTACAAACCACTTTCAGTAGTAGCAGTTTTGGCACTATAAGCAGGTGCTAAGTTCTGTTGAAAAAGTAAGTCTGCATATATGTACTGCACTGCGCAAAAATTATATAATATTTGAGCAGTACGCACAGACACTCACACACAATATATATATAAACATACAGTGGGGCAAAAAAGTATTTAGTCAGCCACCAATTGTGCAAGTTCTCCTAGTTAAAAAGATGAGAGAGGCCTATAATTTTCATCATAAGGTTTTCACCCACTGTTGCTGGTATTTTGGCCCAGTCCTCCATGCAGGTCTCCTCTAGAGCATTGATGTTTTAGGGCTGTCGCTGGGCAACATTTTGGAGCTGTCGCTGGGACTTTCAACTCTCTTCAAAGATTTTCTATGGAGTTGAGATCTGGAGACTGGCTAGGCCACTCCAGGATCTTGAAATGCTTCTTACAAAGCCACTCCTTCATTGCCCGGGCGGTGTGTTTGGGATCATTGTCATGCTGAAAGACCCAGCCACGTTTCATCTGCAATGCCCTTGGTTTTCACTCAAAATCTCACGATACATGGCCCCATTTATTCTTGCCCTTAAACAGATCAGTTGTCCTGATCCTTTTTCAGAAAAACAGCCCCAAATGATGTTACTGTACCACCCCCATGCTTCACTGTAGGTATGGTGTTCTTTGGATGCAACTCAGCATTCTTTCTTCTCCAAACACGAAGCTCTATTTTGGTTTCATCTGACCATATGACATTCTCCCAATCCTTTTCTGGATCATCTAAATGCTCTCTAGCAAACTTCAGACTGGCCTAGACATGTACTGGCTTAAGCAGGGGGACACGTCTGGCACTGCAGGATTTGAGTCCCTGGCGGCGCAGTATGTTACTGATGGTAACCTTTGTTACTTTGGTCCCAGCTCTCTGCAGGTCATTCACTAGATCCCTCCGTGTGATTCTGGGATTTTTGCTCACAGTTCTTGTAATCTTTTTGACCCCACGGGATGAGATCTTGCGTGGAGCCCCAAATCGAGGGAGATTATCAGTGGTCTTGTATGTCTTCCATTTTCTAATAATTGCTCCCACAGTTGATTTCTTCACACCAAGCCGCTTACCTATTGCAGATTCAGTCTTCCCAGCCTGGTGCTGGTCTACAATTTTGTTTCTGGTGTCCTTTGACAGCTCTTTGGTCTAGGCCATAGTGGAGTTTGGAGTGTGACTATTTGAGGTTGTGGACAAGTGTCTTTTATACTGATAACAGATGCCATTAATGCAGGTAACGAGTGGAGGACAAAGTAAGGTCCATAAAGACATGGATAAGCGAGTGTAGCTCGGGGTGTTTTGGGCTGCCTGTCTGTTGGTTTATTTCTGACTGGACCAGGAAAACCACATAGCAGAGTCTTCACTGCGGACACTAAAAGGGCCAGGAGTGGCATGCGAGAGGCGCATTGCTAGGCACCAGTTTTGACCAGCTCCTGGATATACACGTTCGGTTCAGCTCAGTTCATTTGCTCTATGCAAAAATGCTTCGTGTGCCAAGGCAAGTTTCTTGCAAAATTTCAGTTGCAGATGTGAAAATTCTTGTGTGTCAGGGCGTTCAAATGCAGTTACTACTGTGTGTGTGTTGCCTAGCCAAAAAAAAAGTCACACAACGACTAATTTTGTGTTTCAGTGTTTTATTTTTAGAGAATTTTTATTTCAAATTTTAGAGAAATTTGCTGGCCAAACAAATATTTCACATTGCTGTTTACTTGACACAGCGTGTAAGCTGTTCAAAATCTTAAGTTGCCCCAACTTCAGAATCATCAGTAATTCTAATATTAATATGGAGCGATATCGCGGAAAATATTCAAATGCAATTGCAAATTGCATTTGCAATTGCGTTTCCCATATGTGGACGCACAAAGTGTGCCATAATTCAAATGCAATTGCCAACTTTACATTACCGTTTGCTGTTTCGCCTTTGCGAGCGCAGACTGACTGCCAAATTTCTAATGAAAAACAAAAGTCCATTTGCATTTGTATTTCCCAGGTCTTACAAGTCATGAACCTGTCATATTTAAATAGCAAAATCAATTACCACGTTTGCTGTTTCACTTTCTCTGCATCGCGCGTCAAGTCGGCCAAAATTCAAATGCAATCGCTAATCCATTTGCAATTGCATTTCCAACACGTTACACAGAAACCTGTCAATCAGCGCCAGGGGCGGGTCTATACTGTGGGGCGGGATTGTATGGGGAGTGACGTCACTCGCAGTCGCCGACCAAGAGGGGGATATTTGAGCAATGGAGGTGAACCGAGATTATCTCATTTGTTTATCAAGAAATAAACACACAAAAATGACAAATCGCATATTTTTTTGCTCTGGAGTGGGCAAAGAAGTTTTTACAAGTAAAAATATTTTTAGATCTTCTCCTGTTACAGCCTGCTGGAGCTAAATCTTTCAGAAACACTGCGTACCGGCGCTTTATACCGATGGAGTCACTAAGGGACCGTCTAAAAAGTGCATGACCAAGACTCAAGCGTTTATTTACAGAAGAATACAGAAGATTACAGAGAAATACCTAACAGGACATCAAATATATTACACTGTTAGGCTACATAATGGATTATTTGTTTATTTATTTGTTTAATAATTATTTCAATGTACATTTTAAAATGAATGATTACACAGACAATTCTTGTGGCAATAAAACAGATAATTTGTTAGATGAGAGTTTGGGTGTTTTTTATTATTAAAATAATAATTATTATTATTGTAATTGTAAAGATATTTATGAAAATGACTGCACTTTGGTACAGTCTATTATGAGTTGCAAAAAATGACAAATCAACAGAATTCAATAACTTTTTTGCTATAGAAACTTAGCATTTAGAAAATGTAAAACCAACTGTACTACAATGCACTCTATCCTTGCTAATAACTTCAACTTCAACTTTGCAATATTCAGTTTGATATTAATTCAGTTCATTTTTTATTATATTTTTGAAAAAATAAATAAATAAAATAAAAATTAAATCAAACTTGGAGTGATGGAGTGGGTTATAGTACAACTGGTTTTACATGTGTAATCCACATAACGAAAAAGCTATAGATTTTTTTTTTGTAATGTTATGCACTAAAATGCCTCCCTGCCACGGATTGCCCCCCCCAACATAACCTCTATCAAAGGTATATTACAACATAAATTAATAGGTTTATGATTTACAAATTGCACCAAACGAATTTGATTATAAAATAAGCTATATAAGAAAACACATGTAGTATAGGGGAAAAATATATTAATTATATATTTTTTTCATATACATGTATATTTTTATATTTCTTATTTATAATAAAAATCGCTTCGTGTAATTTTTCATCATAAACAATATTTGTTTAGTGTAAACATTTTTGTATTACAAACCGGATTCCAAAAAAGTTGGGACACTAAACAAATTGTGAATAAAAACTGAATGCAATGATGTGGAGATGGCAAATGTCAATATTTTATTCAGAATAGAACATAGATGACAGATCAAAAGTTTAATCCGAGAAAATTTATCATTTTGAAGGAAAAATATGTTGATTCCAAATTTCACGGTGTCAACAAATCCCAAAAAAGTTGGGACAAGTAGCAATAAGAGGCTGGAAAAAGTAAATTTGAGCATAACGAAGAGCTAGAAGACCAATTAACAGTAATTAGGTTAATTGGCAACATGATTGGGTATAAAAAGAGCTTCTCAGAGTGGCAGTATCTCTCAGAAGCCAAGATGGGTAGAGGATCACCAATTCCCACAATGTTGCGCAGAAAGATAGTGGAGCAATATCAGAAAGGTGTTACCCAGCGAAAAATTGCAAAGACTTTGCAGTTATCATCATCAACTGTGCATAATATCATCCGAAGATTCAGAGAATCTGGAACAATCTCTTTGCGTAAGGGTCAAGGGCGTAAAACCATACTGGATGTCCGTGATCTCCGGGCCATTAAACGACACTGCACCACAAACAGGAATGCTACTGTAAAGGAAATCACAGAATGGGCTCAGGAATACTTCCAGAAACCATCGTCAGTGAACACAATCCACCGTGCCATCCGCCGTTGCCAGCTGAAACTCTACAGTGCAAAGAAGAAGCCAATTTCTAAGCAAGATCCACAAGCACAGGCGTTTTCATTGGGCCAGGGATCATTTAAAATGGAGTGTGGCAAAATGGAAGACTGTTCTGTGGTCAGACAAGTCACGATTCGAAGTTCTTGTTGGAAATGTGGGACGCCATGTCATCCGGACCAAAGAGGACAAGGACAACTCAAGTTGTTATCAATGCTCAGTTCAGAAGCCTGCATCTCTGATGGTATGGGGTTGCATGAGTGCGTGTGGCATGGGCAGCTTGCATGTCTGGAAAGGCACCATCAATAACCTGAAAATATATTCAGGTACTAGAACAACATCTAGTCATCTCTTTCAGGGAAGACCCTGCATTTTTCAACAAGATAATGCCAGACCACATTCTGCATCAATCTCAACATCATGGCTGTGTAGGAGAAGGATGCGGGTACTGAAATGGCCAGTCTGCAGTCCAGATCTTTCCCCTATAGAGAACATTTGGCGCATCATAAAGAGGAAGGTGCGACAAAGAAGGCCCAAGACGATTGAACAGTTAGAGGCCTGTATTAGACAAGAATGGGAGATCATTCCTATTTCTAAACTTGAGAAACTGGTCTCCTCGGCCCCAGCCGTCTGTTGAGTGTTGTAAGAAGAAGGGGAGATGCCACACAGTGGTGAAAATGGCCTTGTCCCAACTTTTTTGGGATTTGTTGACACCATGACATTTTGATTCACCATATTTTTCCCTTAAAATTATACATTTTCTCAGTTTAAACTTTTGTTCCGTGATTTATGTTCTATTCTGAATAAAATATTGACATTTGCCATCTCCACATCATTGCATTCAGTTTTTATTCACAACTTGTTTAGTGTCCCAACTTTTTTGGAATCCGGTTTGTACATGACAAACCCCTGCAAAATAAATGTGCCACAAAATAAACATTATATGAGAATTTGTATTATGTGTCTTAATTTCCGTGTATTAATATGTCACGTGCTTTTAAAATTAATTATAATAGTAATAATATATTTGATAATACTCATATAATATATTTGATAATAATAATATGAATTTTTGATTGTGATGTCCTAATATATTTGACAGAGATTTTGTGGAGGTGCAATCAGTGGCAGGGGGGCATTTTAGCGCATAACACCAACTTTACCGCAGTTCACCTTCATTTTGCTCAAATATCCCCCTCTTAGTCGGCGACTGCGAATGACGTCACTCCCCATACAATCCCACCCCACAGTATAGACCCGCCCCTGACTCTGATTGACAGGTTTCTGTGTAACGTGTTGGAAATGCAATTGCAAATGGATTAGCGATTGTGTTTGAATTTTGGCCGGCTTGACGTGCGGCGCAGAGAAAGTGAAAAAGCATACGTGGTGATTGATTTTGCTATTTAAATATGACAGGTTCATGACGTGTAAGACCTGGGAAATACAAATGCAAATGGACTTTTCTTTTTCATTAGAAATTTGGCAGTCAGTGTGCGCTCGCAAATGCGAAACAGCAAACGGTAATGCAAAGTTTGCAATTGCATTTGAATTATGGCACACTTTGTGTGTCTACATATGGGAAACGCAATTGCAAATGCAATTTGCAATTGCATTTGAATATTGTCCGCGATATCGCTCCATATATTAAAGACAGCTCAAGTAGTGCTTATGGGCTCAATGAATTAGATTTTTCTAGGTTTGACTTAGCCCATCTTTTCATCTACTCAAAAAAGTACAGTAAGTCTCCCATTGTAGCCCATTGATATAGTAAGTTTGAGTGATTTTTTTTTTATAAAAACAAGTTGGCCTAACAATTTAAACACAACAATTACTTAAAACTTTATTCTTCCAAAAAAGTCAAAGTTAAAATAGTGAATCTCCTATTACACCTTGCTTACGCCAGAGCACACTACAGTAGGTAGACGGCCACCCACTACTGCAGGTGTGGGAGGGGGTTGGGGTCGCGGAAATGGGCATGATTAATGGGCTGGTGATTAAGCCTCACTAATAGATCTTGGGCTTCTCCTCACGCTATAAAACATGGTGGGGAGTGTAGCTTGGGGTCTTTTGGGCTGCCTGTCTGTTGGTTTATTTCTGCCTGGACCAGGAAAACCACATAGCAGAGTCGCACTGTGGACACTAAAAAGGCCGTGAGTGGCATGCGAGAGGCGCGTTGCTATGCACCCAGGACTTCAAAGATCGCCACACTGAGGAGCACAGCCACGAGCCCACTGCTGGGGCTCTGGCATCATACAAACTCTCAAACAGAGTCGGATTTTGTGACACTGCTGCCAAAGAGGAAAATGCCTCTGTGTGTTCCACGACAAGGCTTCTGTTCCCAGCCGGGAAAGCTGCCCAGACGAGGAGTGTCCGGGAGATGTCTGCCTGCAGCTGCACCAATGAGAGCTAGGAGAAGCCGGTTCGGCCGTTTACAAGAGGAGCCATATCAGGAAGCTCGCAGTAGTTGCTGCTCACGCAGACCCACTATGCCCGACGCCAGCGCTCACTAGCCTGTGCCCGTATGTAAGATGGGCACTGTCAACAGACCTGCATGTGCACTCTTTACTCCTTTTTTTCCCTTCCTTTCTCCTTTTAACCCTTTCCTACCCCAATATCCCCAATAAAATTACCCCTTTCCTCGTCCGTGTGTCATACCCATTACAGTCAGACACGAAGAGGGGTTTGTTTCTCAACATGTGAATTAGAGAGGTGCATACCTCTCCAAGTCCAATAAAAATCGTTTGGATGGCTTCATAGGTGCATGTCCCAGTCCTAGTTAGGTGTACAGAGCACAAACCAAACATCACTCCTAAAACTGCTGCATAGTCACCCAGGCCCTAAAGGTCTACAGTACCCTCCAACACCACAGCAACTTCATCATCTTGTTCATGCTCCTCCTATAGCTCCAAAAGGCCATCCGTCACCCATCTGACCCAATCCTCCATAGCAGATCTCTGGTTAAAGAAAACAAAAGGCAAAGGTAAATTTCACAAAATATCTAGTTATGATTAAAAAATAAAGATATTCATAAGGCTATATACCACCCGAGTGTAAAAATTATTGTTGTGGTATTTTCAAAGATTTAAATTTTTATTGGCAACTGATGATTTCTTTTTTGTCTGTGTAATATGTCCCAGAGAGAGTCAGACAAAAAAATGCACACTCCTGGAAAAGAAAAATAGTAATAGTATGATGTATTATGCGGCGCGGTGGTGTAGTGGTTAGCACTGTCGCCTTGCACCTCCAGGGTCTGGGTTCGATTCCCCGGCCAGGCTCGATTCCCGTCTCTGTGTGCATGGAGTTTGCATGTTCTCCCCGTGCTTGGTGGGTTTCCTCCGGGTACTCCGGTTTCCTCCCACAGTCCAAAGATATGCAGGTTAGGCTAACTGGCGTTCCTAAATTGCCCGTAGTGTGTGATTGGGTGTGTGAGTGTGCGTATGTGTGTTTGCCCTGCGATGGATTGGCACCCTGTCCAGGTCTGTACCCCGCCTAGTGCCCGAAGTCTCCTGGGATAGGCTCCAGGTCCCCCGCGACCCTGAACACAGGATTAAGCGGTATAGAAGATGAATGAATGAATGAATGAATGATGTATTATTATCATATATTATCTCATACTGTATATATATATATATATATATATATATATATATATATATATATATATATATATATATATATAATCCCCGGCCAGGCTCGATTCCCGTCTCTGTGTGCATGGAGTTTGCATGTTCTACCCGTGCTTGGTCGGTTTCCTCCGGGTACTCCGGTTTCCTCCCACAGTCCAAAGATATGCAGGTTAGGCTAATTGGCGTTTCTAAATTGCCCGTAGTGTGTGATTGGGTGTGTGAGTGTGTGTATGTGTTTGTGCCCTGCGATGGATTGGCACCCTGTCCAGGGTGTACCCCGCCTAGTGCCCGAAGTCTCCTGGGATAGGCTCCAGGTCCCCCCTGAACACAGGATTAAGCGGTATAGAAAATGAATGAATGAATGAATATATATATAAAAGGTAAAAGGTATAGCAATGCATTTTGTATTAAAATATTTATATAAGTCTGTCTTTTCCTAAAGTGTGTGTTCATTTTTGGTCTGTATATATAAAATACCAGTATTGTCCCTCAAAGTAAGAGTGTAACATGTGCAGACCACTTAAACAGGATGGACACCAAACACAAGATACTCACATACTGTGGAAGAGAGAACATGGACAGTGCCAAAGCAACGAACAAAAGAAGAAAATGATGGAATGTAGTGTGCAATCTTTGCTGTTTTTGCAGATTGATTAATTATATAATTTATTTATTAATTGCTTTAATGTTTTTTAATTAACATAACATAGGCCAAACAGGATCTATTAATTTTCCCTGGATGAGTGAGAGTGCACCATTTTCAGAACAGTATTTTCAGACCTTTTTTAGCAATGCCCATTCCATAAGTCTTTGATTATGATTGTACATGTGGTACAATAACACCAGTAGGTTATCGTCAGTGTACACATGTGTAAGTAGGGGACTGGAACCAACATAGACTTCAAAGAACTCCAAATTAGACTCTAAAGGCCTGTATTCTGGAAAATTACCTAGAAGTAAAGGCAAATTTGACAATTTCAGAATTTGATAGTTATAAAATTCTTGTTGATTGAGTGGCTTCATATAAGTTTGAGACTTCTCTAATGCTTCACGAGTATACTGTAGGCTCAACTCAGTTCAACAGCAGTTTCAGTTTTACTGGACACACATTTTTCTCCAGATGAAAAAGTAAACAAAGGATTTTGAACAGCATTCTTCCACCAGCACACTGACAGAGTCATACATTAACTCACCTCATCTCTCTGTTCATGGCTAACACAAGCTCCAAAGCTAACTAGCTTCTAACACAACCCTACATTAAATCCCAAATCAATCTCAACCCCCGAACAAGGACACTACATGGTGTGACCATAAAGTAGTAAAGTAGCTTTGCATTTAAAACTATTTTGGAAAAATATACATACAAGATTTACAGGATTGTCCACCATGTCCATGGCTTATTCTCCTTACATTTTGGCTGCATTGTACTGGGCAGAATTTAAAACTACTTTTATGCCTGATAAGTCAACAAAAACAGAGAGATGTTCAAATTGCGATTATTTGTAAATACAAATATGATTATTCTTACAGCTCCTTTTATAGCTTTAATAGTCTTGTTGCTTTCTGTGTTCTCTGACACTTAAGTACAGCCCCTGTATTGAACAGATTTTTTTTTGTTTTCACTGAATTGCATAATATTTTAAATATACAATGAATTGGCTTTGGTCATGTGCGTTTTTCTGTAGTAGTATTTAGACAACTATGTGCCAAAACAGTAATAATAAAATAATTTTTTATACTCAATCTCCCACTCCCTCCCTTTGGCAATTGTGTGGTTTTTTACATAGAGCAATTTACATTCTTTATGTTTTGTTTGAGAAGAAACATCAAAGGAATAGGCTACTCACTCATACAGTACTACCTCTCAGGGCCAATGCTCTGTACCTATTTTCTGTGTGTGTGTGTGTGTGTGTGTGTGTGTGTGTGTGTGTGTGTGTGTGTGTGTGTGTGTGTGTGTGTGTGGGTCTCTTTTGCCTAGTCCATCCAGGCTTAAGTAAAGGACAAATAGGAAGTAAGCATTTTGCAAGTGATGCAAAAATGCTATAATTGTTTTGAAATCACATTTGTAATGATTTGATATAATCCATCTGATTTGGTTAAATTCAACAATTCAACACTTAACTGAAACAAATATCTTGTGTGTCAGGTATTCCTTCTTTTAATTCATATTGTTTTGAAGTCTGCATGACAATTATTCACTTACTTGGATGCCTTAGTTCTCTAAATATTTTTGCAGATTCAGTCACACAAAATTTGTTCAATAATGGCTCATTGAAATTGGCTTTTATCATGTCGTCTTGAGCCACTCTTGAGTAAATGGCAATGTGGGTTGGTTGGACATTTATTGGACAGTGCACTCTTTATTTGGTTTGTTTGCTGATAATAATTGATAGACCTCTTAAAGACCTCTTGAGACTTTGTAAACAACTGCCAATCACTAAAACAGTAATGAATATGATTAACATGTCAACCTTAAACATATCAATAAAATATATTTTACAAATTTCCTATTTATCAAAATACATAAACAGCGCTCATATTTTTCAGTGTTTTTTTTTGCCCAAAATAGCAGGTATTATAGCAATATTGAATAATGTTGATAACAACAACAGTCAATATTGTTATATTATAATACCTGCTATTGTGGGCTTAAAAAATAGCAGGTATTTAGAGTTTGGAAACATATGCTTATGAGAAGAGCATATGACTGAAAATACGATAAAAAAAAAATTCCCAAAATTGTGCAACCAAAGTCAGCACACAGGTCCATACTGGCCTTATTATCATAGAATTGGTTTGGGAGAGCATTTGACTGAATTTGAGAAGATAATATTCAAACCTTATCTTTCAGAATTCATCCGGCATCTTTTATTATATCATTAATAAAATATCATTAATATTTGACATGAGGTAAACTTTGGACCATAGGCAGTTACTTTCTTTGTCAATTTTCTTCTATTCATTCTGGTCAGGTCCTCTTTGGATTGTCGAGCTCCTGGATGTGTTCTTGCAGGCTAACCTTTAGCTTTTGGTGGATGAACTCTATTGAAGATTTGTGGCCCATGATTAAAAGTGATGTCAGGGCAAGCACATCAGCAAATTTAAATGAAAACTTTCAATTCTGGCCAGAGGAATTATGATCAAATTACACACACATGACTGCATGGGACAATTGGACACCCAAAAGGGAGACAAAATTCAACTCCTAACCATACTATTGCTATTACTTTATAATAGCAGTAAAATTATATTTATTTAGCACTTTTACCATTAATCACACAACGCAATGTTATAAAAATCTGGATAGATTTTGAATTATTCCTAATGACCAAGAAAGAAACAGCAATGGCAAGGAAAAACTCAAATTTTCCTTCCCTCTGCTCCTTATCTGGTTGACATTTTTGCACCAGACAACCCTTGACATTCAAACGCCCGGTCAACCTACTCCCCAATGTGGAAGAGGGCGACTGATCTCAGTGCAGGTGGGTGAGACTCCTTTCCTGTGCTTCCCAGGCTCTCACTGCTCCAGTGGTGGCCATAGCAAATGCAGGACATCTCCGTCCTCTTCTTCATCCACTCTCGCTCCTCTTCTTCATCTGCAGCCCCTAGGGGCCTTCAGCCTGCCTCTGGCCGTGGATTGCTCTGAAAATCAAGATGTGGAGCAGGACGCAGAGCCCTCACCCCCTAAGGTAAGTGCTTGGAGAAGCACAAACACTTTGTTCAATGATGCTATAAGCCCCTTTCTCTTCTTTGCACTAATACTCTTTGTCTTCATGTTTCATTCTTATAGAAAATTTTACTGCATTATCACTTTCTCAGTTTTGTTTCCTAACCCTAAAAAAAATAAGAATAAACATCACTACACATGTTATTAGGCAGTGAAACTGTACAAAATTCACTGTAGAAGTTTACATTTGATTCTTACCCCAAGGAAGCTCTAGCAGATGTATGTGAAAGGGTGCAGAAAATATGAGGGCATAGGTGGCAGTGGGAATGGGGAGCAGCAAGGGCGGGATACTTGTCCAGGGACAAGGGATACTTGTCCAGGAAATTGCATTTTTCCTGTGTGTGTCAAGGTGGCATTTGGTTTCACAGAACCTCACTTATAAAGATGCCACACCATGTCTGTGAACATGCCATCTGTTTGTTTAGCATGTATTGTGGTTTTTACAAAAGTATAGTGAATTGAATTTTTATGGAGAGAGAATGAGAGAAAAAGTGAGAATTATAATATAGGGGATCCAAGCATAGTTTAGACCTTCATTCAGAGTGAGAGTCAAAAAGTAAATTGTGTCTGTAAATAGTCTAAAGTTAAATACTGTACTGTTGAGACAATTCACAATCCTGACATCCTAAGGACACAATGCCCATTAAAGAGATTGCTTGTGCATATGTCTTTGTTTGTTTTGCTTAGCGTTTTTTTGTTCAGTGAATTTTTTTATCAATTTTTACTATCCTTTTGCATGTTTGACATCGATTTGCTTACATTAAGAATAAACTCCACTATACAGGTTGGTCTATTTATCAGTTGGCATTAACACTTTATGCATGTATTCTTACAGGGAGAAATGCAAGAGGAAGAAGACAAAAAGAGTAACACTGCAGGTATTTGTATGAATGTGTGTAGCTGAGCTGATCTCACTTACTTTATTTGGCCTCCTTTCCATGAAAGTATATTATTTTTCACATAAATAAGACAAGGTCCTTGTGTTAGTTCAAATTTTTCTTTTTTCTCTCCATCAGGCAGTAGCCAGGCGGTAGAGGATCAGATGGCAAAGAAGGAGCATGGTGTGCATGTGGCACAAGAGCTGGCATGCTCCCTGTGCAAGCAACTGTTTAGCAGCCTGCTCCAGCTGAGGCAGCATGAGTACAACCACACATTCTCATTAATGCAGCTCTCTGTGGACTGCTTTGAGGCGCAACACCCCCCAAGTGCCCGCTATCAGTGCTCACGCTGCCCGGCCAGCTTCACGCTCAAGTCTAATGCTGACCGCCATGAGAAAACAATTCACTTTAAGTGCAAGCTCCTACAGTGTTCTTATTGCCTCAAGCACTTTCGTGATCGCACCGATCTCAATCGTCACCTGGCATCTGTTCACTCAGGAGAGGGAGTCTATGCATGTTCATCCTGCTCCCGTGTCTTTGCTACGCAGAAGAACCTTATTACTCATATCAGGCTGTGCTTACAGGTGGATAGCCCTTCTACCAATCCACATAACAGAGACTGAACCTTCCCCATTCCATTTGACACCTTAATTCATAATTTAAGTCTTTGAGCTATAATGGAAACAGCAAAGCATCAACAGGTCATTTTTTACATTTTTGCAAAAGATTTGTACAAGTTCTGTATTAAATACATGCCAAACATGTTTAAAAGTATAATTTTTGTAAAAAAATTTATTTGTGCATTAAAATCTGTATTTTATATTTTTTAATCATTTTACATGATTAATATACATGCAGATGTGTGTATTGTTTAAAGACAACTTACTATGCAAAGACAAAGATGTAAATTTTGTCTTTTTGTGGCTTTGGGTTTGGGCAAATTACATTCTGAAAGCACAGTATTTGTACTGTAATAATAGGAACAAATTCTCTCATTGTTTGGCTTTGCTCGCAAACTTTCATCTGCTCACTTTGCCCCTCTTGCTCACTTAAGAATCTTTCTATCTCTGTAGGTCTTTCACATAAATACTTTTGCTTTTGATAGGGAGTGTTAGCTGTTTATGATATTGATTTAATATATAGCTTTTTTAGGTTAGTATAGTAAATATCTGTGGTCATTGCCAACTATATTCTCTCTGCAGCATACTGCACAATAGCTAATGATACCAAGCCTTGACAACCCTAACAGATTTCAAATTCCAGGTTGACAATTTCAGACTACTGTAACATTTAAACAATTTACAGTATGATGTCAATTATATATGGGTAATGCTATTAAACCAAAAAAATATTCCTCAAACCTGCCTTTTAGTCTAGAGGGAAGTGTGAGCCTTTGTTTCTTGACTTCTTAACTTTTTTTTTGTCAGGACAGTGAAAACAATAAAATAGTAAACTCTTTTCATTTTTCAAACTTAATTTCAAATGTGTTGTGATTGAATACATTTTTCGTTAATATTTCAAAATACAGTACAATAATAATTCATTAAAAATAAAAGTTATGAAAAATACAGGGTATTGTATCGTTCCATTACAGCTCCATTTGTAAATTATTTGACCCCACATAGGGTTGTGACCCTTTGTGTGGGAAGCTGTGCCATTTTGTCCCATCTGTGACATTTAGTTGGCATTATGTGGGATCTGTCTGTATATCTGTCTGTCTGAATACTCTCAGGAAATGACTCAGATTGACCAAGCTCACTGTGACTCACCCATGGCCATTAGAGTCATGCCTCTTTTGTGTCTCCTGAATGCATAGAAGTCTTTGCCCAAATTTGTACTAGTATGATAATACCTCTCTCTGTTTGCCAAGGGCTGCATGGACAAACTTGAATAGTTTGTACCTCAAACCCATTCAACACCCTTGAGATGAATTCCAACAATGACTGCATGTCAGGACTTACCTACACTTGACCTTGTAGCGCGGCCACATAAAGGGGCAGTTAATCAGCAGGGGATGATGCTAGGGCTAATGTTGCTCACCTGCACCAGCAAACTGGCTCCAGTCGGTTATTTTCGTCCCCATGACAACGGTGCTTTGGTTCCGGGGTTAAGCTCACGCGCGCATGCGCAGCTGTGCCGCGAGAGAACCCCGATGACCTATCAGGTCACGTGTGCCGGTATAAAGCCGGAACCGGCATGACGGAGAGATGAGTCAGCGCGCTGCAGTTTGGATGAGAGAGAGAGAGCCTGTTTTGCTGTTTTTCGGAATACCTTGCCGGATTGCCATTCAGTACCCTTCTCATATCGTTTCTTCGTTCTCCCGGATTTACCATCATTTCCTGGTGAGAACGAACCATCTCTGCTGTATACCATCTCAATCATACAATAACACGGACTTGGACATTCATACATACGCACACACACACGCATACACCACTGACATTGTATATATTTGTTTATATTTTGTATATATTGTTTTTTTGTCGCACTTCTTTTGTTTGTTTGTCTTTTGTACATAATACACTTCGGTTTGGTTTTGGAATTTGTTGTTGTCTCCGTCTTTCCTTGCTCCGCGAAGGTTGCGCAATACCGGAAGTGAGTGTAATCAGCCTGTATTTAGATATTAGACCCCGATTTAGTGTAAATAGCTCTAAAAATAAATCTGAGCGTTACATAGTGGTGGCCCGTACAGGGAGTCTGTTTCTTAGGGTAATTTTCCGGTGTTGTGTGAATTGGTGGAGCAAAATGGACGCTAACATGGCTAGTGTTAGGGCTAACATGCTTGCTAATGCTAGTACGGCCGGGAGGGACAACTCTGTTGCTGCTAGTACAACACAGGATGATGAATGTGCATTTGTGACAAGACGTTAGCCTAGTTCATTGATTAGTTCATTGTATATATCGGATAGACATGTTGATACTGTGAGTCAGATGTCTAATATAGCTGATAAAGTACAAACAATGAGGACTGAACTTAATCAACGTACAGTATGATGGATGTAGGGGCTATGACTGAAAAGGTGGGTGTGTTGGAGAGGAATTTCAGAGAATCCATGGACAGCAGCTTAAACCGTGAACTCAGTTTTCAACAGGCAGTAGACACCAAGTTAGATGAGCTGGAGTGCTACTGCCATGAGTCGCTAGGGAAACTGGAGAAAGCCGTAGCTGACTGTTTCATGCGCCATGATATCGTCTGGGAGAAGCAGATGAAGAAGCTGCGCCTCTTTAACACGCTCTCCGCCCTCAGATCTGAAGTGCTCACCTCGGCGTCTTCACCACCTCCATCTCTACACTCAGCCGATCGTCCAAACACCGCAACTCCAGAGAAGGACAGCCAGGAGAAAGGGAAGAAAGGAGCATCCCTGCCCACTTTTACTCTGGCCCAGGCCAGACCGTCCAACGCAGAGCCCCTCTCTGCACCCTCTCAGCTCTACCACGCCATGCCAACGAACGCAGAACCTCCTCAGCCTACCTCGGAGCGGTCAGCCGCCCCACCCAGAGACCTCACAGAGGTGGAACCTCCACAGCGGGAAGGTCTCCAGGTGGCGCTACTAGCCACTGTGGTGGATGTCGGAGCGACCCAGAACCAGGGTGTCTCCTTCGAACACCACCAGGGGGCGTTACACCGTAGAGTTCCGAGGAAGAAGGGAGGAGCACGCCAGCTGGTAGTCCCACCAACAAACGTCCAGACGTTCTTACAAGACTTTCACCAAAAGCCGTCGGGTGGCCACCGGGGGGGGGGCTGAAAACACTACTAAGCCTCCTTGACGTCGCCTGGTGGCCCACCATCCGCAAGGACGTCTGGCGGTACGTGGGAGCATGTGAGGTCTGCCAGAACACCCGGAGCGGGGCCAAGCGAACCAGTGGCCAGCAAAGAGCGGTCACGCCCGTCGCCCCTCATCCCTGCAAACCTAAGGGAAGATCCGGGAGCTACCACCTGCCAGACCTCACCAGGGGCCGCTGGAGCAGCCTACCACCCAACAACACTCCACAGACCCAACCACCGATACAGAATCGACCGACATCAGGATCACAGCGGAGGAAGAGACACCCCCACCAACCAGTCAGCCAGCCAAAGAAGCCAGCTACCACAGTTCCCGGCAGCATGAGGCGCCAGAGCTACCGGGCGGTCTGGTTTGGCGACGGACTCCATCTTTTCCATCTGCCCATCAAAAACTTGTCAGGTGAGCTAGTGCCCAGTGGGAGGGTCCAGCTAAAAGACTCAAAAAAGAACCAATGGACTGACACTAGGTCTGGGGGCATCCCACAAAGCCGAGTAAGTGGTTTAGATGATGCGCTACTGCGGTTCTCTCCTCACACGCCGGAGGCTGGGGGGGGTCTATGTAGCGCGGCCACATAAAGGGGCAGTTAATCAGCAGGGGAATGATGCTAGGGCTAATGTTGCTCACCTGCACCAGCAAACTGGCTCCAGTCGGTTATTTTCGTCCCCATGACAACGGTGCTTTGGTTCCGGGGTTAAGCTCACGCGCGCATGCGCAGCTGTGCCGCGAGAGAACCCCGATGACCTATCAGGTCACGTGTGCCGGTATAAAGCCGGAACCGGCATGACGGAGAGATGAGTCAGCGCGCTGCAGTTTGGATGAGAGAGAGCGAGCCTGTTTTGCTGTTTTTCGGAATACCTTGCCGGATTGCCATTCAGTACCCTTCTCATATCGTTCTTCGTTCTCCCGGATTTACCATCATTTCCTCGTGAGAACGAACCATCTCTCCTGTATACCATCTCAATCATACAATAACACGGACTTGGACATTCATACATACGCACACACACACACGCATACACCACTGACATTGTATATATTTGTTTATATTTTGTATATATTGTTTTTTTGTCGCACTTCTTTTGTTTGTTTGTCTTTTGTACATAATACACTTCGGTTTGGTTTTGGAATTTGTTGTTGTCTCCGTCTTTCCTTGCTCCGCGAAGGTTGCGCAATACCGGAAGTGAGTGTAATCAGCCTGTATTTAGATATTAGACCCCGATTTAGTGTAAATAGCTCTAAAAATAAATCTGAGCGTTACAACCTCACTACTGCCTCTTATTTTAAATAATGTTTTGAAAATACATCCACCATGTTTGTACATTTAAAATTTATTAGAGACTGATGACCCTGATGCTTTTCTGATAAAAGAGAATAATTAATATTCACCTTTTCCCCTCAACGTAGACATGGCTATATGCATCACTTAGCAGAGCCAATCAATGCGACAATTTACTGTGTATGGACAGAGTGTGCAAAACATATAATGTACTTACTCCACAAAAATGAAAGTACAGTATGAAAACTGATTGTTCAAAGATGATTAAATATACTGTATGTATCAATATATATTTAAGTTTAAAACAAGTTTGTGCAATATGTCCTGAAAAAGCAGTGATATGAAGCACCACTATGAAGCACAGGTCATTAGAGCAAACTTATCTGCAGAGTCCAAGGTGAGGGCATGTAAAATACCCGAACTGAGAGCCCGATATGACATAGCAACCAAAGTCCTTTCACATTCATCTACAGCGGCAGGCATGCATATTGACTAAAGATTGCTATGGAAATTTTAAATTGCTTATTTTAAAGACATATAGATATAGATTTAAAGACTTATACAGTATAGAGATCAGGGATCATATTCACTAAGCATCTCAGAATAAATCCTAGGAGTTGTGCTCAAAGTTTGTACAGTAGATAGTTAACCAAAATGCCTATTACCGCCACAGCAAACCGAGAGAAGCCAAAATAAATAAGTTGCATTTCAAAGTCATTCATGAAATGATGACCAGGTGGCTCAATGGTTTTTGGCAGATGTTTTTAATTGCAATTTAATTGCAATCGAAGAAATACTACAGTGATGGTAATTCCCACATCCGAGTACTTTATACAACAAACATGAAAAATCTTAAAAGGGAGGGTCACGGCGTGCGCCCAAATCTATTATCGCTCCTCGCTCATGTAGGCTCCCTAGGTAGGTGGTACCCCCTTTTGCAGGTATGCAAAGGGATGGGGCCGCCTATTCGGGCCGGCTGGCGCTAATTAACGTTAATAGGACCTCGGGCTTGCTCTGCATTATATGGGATGTGACGCGCCCCAGGGACTTTTAAAAAGGACACTGGAATTCCGCCCTTTGGTCTTTGGAAAGAACTGCGTAAGCTCCCGCGCCACCTTCACTCCCACGCTGAGAGGAAAACGCCGCAAGGACGACTGCATTAGGGCCCCCGATTCCAACCGGGAAAGCCGCCCAGCCAACAGACATCAGCAAGGACTCCCACCATTGAAGAACCATTGAGGGAGCATGAAGGAGTGCTGCCTCTGCGTGCTCCGTTCTGCCACTCCGCCCCCCCACCACCTATCGCCAGCTGTGTGCCAGCATGCCAGCTAGGCACTGCCCCCGGATCTGCACATGCACTTTATTCCTTCCCCTTTCTTTCCATCCTCATTCCTTTAACCCTTTTTTTCCCCATTTTTCTAAAATAAATGACCCTTTTTCCGATAGGACCTCGCCTCGTGTCCGTGCTTTATGGTGCCGTCCGTGCAAAAAGGGTCGAACCCGTTACACAGGTGGAGAATGGAGGCACCTGGTGCGGATCTTGGGTTGAATACCGAACGAGGTTTAAGGTCTTATTCACAGACAGGCAGTGCCAGCGGCAATATTTACCTCTGAGCTGAGGGAGGGGCAATGTCACGGCGTGCGCCTGTGATGGGCGTGTGCCCAAATCTATAAATGTCACTCCTCGCTTACTCCATAGGCTCCCTAGGTAGGCGGCACCCCCAACAGTATAACACTGGCTAAGTAACGCGTATTTCTGGGAGCCATTCGAAACTTGTTTAAATAAATATATAAAATTTCATTTTAATGTGAAACATAAAAGATATAAAGTAGCACTCAACTGTGAAGACAGCATACAAAATATGCATTAATGGACCTGTTGCATACCCTTACGCAATGTGTAATAAAAGTATTGAGTTTTTGTCCAAATGTATCATTTATGAGCTCTGTTTCACACAATGTTGCTAAATCTTTAGCTCCTGTTACAAATTCAGAAATCTTTCAAAGTTTTTGTCAAGATTCAGGTCTTGTATACAGTATGTGTGGACAGAATTACATCCCACTGACAAAGAGGATTTTTTCCCTGGTGCTGATCGGAACACAGATTTTTTGCCAATTTCTACTGTCAGTAAACTTCTATGGTCACCAAATCACATTAGTCCCGATCTTCCTTTGTTGAGCATTTACACTGACCTCCTGGTCTGGCTGTTGAAAGACATATCAGAGTATTTACATTTCTTTACTGATAATACCTTCAGATCCTTTGGGCACCTGAAATATTTTTTTTATAAATATAGATTTTTACACATTTATACATAAGTCTCTAGGGAGAGGATATGTTTTTGTAACATACAAATGAGATTTTCATCTCAATGATGAGATTTTACAGCTTTACCGAAGAAGAGGCATTTCATATGATGATGTGTTGAGTATTATGTTTTAACTGTAATGCCAGTAAAAGTTTGGACAAAATATTTTATTATTTTTCTATAATCTAACAATACTGGAGATTTCAAAACTACGAAATAACATGTGGCGTTAAGTAAATAAGTAACAACAACAATCAGTTTTTATTTTAAGATACCATGGTCAGTTGTTCTGGATTATATCTTGTAAGAACCAAAACTTACATCCTTTGCAGAGGAGAAGTTCATTTAGAGTTTTGGTCTTGCTTTCCTAGGATGGGTTTCATGAACGTCAGTTTCATCATGGTATTTAATGGGTTTTGTAAATTCACTTGACAATACTTGTTATTTGTTAATTATTCCTGAACAGCTGACTATCGTGTCTTAAAAAAAAAAAAACATTTGTTGTTGTTATTGTTACTTAATTATCTAATGGCATATGTGTTCCATAGTTTTGAAAAAATACAGTATTGTTTTACAATGCCTAGACTCTAGAACTTGTATCCAAATTTTTGACTGTGTATATATAAAAATAATGTGTAAAATTTAGTATCTCCCCTCTTTGAATTCTATGCGTTTTTGTGATAAAACATGATCGTAGCACATCTCAGTATTGGCCAAATACAACCTCAGACGAAAAATAAATAAATCACTGTGAAAAAAGTTATATGTTGTTGTTTGTATGAGTTTGTATTTGCCTAATTGTATGAGGTTGTATTTGACAATTGTTAAAAGTGCTATACAAATAAAATTGAATTAATATTAGTACCCACTACGATCAGATCATTTTTATTATATTTTTTACACAAAAACACCTAGAATTACAAGAGTAGTGTGACTACCCAGTGGTTTCAGACTAACATTAATTCTTACACAAAGCCAGGATTTTGTAGGATCAGAGTCAGATGTAGGATTAACCAGTTACACTAAGCAGGTAGGCTGAAACATTAACTAAAAAATGAAAAAGAAACAGCTGAAGGCTTAAACTGGGTGGTTTTAGAGCTAAGATAACTTTCAACAGATGAAAGACACATCATGCTTACTTCCCTTTAACATCAGTGAAGCATGGTGGGGGTTCCTTGCTAGTTTGGGGCTTCAATTCTGCCAGTGGATTTGGAGATTTGGTTAAGATTAATGCTGTCCTCAACACTGAGAAATACAAGCAAAGGCATCTGATTGGCAAGTTTATCCTGCAACAGGACAACAACCCCTAATATACAGCCAGTGTTATAAAGGACAGTCTTCTACAACTAGGAGTCTGGGAAATGATGGTTTGGCCCCTACAGAGCCCTTAGGTCAACATCATCAAGTCTGTCTGTGATTACATGAAGAACCTACATATTAGATATCTGTGATTACAGAAGTTCTTCAAGATGTTTGGAACAACCTAACTGCTGAGTTCCTTCAAAATCTAATTGTATCTAGAAGAATTTATGCAGTTTTGTAGGCAAACTGAGGTCACACTTTGGATTTCTCTTCTGTTCATTTATTCATAGTTTACCAAACTACTGTCTATCTAAATATTTGCCAACTCTTTTAAATTGTTCTTTTTGTGGTTCTTTTGTAATTTTAATTATGACAAGATCCAACCCTTTTGGAGTGGGTTTGTTAACAACTGTATACAAACATATGAGTTTGAAATGTAACACAGTGTGTAATTGTTGAATATATACTATTTTTATTTATACTATTTTTCCATTGCTGTAACTACCTATGCAATACACGTTCTTATATCCTGGTTAAATATGCAAAGAAAAAAAATTCAATGTGTATGTGACAAATTCTTCTTATTATTAATAAATACATATTATACTGTACTTAACTAAACCTAAAGTGCCATTGGTTGTACAATAAAACACAATTTAAATAAATTATTTAATATTATAATATAATTATATAATAAGTGACGGCACGGTGGTGTAGTGGTTAGCACTGTGGCCTTGCACCTCCAGGGTCCGGGTTCGATTCCCGGGCCAGGCTCGATTCCCGTCTCTGTGTGCATGGAGTTTGCATGTTCTCCCCGTGCTTGGTGGGTTTCCTCCGGGTACTCCGGTTTCCTCCCACAGTCCAAAGACATGCAGATTAGGCTAATTGGCGTTCCTAAATTGCCCGTAGTGTGTGATTGGGTGTGTGAGTGTGTGTATGTGTGTGTGCCCTGCGATGGATTGGCACCCTGTCCAGGGTGTACCCCGCCTAGTGCCCGAAGTCTCCTGGGATAGGCTCCAGGTCCCCCGCAACCCTGAACACAGGATTAAGCGGTATAGAAAATGAATGAATGAATGAATGAATGTCCACTTTTTGCGTCCTGTCCGGGGCGTCCTGGCAGGTTTTCATAAATACACGAAAATGTCTGGTTTTTCATAGGACCATTACGCGTGTACGTAAATTGACTGGTGTTTTGCACACAATACTAGGGTACTACTTTTTTGCACGACGTAATTACCGGGAGGCTGCCTTGTGAGCAGGTCTGCGCCGTGCGCACAAACACACAGACACAGACCGGGAGCAGTGCAGACAGCAGAGAGCGGAGCAGTATAGCAGGGGAAATGCCGAAGCGTAAGTGCAGCTTCACCGATGAGCTGCAAAGAAAATTTCCCACATAACGTCCCGGCCGGGACAAGTGGGAGGCGGAGTGCACCGTGTGCAAAGCCGGTACATATGTCTCGGGATCCAATAAAGGTGCTGAGGACCTAAAAGCCCACATGGACACCGAGAAACATAAAAAATCTGTGCGAGATGAAAGTTCATCTGCAAAGTTGACAGAATTTTTTGTCAGACCAGGAAAAACAGGATGATGAAAATGCAGCAGAAGGTGCAATAGCTTTTCATACAGTGAAAAATCACAACAGTTAAAGGTCTTAAAAAGGCATTTCCTGACTCTGACATTGCAAAAAAAGTTTAGTCTTGTCTTTGTGAGACTCTTGTTATTTATTTTATTACATTTAAGAGATATATTGTTGAAGCTGGAACAGAATAGTTCATATTTAGAACAATATTTAATAATTTATTTGAAGAGTCTAAGAGAGCTATTACTTTAAGTTTTTACAGATTTCATTTAATTTTATTACAGAGGTTAATTCTGCACCATTGAAGTACTGTATAATAATGTTTATCAACCACCAAGTAGCTTGTCTGAATTCGTCTGGAGGCCGTGCCGATCGTCCTCTTTTTTGGAAATCAAAATATGGTCACCCTAGGCTAATTGGCGTTCCCAAATTGACCATAGTGTGTGAATGAGTGTGTGTGTGTGTGTGTGCGCTCTGCAATGGATTGGCACGCTGTCCAGGGTGTACCCTGCCTCGTGCCCTGAGTCTCCTGGGATAGGCTCCAGGTCCCCGCAACCCTAAATACAGGATAAAGCGGTATAGAAGATGAATGAATAAATATATAATAAGTTATAATATAATAAATTATATAATAATAGTTAATTTTAGAAAAAAGAATTTTACCCTAATTATACTTAAATATATATATATATATATATATATATATATTCAATTCAATTCAATTTTATTTATATAGCGCTTTTAACAATGGTCATTGTCTCAAAGCAGCTTCACAAAAATTAAAGAAATTTAACAAAAAAATTTTTTTATAATAATAATAATAATAATAATAATAATAAATAAATAAATAAAATAATAATAGAAAATAAATAAATAAAAACAAATAATAATAATAATTATAGAAAAGAAAATAATTGGAAGTGTGAATGTGTGAGAAAAATGTGCAGATAATAATGAGACGAATGAATGAAATTTCTCTGATGAGCAAGCCAAGGGTGACGGCGGCAAGGAAAAACTGCCTGAGATGGCATTAGGAAGAAACCTTGAGAGGAACCAGACTCAACAGGGAACCCATCCTCATTTGGGCAATAACAGATAGAAATGATATAACATCTTGTGTGTTGTGCAGGTGAAAATTCAATATGACAGAAATTATTTAAATTGACATGAAGACCAGTTCAGCATAGGGACGAGTCAGTAGGTGCAGAGGGCAGATGAGGTCTGGATCACTGGAAGCACAGGAGCAGCATGTGTAGCTCCAACCATCATAAAGCTGAATCCAGCTGGAGCTGGTCCTTCTCTGGATGCCTCAGGAACCTCGCAGGGTCGGCCTTTGTCTACTGAAGCTGGCAAAATCTCCCAATGCCTCGGGATGGGTAGAGAAATACAGAACAGATGGGGAGAATTAGCGTAGTTGCCATTCGGTATAGGTGTACTGGAGTATGAGTACTGGGATGAGTTATGTGTATGCCAGATTAAAAAGATGCGTCTTGAGTCTACTTTTGAACTGAGAAACCGTGTCTGCTCCCCGAACACTGTCTGGAAGGCTATTCCAAAGCTTTGGAGCTAAATATGAAAAAGCCCTACCCCCTTTTGTAGATTTTGAAATTCTGGGAACTACCAGAAGTCCGGAGCTTTGTGATCTAAAGGCGCGTGGTGGATTGTAGCACATCAGAAGACTGGTTAGGTATGTGGGAGCTAAACCATTTAAGGCCTTGTATGTAAGTAATACTATTTTGTAATTTATTCTAAACTGAACAGGTAGCCAGTGCAGGGATGATAATATTGGGGTTATATGATCATATTTTCTGGATCTAGTGAGAACCCTGGCAGCTGCATTTTGGATTAACTGAAGCTTGTTTATTGAGGATGCAGGACAACCACCTAGTAATGCATTACAATAGTCCAGTCTGGAGGTCATGAATGCATGAACTAGTTTTTCTGCATCTGATACGGATAAGATGTTCCTAAGTTTAGCAATATTTCGAAGATGGAAAAAGGCTGTTTTTGTGATATTTGAAATGTGATTTTCAAAAGACAAGTTACTGTCTAATATTACTCCCAGATCTTTTACTGCTGAGCTGGTAATAACAGTACATCCTTCTAAGCGCAAGCTGAATTGTGAAAGCTGTTGTGTGCTGGTTTTTGGGCCAATAAGTAATATCTCTGTCTTATCTGAATTTAATAAAAGAAAGTTATTGGTCATCCAATCTTTTATGTCCTGGACACACTCAGTTAATCTAGACAACTTAGGTATTTCGTCTGGTTTAGTTGAGATATATAATTGGGTATCATCAGCATAACAATGGAAACTAATCCCATGTCTTCTAATGATGTTACCCAAGGGAAGCATGTATATTGAGAACAACAGAGGTCCTAAAACTGACCCTTGTGGGACCCCATATTTCACTGGCATTACACCAGACGGTTCTCCATTTAAATCTACAAAATGGTAGCGATCAGACAGGTAAGATCTAAACCATTTTAATGCCTGTCCCTGAATACCTATATAATTTTGTAAGCGATCTATGAGAATATTATGATCTATAGTGTCGAATGCAGCACTAAGATCAAGCAGGACTAGCAATGAGATGCAGCCTTGGTCTGAAGCTAAAAACAAGTCGTTTGTAATCTTAACTAGTGCAGTTTCTGTGCTATGATGGGGCCTGAAACCTGACTGAAATTCTTCAAGGATGTTGTTATCCTGCAAGAATGTGCAAATTTGAGCTGATACTACTTTTTCTAGTATTTTTTATATGAACGGGAGGTTTGAAATCGGTCTGTAATTTGTTATTTCATTCGCGTCCAAATTAGATTTTTTTAAGAAGCGGCTTAATAACTGCTAACTTGAAAGGTTTAGGGACGTGACCTAGATGTAATGAAGAATTAATAATGTTTAGGAGTGGCTCTCCAACCGTAAGCATCACTTCTTTTAAAAATCTGGTTGGGATTGGGTCTAACAGGCACGTTGTTGAGTTAGCCGAGGTGATGAGTTTATACAGCTCTTCCTGTCCTATACCTGTAAAGCAGTGAAAATCTAAATGTGAAGCTATAGGCTGAACTGGATCGTGAGATACTATTAGAGGTTGAACCTCCATTATTTTCTTCCTGATATTATTGATTTTTTCATTAAAGAAGTCCATAAAGTCTTCACTTCTAAACTGTGATGGGATACTCTCTGCGGGCATCTTAGGTTTTGTTAGGCGAGCCACTGTACTAAATAAGAACCTGGGATTGTTTTGGTTTCTTGCTATCAGTTGGCTAAGATGCTCGGTCCTAGCAGTTTTTAGAGCCTGTCTATAGCTGCACATACTGTCTTTATACGCAATTCGAAAAACTTCTAATTTAGTTTTCCTCCATTTTCGCTCGAGGTTACGGGTTGCTCTCTTTAGGGCGCGAGTATGACTGTTGTACCACGGTGCAAATGTTTTATCTCTGACTTTTTTTAATCTGATGGGAGCAACAGTGTCTAATGTACTGGTAAAAATAGTGCCCATGCTGCTAGTCACTTCATCTAGATCATCTGCATTTAGGGGTCTAATAAGAAATTGGGACAGATCCGGCAGATTACTTGTGAATCTGTCTTTAGTAGTGGGATTCATATTTCTAACAGATTGATAACGTGGGGAGACACAGCTAATCTGTTCTACGGGTAGAGTATATGTCAGGAGGTGATGATCTGTGATATCATCACTTTGAGGTATGATCTCTATATTAGAGACATCTATACCATGGGATATAATTAAATCTAGCGTATGATTAAAGCGGTGAGTTGCTCCAATTATATTTTGCTTAACCCCAAAGGAATTTAGTAAATCCATAAATGTGAGTGCTAAAGCATCGTTAGCATCATCTACATGAATGTTAAAGTCTCCTACTATCAACACTTTGTCAGAGTTAACCAATAGGTCTGATAGCAGATGTCCAAATTCTTTAAGAAAATCGCCATATGGCCCCGGGGGTCTGTACACGGTGGCCAGGGTAAAATATAGCAAGGGTTTATTACGTATTTCATTTAGTGCAACATTAATGATAAGCACTTCAAATGAATTAAACCTGGGCCTTATTTTCTGGGTAACAGTGAGTACATCATTGTAGATAGTGGCGACACCACCACCGCGACCAATTAGACGGGGCTCGTGCTTATAGAAATATCCTGACGGAGTAGACTCATTCAGACCAAAATATTCATTTGCTTTAAGCCAGGTTTCAGTGAGACAGAGTGCGTCAAGGCAATAATCTGAGATAATTTCATTAACAATAAGTGCTTTAGGCGCAAGGGATCTAATGTTGAGTAGTCCAAACTTTAGAGGTGGATTTTGACTACTTATTTTGCCTTTTTCTGGTTTTATGGTTATCAGATTGTTTCGGGCAAATTTAACAAATTTATTCTTTTTTCTCAGTATTCGGGGAACAGACACAGTTTCTATAGGACAAGCAATGTGTGTGCGTCTATCACTACGGTGAGTTGTGATGTGTCTAATATGTTTGGAATCTACAGTATGACATACCGCCAGTCAGATGGTTCGTAGTGTCCTGGAGATGTTGTCAGAGAGGACCGCTGCTCCAGCTCTGCTAGGGTGTAGGCCATCGGTGTGATAGAGCCTAGGACGCTCCCAGAAAACATTCCAGTTATCAACAAAGCGTAATTTCTGTTGTTGACACCAAGATTGTAACCATTCATTAAAAGCAAATAATCTACTGAACTTCTCGATTCCTCGCTGAAATGTGGGAAGCGGTCCAGATACGATGATCCTTGTCGTGGGTGATGTGCTGCGGACCTTCTCGACCAGGCTCCTGAAGTCCTTCTTTAGGATCTCCGTCTGCCTCAGCCTGGTGTCGTTCGTGCCGGCATGAAGGACCACAGCTCCAATGTTCTTCCTCAGGGCAGCAGGCACCTGTGCAGCAACATCAAGAACACGTGCACCAGGTAAACAGCGTGTGTGCACCTTACCTTTAGCCGTGGTAGCACGCACGTGACGAACGATGGAGTCTCCGATGACCAGGACGTCGTGTGCCGTCTCGCGGAGAGGAGCGAAGCGGTTTCGGGTCGAGATGTCGAAGACGGGTGGTGGTGGTGGAGGGGGAGAGGTCCTCGCCCGGGGCTTGGCGTGCTTCTTCTGCCGCTGCTGTATCCAGGGTCCGTGGTATCCCGGCGCCGGGGTGTAGGAAAACTGGGCGGGCTGCGTCCTTGGTGTGTTGGACCTGGGCAGAGAAACACGCGGGGCTGAGGTTGTAGGAGAATTCTCACGCCGAGAATTTACCTGGGACAGGTGAGCGTCAGTCCGCGTCGATTCCAGCGTGGCTTTCCGCTGCTGTAGCCGGGCCAGCTTCACCTGTAGCTCACGGATCAGCTTCTCCACGGCCTCCACCTCCAAATCCACCGAGTGCAGCTCCAATGTCTCCTCACCTGCACTCAGAGGCAGAATCACAACCGACATGGTGTCTAAACACGGAAAATAATCGGTGTGAGGAAGCGAAAACAAACTTTACAAACAAACAAACAAACGTGATAGACGGGCTAGCCATGCTAATGCTAATTAGCGATGCTAATGCCTGCTAAAAGCGGTGTGCTGCAAAACAATTAAAACTTAACGATATAACACGCGTTTCGAGTAAATATATTATAAGATACTTATCCGTTTTATGTACACTCTTCGTAAGGGGACGAAAAAGTTTAAAAGTTGGTCAGTATGGTGGAGCTCGGAAAAAAAGCAGCGTCCTCGTACAAGGGTTGCCAGATCAGTCGTAACAATGTCCTCATCAATTAGTATGTGTCTTTTTAGGGTAATCATTCGGACGCCTCCAACCATATAGTCAGCAAGAGGGTGTGGGTCTTTCAACTCACTGAAGTGTTTTAAAAGCTTTGATCTGGATGTGTGAAATGAACCACAATCTTTGCACAGTCACTTGAGGGACTCTGGAGGCATAACACCAAAACTCTGTGTCTCCACGTGAACTGCACAAAATGGCGTTAATTAGAAGAGAAGAGTAATCCATGTGTATAGAATATATATATATATATATATATATATATATACACACTATGTAAATATATACTAAAAAATATAAATTGAACAATATTTTAAAATGAGATAAAATGAAAAGAGAAAAAAAAGAAAATGTAGAACTTGTGTGAAAGCTTCCAAGCCTTCAAGATGTGCTATCTCTATCATGTGTATCTCTAAATGACTGCCTATGCAAGAAACAATTTACCTTATTAATTGAAATTTCATTCTAAATACAGGTTCAGAATACATTTTAGTAGGCATTTACTGTACATGGACATGGCAATCAAACTGGTCGTCAGCTAAGCTCTTATGATTGACATTCATTATACAGGCAAATCTTAGTTTACTGTCCTCTTGTGCTTATTAGTTGTGCCAGCCTGGACAAACTATTTGAACAGACATCCAAAAAGAAAATACAAAACTGCTCATTGTTTGCTTAAGTAATTTTCTTACATCTTACTTCAGTCCTTCTTAATCCAGTTTGTTACACTGGAAGGTCACAGCTGAGTGCTCATGACTTAATGGTCAGATATATATATTACAGTACCATGGTTAAATCAGATTTTTCTAACAATGTGCCTCCTGCTATTGTGGTTTTACAGGAAACTCCTTTGAGATAGGAGCTAATTTTGCTAAATTACTGTAGGTGAGCTTAGCAGAGTGTTCATACAAATGAAGCAAAAAAAATTTATTAATTCTGCCACTAAGCAACAAATAGCATGTTTACACACTATGGCCAAAAAATATGTGGACACTTGACTACCACACCTACAGTATATGTGCTTGATAAACGGTTTGAAAGCTGGTCCCCATTTGCTGCTACTGTATAGAACAGCCTTCTCTCTGCTGGGAAGATTTGTGCTACAAGAGCATTAGTGATGTCAGGCACTGATGTTGGGCAAGAACACACTCAAGTTCTTCCACACCTTTAATGGATATAAATTCTACATATCCTAATGGCCCACTGCCTTATGTATTGTTCTTTTATGTGGCTTCAATAAAAAATTGTGTCATTGGCATTATGCAAAAGGGGCACTAAAAGAGTGGGGGCGAAACATGTAATTTTTCAAGGCACACTGGTCAACTTATGACATAGGAGATTAACTGGAGAAACCTCCAAAGAACTGGAGAACAAAGAGAAAACATGGGAAAGCAAGTGAAGGAATGAGGGAAAATGTTAGAGCACGACAAAGGAAAGATAAGCATGTAAAATGTAAGCAAAGAACAATTAGTGTGGAAAGCTTGAAGGTCACAATTTCTAGATCTGTGTGACATTTGTTTGTGTAATATGGAATTCTCCATTTTGAAAATAAAATGGCTCTTAAATGAAAGTTTATTGAAGATTTTTAATCAAACTAAAAATGGGAAAATTAGGCTGTTAGACTAACTAGTTACAGGGACCTTTTTAAGCTACCCAACTGTACAGTTTGTCTTATTTCTAACCAGCCATGCTGATAACACTTCATGCATTTCCAGAGATGAACAAAGCATTAACATAATCTATTTAATAATTTATGATGTAATTAAGATCATGTTATAATTATTTTTTTTAGTAAGCAACACAATTTAAAATATCTGTCTATGATTATAGGTATTAAATTAATACAACTATAAATAAAATTGTTATGAAAAGGTTAAAAGCAGCAACATTTTACCAAGTAGAGCCCACTGTCAACAGCATGGATGAGGATTCCTCCACCAAAAAGTTAACTCCTTTTTGTTACTATGATGTATGACTTAAATCCACTAAAAACATATTTCAAACTGAAAGGAAGTTATTAAAGAAAAGCAATTTCACATATTTTGTCACATTCTGTTATGATGTTGGACTGTGGGCTTGGTGTTGAGGCATAAATGCAGAGGGGATGCAGTGAAACAGAAAAGAGTCTTTAATATTAAAACAAACAAGCAAAACATGAACAAAATATTAACTAAGAGTTGGCTAAAAACATGGAGCATAATGTAACAGAACTCAAACACTTAGACATAAGACTAGGGATTACATACATTGATACACAATACAGACATGGGATACAAACTGGACAAGACACACGAAACAGCCTAACGGACTAAACATTAGGGACTGTGCATGCAAGGGATAAACAAACAAGACAGGCTTGGCTAGGTCTACTGCTAATCAGACTCATGGCTACACCGGCCAGTAGCCTGAGACACAAGGGAATGAACAGACAAGGTACACAGCAGACTAGGTATGAAACAGACTAAGAACTCTAAAGGTTAGTGGCTAAAGATGTTAGTACCTAAACAGACTAAGAGCTAATCAGACAATGAGACTAGACAGACACGAAGACTAGACAGACTAAGATCTAGACATGTTAGTATCACCCTCATTAGTATTGAAACAGACTAATAGCTAAACATGCAATGGGGGTTACTTACACAAAAGGGTAAACACAAAGGGCTAATTCTCCTAGAGGGTAATCCTGCTAGGAGACACAAGGACATCTCAATATAAACAAACTTAACTTAGTGCTCCTGAAACCAAAGGCCAACTATAATCAAACCAAACTAAAACAGAACAAAACAAAACCCACATAACAGAAATTAATGCTCGACCCAGTTTCCCAGAACAAACAGGTATTTATAACAGTGCTAATGAACCTCCTCAGTTCAGGTGAGCATCCACATCACCTGACTGAGGAGGCTTCTGGGAAACTGGGTCTAGAAACAAAAACTACAAACTAAAAACACTGCCCTCTAGTGGGCAACCCTCACATATTTGACCATGCTATGATTTTGACCCTGCTTAATTCCAACATTTAATTAGTTTGTCTGCTGGTAACAAAGGAAATTCCATATACAGTAAATCCTACGAACAATAAATTGAATTAAATTTTAATTTCATTTTATTTGTATAGCACTTTTAACAATTGACATTGTTGCAAAGCAGCTTTACACAATCAAAAGAATCGTTTAACTCATTTATTTAACTAATTTTACTCATTCATTTTAAAGAAATCAAGCTAACAAGAATCTCAAATAGACAACCCAAAACATAATTCCTACACCATCAAGTGACAGAAGTATATTAAAAAAAATTAGAGCTCAGTTATTTGTGCCCCATCTGTAAATCAGCTTGCATTTAATTGGATAAACTTAATCCAATGAATTATCATGACTGTTTAAACCATCTCTCAATGTCTCTCAACCATCTCTTTTTTTCTCTCTACAGTAAATGACTTCACAGTGATCAGGAAGAAATTCAAGTGTCCGTACTGCAGTTTCTCAGCCATGCACCAGTGTATCCTGAAGAGGCATATGCGCTCTCATACAGGCGAGAGGCCCTACCCCTGTGAAATCTGTGGCAAGAAGTTCACCCGCCGTGAGCACATGAAACGGCATACACTGGTGTGTTGAGAGCAGTGCAGTGTGATAGGATACTCAGCAGGGGGCAGCACAGCCAAGTGCACAGATTCACACATGGAAAACATTTACATTTATTAACATGGCATAAACATATTTTTACCCAAAGTGATTAAAAAATAAAGCAGGATGTTATTACACCATACAGCTTTTGGAAGAGCTTACAGTGATAAATGTGGCACAGTTATGTATTCAACTGACCAGAAAGAAGTTCAAGATTGTTACAGAATAAAATGAGCAACAAAAAATATATAAAGCATGGAGGAATCTAGTCACAAGGCAGTTCAAAGTAATTTTAAATGGCCAGCTAGTAATGTCGTGCATGATTATTAAGGAATTCAAGTTTGTTGATTGCCACAACAGCTAATTTGAAATATTCTAAATGAATGTCAGAATTTTGCTGTTTACTATTAGCATAACAGTGCTAAGAGGAGGTATGTTTTTATTGCAAGCTCTTGAAGCTCTTCAGTTCTCATCTGTTTCTTTTTCTAATGTTAATCTAATTGTGGCAAAGCAAATATACCCACTATAATTATGTCACAGAAATGTATGGATAAGCTAGGAATTTGTTGTGTAAACATACTGTATATCTTATCAGTACTGATCTGGTTGTATGCACAGTGTCCCAGTGTTGCACAAGACTTTCCATTCATGATTGTACAATGACTGAACTCATGGGAGATAAGTTATTACAATTTGAATATCCTGTTTTTTTTTCTCAGGTACACAGTAAGGATAAAAAGTATGTATGTAAGGTCTGCAGTCGGGTCTTCATGTCAGCCGCCAGTGTAGGCATCAAACATGGTTCTCGTCGTCATGGTGTTTGTACTGAGTGCTCAGGTCGTGGTATGGCCGCCCTGCTAGACCACAATGGAGAGGAGGAAGAGCTTCTGTACCCTGGCAATCACCGTTTCCCTAATGATGGTGAAGAAGAGATGATCCCTGAAGCAGAACTAATGGAGGAAACAGGTGAGGATGGAGAAGGTACAAAATGGCCAGATGACTCAGATATGGCACAGCGCAATGAAGGTGTCACAGATGATACCAAGGAGGAGAGTGATTCAGTGCAAGAAGGTGAGACCAGAGCAGGAAGTGATAAAGAATTTGCATGGATTTCCTAGTTGTGTGCCAGGAGTGTGTTCCATCCCGATGCACCTTCTGACACGTGTGTCAGTCTAAAATGTAAGAGTCAGATCTCTGTGTGTAATGGAGGCCACATGCACACGCACCAATCCTAGAGATGAAGATTTGACAGCCAAACAAGAGAAGGGAATCCTCTCTTTATCTTGCAATGTGTGTCTGAGCCAGTGCTAGCTTCATCTTCTTCCTTCTTTCATCCTAAGGACCAGATGAGTTGAGACATGGTGTTTTGTATAATTTATTTCTGACCAGAGGGAATAAAAGTGTCTTGGATGTTGCTGTTAATCAATCAAACCCTGCTGAGGGCCTGGAGAAAGAAAGGCTATGACTGGCTCCTTACTCAGTTACCACTGGCTGCTGTGTGAACTATATAAAATCTGGGTATGTCAAATGACTTTCAGCAGTTTTGAGCACATTGTTTTTTTTGCAAACAAACAAACAAACAAAAACTGCCACAGACTTGCACTTTAAATATTGACTGTCCTGTCAATTCCTTGTTTTTGTGGTTTACATTTTTATTCCAATTTACAATTATGGTAACCGCTCTTACCTTTAAATATACAGTTCCTCAAGACTGTTATATATTTGTGCAGAGTTTGCTGATTATAATGTATGTTTTTCATTTTTTTCTTTCTTTGCCAGTTATTTTTTTCTTAGATCATGTGCAAAAATCAGATGTGTATATTTGATGATTGTGTGTTTATAAAAGACAATGGATAGAAAGAGAACACTATGCAGAAATGAATGTCAGCTGTAATTTTAGTTTCTCCTTCAAGAAAGTCTTTCAAGGGAGCAAGAGAGATAGGGTTTTTGTTTCATTTTTGAATTAATTGTATTATTACTTTTTTATCTTTAATATTTGCATATAACTTGCATTCCATGTCTTAGTCAGGGGAAAGGCTTGATTTATTAAGATAATATTCAGTGAGAGGTGATTGTAAGTGTGTTAATGTTTGAATGTATATGCACATGCGAGCTATATAGGACTCCAAGGTTGTGGAATTGTTGAATATGTGAAGCCAACTAAAATAGGTATAAGTCTTTACTGCTATTGGTCACTTTCTCTGAATTGTCCCTCACTAGCTTATTGTATTTTACTTTTTCCATTCTTGGATTGAATTTTACCTTCTGCCTCTGAAATCTTGAAACCTCTATAATTTGACAGGGAGAGCCATTCCTTCCTCAAAACGTATTTGTTACATCTGGACTTAAAAATGTATGGCTCATAGATCACACCATTTTGATCTTTTGTAATATTTCTTTTTAATATCTCTACTTGTTCTCTCTTTCTTTCCATTCCTCTTTAAGAATGTTTTTCTCCTTATATTATTGATGTCTAGTTTGTTAAAAATGTAAAAGGTTTGTGTTTAAAATACCTTAGGTCTGGCGCATGCTTTAGGTGAATTTTGTCTGTTTATTTTGGTTGATAGGTTATTTATTAAACCTATGATTATTCATCTATTTAGATATTTTCACCTTTCTGTTGTCTCTAGCTTCAAGAGCACAAACAGTAAAAAAAATTATTTTTATGTATGACAGCAATTTGTGAATGTTTTCAGTGTTTCAATGTGTGTTCTTGCTATGAGTACTGATTATTATTATTATTATTATTATTATTATTATTATTATTATTATTATTGTCACTAAGTGCTGGATGCTAAGCTTTATTGGGAATTTAATTTACCTATTTTTTTTTTTGGATGAGCATACACTCTCAGATTTGCCTTGTTTGTGGGCAGTCAACTGTGTGGCTTTTTATGATGAGTGCCAATTGCATTTCTACTTGATATTTTAATTGACGTTTTGTTTTCACAAGAAGAGAAACCTGCAGCTTGGTTGCTCTTTGTTAGATGTTGTCAGAGCGAGCTATACTGCACATGTTTCTTTATTAATGACATAAACTAACGTAATGAACATTATACCAAAAATTATCTAGTATACTTTGTATACATTACATGAAGTGCTTTTATTTCGACAGTGCAGGTGTGAAGCTTTGAATAGTGGTTTTCTTTGTTAAATTATCATTTTTCACTAAATCTAGAATGCACAGATGATTTTTGTCATAATATGGAATAAAGGACGTTCTCTTACAATGAATTTAGCTTTAAAAATGTTGCCCTTAGAGACCTGCTCAAAGCTTCATTCATATGTGCTCCCTTGGGCACAGAGATCTAAGCTTGGAAATTGTGGGAAATGTAAACTTAAGTGACAAAGTTTTGGCTATGTGATACATTTAATGCCTCTAAGACGGATATTTTTCTTGTTTTTCTTTGTTTAACTTATTGTGATCCTCAATTCAAATAAAATGCAAAAAATCTTTTTAAATTAATAGAAGGGAATGGGATGACATCATTTGAATCTCGTGTTTTTCATCAGAAAGATGCCTAAATGAATTTATGTGGATGTATACAGTCAGGTACATAAGTATTTGGACAAGGACACAATTTTTTATATTTTTGCCATCTGTTCACCACCAGAATCAGATCTGAAATGAAGGAATCAAGATGTGATTAAAGTATAGACATATAGCTTTAATTTAAGTGGCTGATGCAAAATATTCATATATTAACATAGTGGATGCAAAAACTTTGCAGCATGAGCATCACACAGTGCAGATTTTCTCCTCTTAAGGTGCTTTGCTTTACTACAGCATCTGTAGTTGCTGCTTTTTTGTAGATCTTTCAATTTTATCTTCAATAAATAAAAAAGCATGCTCAACTGGGTTAAGTTCAGGTGACTGATATGGCCTTTAAACACATTTCTTAGAAATGTTTGGTGCGTTCGTGATAAATTTTGGGTCATCTGTTGTATGAAAACCGTTCCTAGCAGATTTATAGCATTTGACTGATGCTGACCAGAAAGTATAAATATATACATGTATTCAGAGTTCATTCTACTCCTTCAGCAATCATATCCTAAATAAACACCAGTGACTCAGTTTCATATGAAGCCATACATGCTCATCCTGTAACATTTTCTCCATGTGTGATAATGATTTCTTTTCCTTTCTTTTCTTTTTCTTTTCCTTCTCCATATTCTTCTGTCTCAAGCATTCTGGTCCAAGTTAAACTATTAAGGTCTAACTGAAGTGTTACTAAGGGTTTGCATCTTGAGATAAACTTCTTGTATTTACATTTACTAAGTCATCTCTTTATTTTGAGCTTAGACAGTTATATGCTTATTTCCTTCAGAGGGTTACTGACTTTTCTTCACCAAAGTAAAAATCATCCACTTTATGTGTCTTCCGTGCCTTTTGGTGTTACTAAGTGCATTCCAGTGCATTCTGGTGCATTTAAGAATGTACCAAATTGTTTATAAATCTCCCAATGTTTCTGCTATGGCTTGAATAGGTCTGTTTTATTTTTTCAGCCTAATGATGGCCACTATTTATCTCCTTAATTTGTCATGAAATAACAAAGAAGCAGGCCACCGTGAAATTGTTTTATTGGTCAGTTGTCCATTTACATTTGATCCTGTAAAAATGGAGGGACTTTGTAAAAAAGTGATGTATTTCTGTTGTTATACATATTTTTTGTTATATTGCAAACATATTGTGCATTTTTGTTAAATCCCTTAAATTAAATAACTTAAGTCACATTTAGATTGGTTTATTTCAATCATTTCAAATTCACTGGTCCGTTGTGGTGGTGTACTGTATATTGGCAAAAATAGGAAATGTTTCCAAAATTATATGGATCTCTCTCTCTCTCTCTCTCTCTCTCTCTCTCTCTCTCACACACACACACACACACACACACACACACACTCTCTCTCTCTCTCACACACACACTCTCTCTCTCTCTCTCACACACACACACACACACACACACACACACATACACACACACACACACACACACACACAGAGCTATTGATTTGATTACAAGTTATCACAATTAAAATTAATCATAAAAATTCTGATCTGTTTCAACAAACATATGGTAATTACTTAATGAAGTACTATTTAAATGACATAAATAAGATGTTGATAATATTTAATGCTTTAATATATAATTTAATAACATTAATAAACAATATTTAACATTTCATAATTTTGTCTTATTTTTACAAATAAAAATTAAATGGTTTTAAAAATAAGGCTGGTAAATAGGAAGAACAGAATTTGAGAAGAACAGTCAAGATGTTAAAATTTAAAATGAAACGATATATAAAGCACTTTTTTGGGGGGACGGGGGGGGATTTCCACTGTAAAGCATGGAGGAGGAAGTTTGATGGGTAGGGTTGATTTGCAGGTGACACTGCTGGTAACACCAGCCTGTGTGTGTGTGTGTGTGTGTGTGTGTGTGTGTGTGTGTGTGTGTGTGTGTGTGTGTGTGTGTGTATACAGTATATACCGTCACTGTCCCAGGTTTTTCAAAACTATTAAATAACACATATGGCACTAAGTAATTAAGTAACAACAACTACAACCACAGCAATCATTTGTAATTTTTTGACAGTAAGATTATTATTATTATTATTATTATTATTATTATTATTATTATTATTATTATTATTGTTGTTGTTCTGGAATAGTTCTCGCAAGAACAGTAACATCACCACTAAGCACTATGATAAAGAAGAGTCATATTAGTCAATATAGGCAGAGATGGAAAGAACCCAATATCAGACAGAGGTTTACTTTTTAAATTTAAAATTTTTTTTTTACTTTGAAATTTTATTTGAGACTAAGGGGTTACGTAAATACTAAAGGAGCATGGTGTGTGTGTGTGTGTGTGTGTGTGTGTGTGTGTGTGTATATATATATATATATATATATATATATATAGCCTTCATGAGAGTCAGTTTCATTATGGTGCTTGACGGATTTTGTAAATGCACTTGACAATACTGTTCTTGCAAGACCTCTGTGTCTTAAAATAACAACTAACTGTCGTTTTTGTTGTTGTTATGTTATTTTGTTAAGTTATTTTATACTTTTTAAATCCCCAGTATTGTTGTAGAATGTAGAGAATAAATAACTAGACAAAAACAAATAAATTTGCAAGTGAACTAAAACTTTTGAACTGGATATATATATATATATATATACAGTGGTGTGAAAAACTATTTGCCCCCTTCCTGATTTCTTATTCTTTTGCATGTTTGTCACACTTAAATGTTTCTGCTCATCAAAAACCGTTAACTATTAGTCAAAGATAACATAATTGAACACAAAATGCAGTTTTTAAATGAAGGTTTACGTTATTAAGGGAGAATAAAAACTCCAAATCTACATGGCCCTGTGTTAAAAAGTGATTGCCCCCCTTGTTAAAAAATAACTTAACTGTGGTTTATCACACCTGAGTTCAATTTCTGTAGTCACCCCCAGGCCTGATTACTGCCACACCTGTTTCAATCAAGAAATCACTTAAATAGGAGCTACCTGACACAGAGAAGTAGACCAAAAGCACCTCAAAAGCTAGACATCATGCCAAGATCCAAAGAAATTCAGGAACAAATGAGAACAAAAGTAATTGAGATCTATCAGTCTGGTAAAGGTTATAAAGTCATTTCTAAAGCTTTGGGACTCCAGCGAACCACAGTGAGAGCCATTATCCACAAATGGCAAAAACATGGAACAGTGGTGAACCTTCCCAGGAGTGGCCGGCCGACCAAAATTACCCCAAGAGCGCAGAGACAACTCATCCGAGAGGCCACAAAAGACCCCAGGACAACATCGAAAGAACTGCAGGCCTCACTAGCCTCAATTAAGGTCAGTGTTCACGACTCCACCATAAGAAAGAGACTGGGCAAAAACGGCCTGCATGGCAGATTTCCAAGGCGCAAACCACTTTTAAGCAAAAAGAACATTAAGGCTCGTCTCAATTTTGCTAAAAAACATCTCAATGATTGCCAAGACTTTTGGGAAAATACCTTGTGGACCGACGAGACAAAAGTTGAACTTTTTGGAAGGTGCGTGTCCCGTTACATCTGGCGTAAAAGTAACACAGCATTTCAGAAAAAGAACATCATACCAACAGTAAAATATGGTGGTGGTAGTGTGATGGTCTGGGGTTGTTTTGCTGCTTCAGGACCTGGAAGGCTTGCTGTGATAGATGGAACCATGAATTCTACTGTCTACCAAAAAATCCTGAAGGAGAATGTCCGGCCATCTGTTTGTCAACTCAAGCTGAAGCGATCTTGGGTGCTGCAGCAGGACAATGACCCAAAACACACCAGCAAATCCACCTCTGAATGGCTGAAGAAAAACAAAATGAAGACTTTGGAGTGGCCTAATCAAAGTCCTGACCTGAATCCTATTGAGATGTTGTGGCATGACCTTAAAAAGGCGGTTCATGCTAGAAAACCCTCAAATAAAGCTGAATTACAACAATTCTGCAAAGATGAGTGGGCAAAAATTCCTCCAGACCGCTGTAAAAGACTCGTCGCAAACGCTTGATTGCAGTTATTGCTGCTAAGGGTGGCCCAACCAGTTATTAGGTTCAGGGAGCAATTACTTTTTCACACAGGGCCATGTAGGTTTGGATTTTTTTTCTCCCTAAATAATAAAACCCCTCATTTAAAAACTGCATTTTGTGTTTACTTGTGTTATCTTTGACTAATAGTTAAATGTGTTTGATGATCAGAAACATTTTGTGTGACAAACATGCAAAAGAATAAGAAATCAGGAGCGGGGCAAATAGTTTTTCACACCATTGTATATATATATAAAGACACATATATATATTTGTGTGATAAAGTCAACACGCAACAACGGGGGTGTGTATGGGATAAAATGGGCCGTGGTGATTGGGATCAGGGTCTGGTTTCGTTTTCTTAGATCCAGGGCAATAGGACAGGGAGAAATTGAAATGGGAGAAGAACAGGGACCACCTTGCATGACAGGAGTTTAGGCGTTTGGCTGTCTGGAGATATTCCAGGCTCTTATGATCTGTCCAGACCAGGAAGGGGATTTTAGTGCCCTTGAGCCAATGCCTCCACTCTTCCAGGGCAAGTTTGACTGGCAGTAGCTCCTGGTCGCCAATGCCATAGTTCCTCTCAGCAGGAGAAAGCCGGTGGAAGACGAAACAGCTATTATCTTTGGGTGACTGTTGGGATAGGACTGCTGCAACCCAAGAAAGAGTCTGAGCTGCTGTGGAACTCGCACATCTCAGCATTGACAAAAAGCGGGTTCTCAAGCAGTCTCTGGGGTATCTGGCGGACATGCATTTTATGTTCCTCCAAGGAGCGTGAGAAGATGAGGATGTCATCTAGGTACACAAAAGCGAAGACATTGATGAAATCCCTGAGGACAGGAGGTCGATAGCGCAGTCGTAGGGACAATGGGGGGGAAGAGAGATGGCCCGAGACTTGCTGAACACGGCCTTGAGATAGATGTAATCATGTGGAACCTTCGAGAGGTCAGGAAACTCCTCAGCCTGAGGCTATGGTGAAGCAGAGAGCAGATTTCAGGCAAGCGGCCAGGCAGGGAGGACCATTCGAGGATGGCATTTTTTCTCCAGTCTATGTGTGGGTTGTGGCGAACAATCCATGGACATCTGAGTACCAACTGGCATTGAGCATCATCCATGACAAGGAAGAAAATCTCTTCAGAGTGGTTGTGGCGAACAATCCATGGACATCTGAGTACCAACTGGCATTGAGCATCATCCATGACAAGGAAGAAAATCTCTTCAGAGTGGTTGCCAGAGATCCTTAGGTTAACCGGAACAGTGCGATGGGTGATCGGAGGGAGTGGCGTTCTTGTTCGGGCAGAGGCATGCCCCTGTCTGGTTCCGGCATTGTCGTTCCTCCGGTGAGATCCGGGTTTGCCCAACCTGCATGGGCTCAGCAGGGGCGGCGACCCTCTGAGGTGCAAATCCACCCGGCCGAGGTCCATCAGGTCATCAAATCTTCAGGGAGCTGCTGGGAAACCTCTCAGAGAGCCCAATCAAGAAAGTGTCATAAAGCGCCTGAGTGTCCCAATGAGCGGTGGCCGCCAGGGTTCGGAAGTCAATAGCGTAGTCATAAGCAGATCGGGGATCTTGACGGAGCTCCAGTAGCTGCCTGGCGGCCTCCCTACCTTCATGGGAGCGGTCAAATACTCACTTCATCTCCTAAGTGAAGGCGCTGAAGGTGGTGCAGCAAGGGACAGTAGTGTTCCAGGCGGACGTTCCCCACTCACATGCTCTCTCCATAAGGAGGGTGATGATGTATGCCACCTTGAAATGCTCAGTAGAAAAGGCAGAGGGCTGGAGCTCGAGCAGCAGAGAACACTGCAACAAGAATGAGCGGCAGGTTCCAGGGTCTCCGTTGTAAGGTTGAGGATTGGGTAGGCGAGGTCGTGTCGAGCTGGGGGTGTGAGACTGGATGTGAGGACGGAGTATACCTGCTGAAACTGGGTTGACAGCTGAGATAAACTCTGGCATTTCTTTTGAAGGCTTTGCTGCTGAGAGTTAATAAGAGTGCCCTGTTAGGCAACAGTCTGGCAAGCTTGGCCTCGGATCGATTCCTAGCCTGAAGTTGGAGCTTGGTGCTAAGGCCCAGCCTGGGTTGAAATGTGTCTGCTGGGTTCGCAGTGTACAGTCACGGGGAGGCAGAGACGGAAAGAACCCAATAGCAGACACAGGTTTACTTAAAGAAATTTTATTTGAAACTAAGGGGTTATGTAAATAGAGGCTGAAGGAGCATGGTGTGTGTGTGTGTGTGTGTGTGTGGTATGTGTGTGAGAAAGTCAGCGCACAACACCGGGGGATATGAGTGTGTGAATCAGCGCGCAGCAGCAGGGGGTTGCGTGTGTGTTTGGATGTGTGTGTGAGAAAGTCTGTGCACACACAGAATGCCTTGGGGAATACCCTGTGACGTGACAAGGGGGCAGGGCGAAGACATCAGGGAATCCTTCGTGAACCCGGAAGTGGAAGCGCACAGTTTTTCTCAGTTTAGCGAGGGATATGCGTTACTCAACTAAATTGCGAAAAATGGTTTCCTGATGCTGATTCACTCCACGAACAGGGAGAGGAGGGCAGAGAGTTTTGGTTTGCTTCCTTGAGGAGTAGGAGCATGCTGCACATCGTGAGAATCTCTCCAAGATGGCGGAAGCACTTACAGATGGAATGTCACTAGCCGTGGAGCGAGGAGAGATAGGCCATAGCCAAAGAACAAACAAATCCAAAGGGGAGAGTACAGAACCAGATTACTAACACAGGCAGGGTCATACCTAGGGATGGTATCCTAATCAGATACAGGTGTGCTGTGATTGAACGCTGGGTGCGCAGAAAACTCTGGGGTGGAGTTAGGATTGTGAGGCGCTTGGTTGATCGAGCTGGCTCGTGACAGTTTCAAGGAGCACAATAAGCAGGTTCTTGAACACAAATGACCTGCATGGTCAGGTTGATAGGAGAAAGCCGTTACTGCGCCCATGCCACAAAAAGGCTTGCTTGCAGTCTGCCAGACAGTCAATTGGAGTGATGAAACCAAATTTTAACTTTATTGTCACAAACATAAATACTATGCCTGAAGGAGAAAAGTACACCATCCTAACTGTAAATTATGGTGGTGGATCTCTAATGTTTTGGGGTTGTGTGAGCTCCAGTGCCACAGGAAAGTTACTCAAAATTTATTTAAAAAATTGCAGTTCTGTAAGACAACCCAAAAATTTACAGGAACAGGAGGCATTTTGTCAATAAGAATGGGCATATATACCACCTGAGAGAATTAAAGACCTCATGTACAATTATTACAAAAGACTCCATGTCATCATTGATGCAAAAGAGGGCAAACATGATAGTAACTTTTGAACAGTTTTGAACATTTCTTCGTTTTCTTTATTTTCGTTTTGTTTGATGATTGTCCCATTTTGTTATGCCTTACATATAACCTGAAAATAAAATAAATTAGATTTGCCTTCTTACTCCTGTTTTCTTTTTTTTTTTAAATAGCTAAGATTCAAATTTATTGTCACAGCACAAGAGAGCAGAGAGCAGGCAAGACAAGCTGAGTGGAGCAGAAGGGGGCTTGACTGAAGAGGCAGCAGGGCATAATTGTGGTATGCTGCTTTCTCCATGGCAGCAAAAGTCTCAAAAGTCTTTCTGGAGTTCTCAGAGTCTGCTACCATAAGAGACTGACATAAGTTTAAGACAGACCTGGGTGTCCGCGGCCCTTTTATAGTCTGTGGATGACATCAAACCAATAGATTATAAATTGCAAGGCCTGGTGAGTTAGGGTTTTCGAACGACTACAGTCACAAATCCTCAGAGAACAGCTGTCTGCATCAGCGAAGCCTAGGACCATCTTCATGTTAAAGTGGAACCGTTCCTTGGCAGACCACACCAGACAGACTCATCCATGTGATGAGATCTCCAACCAGAAGCACACCAGGACGAGTCAAATGGGTCCAGAGGGCAGAGGGGATCTGGATTACTGGTGACAGAGAAACCGGGAGAGGGAAAGAGAGAGGAGAAGAGAGAGAAGAGGGAGCAGAAAAGAAGGAGAAATAACAGTTAGGTATGGGTCACAGTCACATAATGTGTAAGGTGAATGTATATTTAGTGCAGAGTGCATGCAGGGACCCTGGCAGGAATAACTATGACAGCATAACTAAAGGGGAGAGCCAAAAGGAAGCACAGACATGAGGGCTCTCTGAGTGATCAATGAGCGTGGGAAAGACAGCATCTAAACAAACCAGTTCACCATAATCCTCTACATCCATGAGTCCCCCAAATCTGCTCCTTTACCTAAGGCAGATCTATTTAAAAAATGCTTGTCTAAATAAATAGGTTTTAAGCCTAGACCTAAACACTGAGACATCCTTTTAGTATAAATGAATTTAAATTTAATTTTAATTTAACTGCTGAAAACATTTGGTCCTCAACAAATGTTTACAAAAACTGGTACAGTGTCTCACTTCTCAAAAATTTTGATCAGGAGCAAGATATAAAGGAATTTCAAAGAATTTAAGTCTATGTACAATCTATGTAAGGAGAACACTATGGGCATGTCCACATGTAGCCTGGTATTTTTAAAAACAGTGATTTTTCAACTTCGATTTAAAAAAAATAATTCTGTCCAGACAACCGACGGTTTAAAAACATCTTTGTCCACATGAAAATAAAAAACGCTCTGTTACGTGCTGTTAGGAGCATCCCTAATCAACAGGGGGACAATCAGAAGCCTAGACAAACCGTCATTACCGGTTGCGCTTTGTAGAAGTCTGACGGGTCTAGTTCAAAACCGCTGTCTGCAGGGTCTGTGTCGTATGTACAGTAGCAGCAGTGAGCTTCATAGTACATTCAGACACTTCTGTTTGTTAATGTAATGTGTGAGTAACTGTGCATGTATGTATATGCATGTAAAAAGTCCAGTAAGCAACGTTAACACACTAGTTTACTATACATAACTCCACCATTGCACAAAATATCCTCATAAACAAAACTGATGTCAAATCAAGGAGAAATCATTGGCTCACAAGGTGACATTACAACAAGTCAAAATCTCTGTTTCCTCTGTCCACACAACATCGCTGAAAATGGAGTTGTGGAAAATCTTCACTTTGGAAGAAGTTTTATTTTGTTTTGTTTGTTTTCAATGAACAAAACTGCATTTGCATGTGGATGAAAATCTGCATTTTTAAAAATATCCAGCTACGTGTGGACATGGCCTATAATCTATGGTGTTAAAAACTGTACTAATTTGAAGAAACACAAGCAAAGAGCCATAACCCTGATCAGATTCCAGTAGGTAAAATATTATAGCTGCTGATCTGATATACTGTAGTTAGTCTATCAAAAAAAAATCATGACATCCTCACTACTCACTACTACTGTTTCGTTGCTGGTTCAATTCAATTCAATTCAGTTTTATTTGTATAGCGCTTTTAACAATTGACATTGTCTCAAAACAGCTTTACACAATCAAAAGAACTATTTAAGTTTGTGTGCACTGTAAAAAATAAATCCTGAAAATAGTTGTTGGAACAAAGAAATATATGTTGGGCTAATATAATGCTGGTGTCAAAAAAGAAAAATATGTTTTCTCAATGATTGTATAAATTTCATTACTCAACTACGAAAGTTTCATCAAGGCAACGAGTAAAACTGTGTTCATGAAACATTTAACTGCACACAAACAATTTTATGTTGGACGAACAAGAGGGACCTCTGCGCATGCGCAAAAGCGTTCTTCCAGAATTTTCGAACTTCCCGCTATTTCCTCCCGAAATGGTGAGTACTTCATGGAAACTAACTGTCCTGCAAAGTAATTAGCAATTTTAGCTTTATAACATATATATTATCCAGCAGCAAGCTTTAGAACATTATATTTTCGAGTGTTTATTTATATAATTTGGAGTGTTACAGTAGTTATCTGGCAATGCACTCGTTTCAGCTCCTAACGCATTTTTTTTTCAGATGGTATGTACATTGACATTAATGTTAATCTATGAAACCGCTAAAGTTTAATTACGTTACATACATTTTATTCATTTTAATGACTGATAATTTCAAAGGCTATTTGAAAAAGACGGCGCGTTAGTGCGCCACTGAGGGAGCTTAATGTTCTCACTCCTTCATCATTCATTAACCTTATAGTGTCTGAAAACGGTTATAATGGCTAAACGGACATTGTTTTGTCTAGGATTTTTAATGGTTTTGAACTACAAACGGTTACTTAATTAGTTATTCATATATTTTTCTTTTTGTATTTCAGGTATTAGGGAGAATATCTGGGAAACAGTGCTTACTGCATCTGCAAACAATCTTGGAGCTTGGCAAAATTATTTCACAACATTTTTTTTTTTATATCTTAAACCATTTCTGAGTTAAAGCAAATATTTTATTTTCAAATAAGCCACTGCACGTTTTTACTGAGAAATATCAGTATGTTTTGTTCCTCAAAGCAGAAGTCTATTTATCCAGTATACTGTTTTGACTGAGTGTGATATTAGTAAGCTTTGTAACATGAATGTTAAAGGCACAGTTTCATTCTTGCATTTTGGAATGTTATTTGCATATTTTGTTATAACAATGCAGCATTTGTTTATTTGTTGAAATAGAGTAGCTGGATTGCACTTAATCAATGTTGATAGTCTTTAACAGGTGTTTAAAGTTTACATAAAAAAAATATTCAAATTTAGAAGAATGTGTCATGTTATTTGAAATGTGGCCACAGTTACACCTACTCAAGTAAACTTTAAGATGTTAATTTTATAATTATGCAAGCATAATTTCCAATTCAAAATATACCTTTCAGTCAACTTGGAACATTTAATTGACACAACATTATATTTCAATTTGAGACTGCTTGTTGGCCTAACTAGGCATGTTTATTCAGCATAGAACATTTAGTTGACAGAATGTTTTATTTCAATTTGTGTGTACATTTAGAGGTAATCAGCACAGCAAAAACAAAATAGTTTATACAACTTAAATTGAGCCAACTAAAAATTTTAGATGCAACAGGTCACTAGAAATTTTTTAGTTGGAGTAGCAAGAATTTTTTTACAGTGTGGAATGTGAATGTGTATGAATCAGAATGGTCAGATAGTCCCTGGTGAGCAAGCCCGAGGGCGACAGTGGCAAGGAAAAACTCCCTGAGATGGTAATAGGAAGAAACCTTGAGAGGAACCAGACTCAACAGGGAACCCATCCTCATCTGTGTGAAACAGATAGCAGGAAATGATCTGCATTTATACAGTGTTAGGTGGCAGGCAGTTCAGCTATAATTGTTGATGTTAATTGATGTTAAAATGGAGTCCAGGTAGTTATTGGAGACTCAGATAGACTTGTAGAAAGTTCCAGTCCTGAACTATCGAATTGTCAAGTCCTCAGAGAAACAGCTGACAACATAAGTCGAGGCCAGAACCATCTTCTAAGTAGATAGAATCATCCCCAGACACCAGACGCATCCCAAAGAGACACACGGGGCATCCATGCGACGAGACCTCCAACCAGAAACGGGGCACCAGGATGGATCAGACAGGTCCGGAGGGCAAAGGGAGTCTGGATCACTGGCAGCTCAGGAATGACATGTGTAGCTCGACAGAGAGAGAGAGAGAAAGAGTGAAAGGAGGAGACAGGGGGAGAGAGGAAAGAGAAAGAGGGGGAGAAAGAGAAGAGGAGAGATGGCAATTAGGTATGGTCACAGTCACATAATGTATAATGTGAATGTATATTTACTGTAGATTGCAAGCAGGGACTCCGGCATGACTAACTATGACAGCATAACTAAAAGGGAGAGCCAGAAGGAAACACAAACATGAGGGCTCCCTGAGATGTAAAGCAAACAACGCACACTCCACAGCACAAGAGAGAGGAATACACACACACAGTGCCTGCGCCCATAAACAGAAACACTTATCTGTCTGGATTTATTTTTACATTTTTTTATTAATTTTTTTTTTGTTTGTTTTCTCATTTTTTTTACAACAACAAATAAAAGAAAAGAAAAACGAAAAGAAAAGCATATGTATACCGTATATAACATAACCAACACCATAACATATATACAAAGTGTTCTTCTATTGTGTACAGGAAATAGCATCAGAACATCATAAACAAAACCTGGTAACAGCCACATAGTTTTGACCTCTCGTAGTCATATCTTGTTTTTGATGTAATCCAAGAAAGGACGCCACCTGGCCGTGAACTTGGATCTTGAACCACTTAAATTCAGTCTTATTTTCTCCAAACTAAGGAAATATAGGACATCATTTGCCCATTGTTTAAAGGCCGGGGGAGATGATTGTTTCCAATTGATCAAAATCAGGCGTCTTGCCAACAGGGAGGTAAAAGCAATACAGTCCAATTCACTTTTTGACAGGTTATTGTCTTCATATACGATGCCAAAGATGGCAGTTAAAGGATTCACACACAAATCTTTGCAGAATATGTTGGAGTAAGATAGAAATATGTTTGACCAAAATACAGATAGTTTGGGACATAACCAGAACATATGAGCCAATGTAGCAGGAGACTGCTTGCATCTCACACAGGTAGGATCTACCGAGGCATACATCTTTGCTAGTTTGGCTTTAGAAAGATGAAGTCTATGCACCACTTTAAATTGAATAAGGCTATGTCTAGCGCAAATAGAAGATCCGTGGATCCTATATATAGCCTCATCCCATTCCGCATCTGTCAGCTTAACCTTGAGATCCTGTTGCCAGGAGTCTCTTTGTATATTATTAGAAACGGATAGTACTGACGCAATTTTAATGTATAAACCAGAAATATTTCCTCTTTGGTCTGGATCGTCAGGAAGGAGCTGGGCCCGGTTTCTCGATAACGCACACTATTCGCGCGCTAAGAAGACTCTTAAGATATATCTTACGTTAAGTGATAACTTTTCTAAGTGTATTTCTCGAACTGTCTCTTAGGAGTCTTCTTAAGTCGCTGCCTCTTACGTCCGACGTTACGCGGCGCTGTCTACAGTGAAGGTCCTGAATTAGCGGACATCGGTGGCTCTGGAATCGATTTTTGACTCCTTTTGCATGACAGTGTTAAGAAAGACGGCACTTTCTATGCAAATTAAACATTGCACTAAATTATTTTAATAGCGTTTATTTCGACATGGGTTAACTTATCAATAATATGCCATAATAGACAAATATATAAATTAATATTAATTAATATAATAATATAATATATAATATTTTCATGTAACATGTGGCCGTGAAACGAACGGGGTTTTACAATCATAGTTGATGGACAAACAGCTGATAACACTCTTCACCAGCTTCAGAAACAATGTGAAGTGTCAGTTGTTGGGGTTGTATAGCGCACTTATGGAATGAATACGATGAGATGACAGGGTGGAGGTTTAATACCCCTATCTCACCTACGCGGGGCCGTAAGTGCGGTTCATTATGATTCGGCGCGAGTTTTGGTGCCGTTATTACGTTTCCATTTTACCACGCAAAAAAAAATAAACATGCGGAAGCTCGCGGACCTGGCAGATCTTCGCGGACCGTCGGGCGCCGGTCACTCGAGGCGGATCACGGTGCCTAATACCCCTCTCTCACCTGTGTGGTGCCTAATACCCCTCTCTCACCTGTGTGGCCGGACTCATCTCCGTGAGCTGCCGCGATTGCCCACGACGTTCCTTTAACGTTCCGCGACGTTCTGCAAAGTCTGCAAGCTTCCGCGAGGACCAGCAAAAAATTAAACGTTGAATTTTTCACGTGGAAAGATGGAAACGTAATCACAGCGTAAAAACTCGGGGTGAATCATGATCAAGCCTACGGCCACAGCGCGAGCCCGTGCAGGTGAGATAGGGGTATAACACACCGCATCTCACAGCGAGTCAAACCGCATAAGTGAATACTGTAGGGGTATTAAACATTACAATCACACAGAAACATGAATGGATGCGGTGTTTGAAACTCCCAAGGTTATTTTCTCATTTAACTAAATCAAATTTCATAAAAATAAAACGTGTCAAAAGAAAAACCCATAAAGTCATGGATAATGGCTAATGATCAATGAAACATATTTTAAACAAAAAGCAGCGAGCAGCTGGACATCGGGACGGGGAGTGTACAGTAAGTACAGTAAGTACAGTAAGTACGACGCGTTGGTCTGGCACGCGCAGGTCTGAGCAGCTCAAGAAGCTCCATAATCTGTTGCCTTGAAAGGCAAAACGTTTATTTTATATATTTTTTAATAACGACCACGGGGAAAATATGAAAAGGGCTGAAGTTTTGTCTAAAGGAAACATGTACATGACCCACACGGCTCCACGGACCGCGCCGTCTTCAGTTTAACACAACACCGCGCTGTATCGCTGCCTAATTGTTCGCCACCTGTTTAATATTAATAGTGATTGGCAATTTTAATGCATTAGTCACATTATGAAATAGGCTAATTAAAAGTCACTCTATTAGTTCTGATATCAAATAAAATAAAATTGTTAAACAGGTCTACAGTATATTCCATCATTAATACGACTTTGATAACGTGCCATAATGTGTTTCCATACACCGCTGATTTATAAAGACTGCTGCTCAGTGGCGGCGACTAGCGTCTTGAGCTGAAACTACGCTAAGTATGAGTTAAGGTTGGTCCAGACCAACCTTACGAACGTCTGACTTAGCTAAGAGATACTTAGCGTAAGAACGTTTCGAGAAATGCGCCATAAAGTTAAGAGAGAGGTTAAGGTACGACTTAAGAACTACTTAGAGATAAGAAGCTTTCGAGAAACCGGGCCCTGGTCAATAGGATTTTGTTCAGGTAATGCTGGAAAAGAGGGAAAATTCTTGCGTGTGAAGTCTCGCACCTGTAAGTACCTGAAAAAGTGCGTTTTGGGGATCTTAAACTGGGATTCCAATTGAGTGAAAGATAGGAAACATCCATCAATAAAGAGGTCTTTAAATGTTAAAATGCCTTTCTCTTGCCAAATTATGAATGCTTGGTCATTTAAAGGCTGAGGAAATCTATGATTATTGGCAATTGGGGTAAATACTGAAGCTCTCTGCCAGCCAAAGAATTTACGGATCTGATTCCAAATTTGAATAGAGTTCCATACCACTGGGTGTAGAGATTGGGAGTCTAAACCCAACGGCAAAGGTGCAAACAGGAGAGCTGGGAGCGAGGAGGAGAGACAGGCAGCCGATTCTATCTGAACCCAATCTGGTGTCTGATCAGTGTAAAGAGAATTTTGCCAGTACGTCAGAGCCCTCAAGTTACAGGCCCAGTAATAAAATTCAAAATTTGGTAGCGCCATTCCTCCATCCTCTTTAGGTTTTTGGAGATGTTGTAGACGTATTCTGGGGGGTTTCTTGTTCCAGATATAAGACGAAATTATTGTATTTAAATGGGAGAAAAAAGATTTCTTAATATAGATAGGTATAGTTTGAAATAGATACAAAAATTTAGGAAGCGTATTCATCTTAATAATATTGATCCTGCCCACTAAAGAAGTGGGGAGGTTAGACCATTTTTTAAGGGATAGTCTGGTTTTTTCCAGAAGTGGGGTAAAGTTAAGTTTAAATAGCTTGGATATATTGTTTGAAATATTAACCCCTAAATATGTAAATTTATCAGAGGCTACTGGAAATGGATAATGAGAGAAGGAGGAGGTTTTTGCTCTGTGATTTATGGGAAATAGCTCACTTTTAGAGAGGTTGAGTTTATATCCTGACATGTAACTGAAATGTTCAAGAGCCGTCATAATATGGGGGAGAGATTTATGAGGATCTGTAATAAATAACAGCAGGTCATCCGCATATAGTGACAGTTTATATTCTCTGTTACCTCTAGATATACCGAGTATATTTGTATTTGATCTCAACAAAACAGCTAAGGGTTCAATTGCCACTGCAAATAGTAAAGGGGACAGGGGGCAGCCCTGTCTAGTTCCTCTGCCCAGCTTGAAATATTGTGAGCTGGTGCTATTTGTGATGACAGAAGAGGAAGGTGAAGCATATAAAAGTTTTACCCAGGTTAGAAAATTGGACCCTAAGCCAAATCTTTCAAGACAGTAGAAAAGATATCTCCATTCTACTCTGTCAAAGGCTTGTTCCACATCTAGAGATATTAAAATTTCTGGTTTATACTTATCCGAGTTAGGGGAGTAAACAATATCAAATACCTTGCGTACATTAAAAAAAGAAAATAGTTTTTTAATAAAACCAGTTTGGTCCGGATCTATAATAGTAGGAAGAACATCCTCCAATCTCCTGGCCAGGACCTTCGCCAATATTTTACAGTCAACATTTAGCAAAGATATAGGTCGGAATGAACCACAATCCAAAGTGTCCTTGCCCTTTTTGGGTAAAACTGAAATCGTTGCTTGATAAAATGTATGAGGGAGAAGACCTCTAGAGAATGATTCTTCAAGTACCTCAAGTAGCAGCGGCATTAGTTTATCTTTAAATGTTTTGTAAAATTCTACCGTGAAGCCATCCGGCCCAGGAGCTTTTGAATTTTACATGCATGAGAGTGCTGCATTAAGTTCTTCTAGTGCTAGAAGTTTCTCCAGTCCTGTATTATCATCCGGTAAGATTTGGGGTAAATTGATAGAATCGAAAAAAGAATCAAGTTCTTGAGAGTTATAATCAATTTCAGATGAATATAGGGTTGAATAAAATTGTTCAAAGACCGCATTAATTTCTAACTCATCCTTTGTGATCTTCCCATCACTCTTACGAATAGAAGTTATAATATTTGCTGCAGAATGCTGCCTTATTTGCTGAGCGAGGATCTTTCCTGATTTGTCTGATGATTCAAAGAATTTGGAGCGGGATTGGAGTAGAAGTCGTTCCGTTTGCTCGGATGTTATTAGATCAATCTCCGTTTGTATCTTAGTTCTTTCTTTAAAAACATCCGGAGATGGTTTACTTGCCCCTTTCAGATCTAATTGTTTAATTTGGTTCATAAGATCATTCAACCTCTGATTTCTTTTTTTTTATCCCATGAAGTAAATGAAATTATCTCTCCCCTGATATAGGCTTTTAAAGATTCCCAGACTATAGCTTTACTGATATCTGGGGTCACATTGACAGATAGAAAAAATTCTATTCTACTATTAATTAGGTCTACAAAGGATGGGTCAGAAAGAATGAAATTATCAAAGCGCCATGTCTTACGAATTGATGATTTGGGAAATGTCAGTTTTAGTATTACTGGGCAGTGATCTGAAATCACAATAGATTCATATTTACAATCAGTGACAGAGGTGAGTAGTTTATCATCTATTAAGAAATAGTCGATTCGGGAATATGACAGATGTACTGGAGAAAAAAAAGAAAACTGCCTCAGATTTGGATATAGAGAACGCCAAGGGTCAGATAATTTGTAGGTCTCCATAAAAGCATTTATAAACGTGGCGGATTTAGTGATATTGTAGGGTGATGTTGAAGACCGATCTAAAGTGGGGTGGAGCACACAGTTAAAATCTCCCCCTAATATTAGTTTATGCGTGTTCAGATTAGAAAAACTGGTAAATATTTTTTTCATAAATGATACATCATCCCAATTTGGAGCGTAAATATTGGCTAATATCAAGGGGATATCATAAAGCGTACCTGTTACTATTACAAATCTTCCTCCTCTATCACTTTGAACATTGTTTACACAGAATGGAGTGTTTTTACTGATAAGAATTGCAGCGCCTCTAGATCTTGACTGAAAGTCTGAATGGTATATTTGTCCAATCCAGGGTTTTTGCAATTTATAATGGTCCGTTGATACCAAGTGGGTTTCTTGCAGAAATAATATATTTGCCTCTAGTTTCCTCAAATGAGTAAGGGTCTTATTACACTTAATAACATTGTTAACCCCTTTCACGTTCCAGCTCACAAAGTTCACTATGGGTGATCCATTATGTCCCAGGTTTACAGTGTTGTTTAATATATACACAACTGATGCATTCTATCTGAAATATTCTTAACGTCAGTACACAATCGCATCTGAAAACATGAACACATTTAAATATAAAACAAACCCTTCGAACCCACCCCACCCCCCAACCAGCTTCCCGAACAAGAAGCAAGGGAAAAAGAACATCCCACATGTAACTACCCTTTGGCGTTTCCAAACGCATCGGGCTTCTTTCAGGCGCTCAACTTAAATGATTTTTAAACACGTAATTACCTTGTTATTCCAAAAGAAATTATTGTTCTAAATATTACCGGATACCCTGTAACAAACATCAAAAGGGACCAACGAGCTATTCGGCGGCCGGAGCACTCAGTTTCGGTTTAATGTGTTGCTCGTAGTAGGCGTCTGCCTCTGACGGTGACTTGAAGGATAGTCTGGTGTTCTCAAAGGTGAACCGTAAATCCGCTGGATGGTATATACCGAAGGAGATCCCCGCCTGTTTAAGTTTAATTTTCACCGAGTTGAAAGCTGCTCTTTTGCGACTCAAATCAGCGCTCATATCCGGGAAAATATGCACCCGTGCTCCGCGAAATGTAAGCTCCCCACGCTTCCTGGAAGCTTGAAGAATCTTGGCTTTATCACAGAAATAGTGAAGTCGAACAATCATTGCTCTGGGCCTGTCCCCGGCGCGAGGTTTCGGGGCGAGGGTACGATGAGCACGGTCCAAAACCACTGACTGAAGATCCGATATGTCCTCACCTAACACCTCCGAGAAGAAATCAGACATAAATTCAGTGGGTCGGCCCTTCTCCGAGTCTTCAGGTATACCTATAATTCGCAGATTTTGGCGGCGACTCCTGTTTTCGAGATCTTGCTGTTGTTCCTGCAGCTTCAATATTTGTTTTTTTAGAGTTGAAACTGTGGATTCAATTGTTCCGAGCGAGTCATGATGAGAGTTGAGTGTTGTTTCCATTTTCTCCATGGTGTCAGATATATCAGCTTGTTTGGTTTGAACGGAATGAATTTGGCCCGCTATCTCCAATTGCAAGGCATCTATTTTAGTTTTGACATCCGAGCGGAGGGTTTCGACCATCAACCCGACCTCAGTTCGGAAACTCGCCATTTCTGTTTTAAGTATCTCTGTCATCTGTTCGCGGGAGGATGTCAATTCAGTTTTGATCAGTTGAAGAAGTGAATTTTCTTCAAGCGAGGAAGGCTCACCGCAGTTGCTGACGCCACTTGTAGGAATCACAGCGGCCTCCATGTTTTGCTTTAAGACAGGGCTATCGAGCCGCGTTTGTCTTGTCGTCGATTTTTTTACATTTTTACTTGCCATTTTCCTACAAATATGTCGACCTTAGATGCAGGCTCTTGGTAAGAACAGAATTAACTCACTTCAGGGTAAAGTTATGCGTAATTAACGCTAATAAAATAAAAGTCAATGAGAGCGCGAGCGAAACACGACTACTTCCTCATCTTACCACCGGAAGCCTTTTTACATTTTTTTTAAAATATAAAGTGCAGTTTAATTTGTTTTAGTTTTACTTTATATTTTGTGTTAATTTTTTTCATGTATTTATTTTTTTTGGGCTGTGGAACGAATAATTAGAATTTCCATAATTTCCTCTGGGAACATTTGCTTTGGTTTACGAGTGTTTTGTAATACGAGGCCACTTCCAGGAACAATTTATGCTCATAATCCAAGGTTCCACTGTAACCTGCACTTTACCTTTGAAAAGAATCGCGAGAGAGCAGTGTTTCTGTGTAGAACAAAGAGAAAGAGAGAGTGTGTGTGTGTGGGTACCAGTAAGAGATGTGCACTAATACCCAGCAGGGAAGACGATTACCCGCAATTCCTCAGCGCAAAAGAGAGAAAAACGGTTGTCTAAGTTGTGATCATGTGACGCTCTGCATCAAAACAAGAAGCGCATGCGTAGTCTTCCAGACAGTGTTCGGGGAGCAGACACGGTTTCCCAGTTCAAAAGTAGACTCAAGACGCATCTTTTTAATCTGGCATATACGTAACTCATCTCATAACCTCATACTCCAGTACACCTATCCTGAATGGCTATCCAGATGGAGAGCTAATTCTATCTAGCTAATCACCTATCCAGATGGAGAGCTAATTCTCTCCATCTGTTCTGTATTTTTCTACCCATCCCGAGGCATCGGGAGATTTTGCCAGCTTCAGTAGACATAGGCCGACCCTGCGAGGTTCCTGAGGCATCCAGAGAAGGACCAGCTCCAGCTGGATTCAGCTTTATGATGGTTGGAGCTACACATGCTGCTCCTGTGCTTCCAGTGATCCAGATCTCATCTGCCCTCTGCACCTACTGACTCATCCCTATGCTGAACTGGTTTAAAGTTCTTTAAAAAACACGTTAATTTAAAGAATTTCTGTTATATTGAACTTTCAGCTGCATAACACACATTATGTTACATCATTTCTATCTGTTATCACCCAAATGAGGATGGGTTTCCTGTTGAGTCTGGTTCCTCTCAAGGTTTCTTCCTATTGCCATTTCAGGGAGTTTTTCCTTGCCACCGTCACCCTTGGCTTGCTCATCAGAGACATTTCATTCATCATTCATTCATTAATCTCGTTATTCTCTAGACACATTTTTCTCACACATACACACTTCCAAATATTTTCTTTTCTAAAAAATTTTCTTTCATTTTTGTAAATTTTCCTTCATTTTTGTGAAGCTGCTTTGAGACAATGACCATTGTTAAAAGCACTATATAAATAAAATTGAAATTGAAATACTCAGTACTTGTAAACCAAGACATGTTCGTTTTCCAAGTCAAAATTTATTACAAATCTTTGCTCGTCTTGCAGAACACTTGCAAACCGCGTTACTCACGCGTTACGCTTCTTGTCTTCTTCTTCTTCTCGTCACATCATCACAACTGATCCAACGGTTTTTCTCTCTCTTGCACTGCGGAATTGTAAGTAATCGTCTCCCCTGCTGTGTTAAGTGCAGAGAATTGTTAAGTGTTTTGGAATACGAGCCCTTTACCTTTTTTCAGTAACAGCGAAGATGTAGCTTTGAAGCAGTGACACAGCCGACAATGTTGGAAATAATAAATCAAACTGTGCTCTTACAGCACCACAGATCATGCAACTGATTCATACATGCCATGCAGCATGAAATCAACACAAAACAAGCTGCATTCATGCAGTTGTGGGTATCATCCACATTAAAATAATCATATTTAAATATAAATTTTCCTCAAGAAAAATGGTCACATCTTCTCTCCAGTAGGGCTGGGCGATAAAACGATAACGATATGTATCGCGATAGACATGTAATCAATATCAATAAAAAATGTGTTCGATAGAATGTTCGATAATTTTTATTCTTTGTCGGAAGAAAACAGAGGTTGCAAAGCTAGTTTGGTTGCTGTCATGCGCACTTGCTCCGCAACCGGCACTAGGACCCTGAAGTACTATGGTCGCGATTCAGGAAGCTTAAAAGGAGACAAGATGGTGCTTCAAAAAAAAAAAAAAAAAACATCGCTCAGTCATTGAGTCTGCCCATGCCGTTTCCGGCGCTTTGCCAGATCTTATGTGAGTACTCAGCATTTTGGGTCCAATTCCTGATTGAGTGTGTGTTGCTAGAATGCGTGTTTAATTGTGTAAACTCTTGCTCTCGGGGTGAGAGAGTTCTTACAGTAACTCATGTGGTTATCCTGCCTGTTCGCGCTATTTCCGTGTTTGGGTTTACCGTCCACGCTACAAGGGCTAACTGCTAGTCTTCTGGTCCGCCTCCGGTTGCCCGTGACAGTTGCATTAATAAAGGCACTCGCTCTCTGGTAACCTAGCAACGTAGGGAGTGATATGCTAACAGCCAATCATGTAACAGTATCTGGTTTGGTTGTGCCATATCGTTGTCTCGTGCTGGTCTGCTTGATTGCTCTTCATAAGCAGAAAATGCACTTTGCACTATTTTATTATACGTTATTAAACATTTCTTACATATTCTTTTATTTTGCACCTTAAATGTTAAGAGAGAATTATTAAGTGTTCATTGTGACTTTAGACTTATGTTTACATTTTAATTATTTGAGTTTTCCATGGTTGTTGACATTTCTGTCTTAATAACTGTGGGGACTATGATCAGAGGAAGGTTAAGTTTAAAATAAAAATGTTTAAATGTAATATATTTTTCTGCTGGTCCTTATTTTAAACGGGTCATAAAAAATATCAATAATTATCGATATCGACCGATATGAAACATTGATATCGTGATACAGCTTTCAGCCATATCGCCCAGCCCTACTCTCCAGTTTGGCTTTCTTTTCAAAGTTATTTGGATTAGATTATGACAGTCCTCCATAGTTCTATTATAGAGGCTTGAAACAGTTGTGATTGGTTATCTTCAGGTTATCTTCATGCAGTTTTGTCGATGTGAATAAAGCTTTCACAAATCTGGTGCTGATTTCACCATTTCACTCTTCCACCATTTAAACTACAAAGATCTGTCAAAACTACAACACTCACTATAAAGTGTAGCCTCCAGTGTCATAAACAGAGACATCACACGCTTTTTAACAGTCCAAGTTCTCACTAAAAATAAGAGTAGAAAGCTTCATAAATAACTTTTTGTCTTAATCTGAGATAGGAGATGAGAAACACCTGACCAAGAGACAAGTCGATGGCTGTTATAAAAGCAACATAGGCCTATATTTTCTAAGCGTGTCAAAATCACTCATAGGAATCACACTGAAAGTTAATTTAGGACTGAAAATATTTCTAGTGCAGAGTAAGACATGAAAGTTGTTTACGAAGCTTCCTACTCTTACTTTCAGCTCCTATGAAAGCGTGTGACATCACTGTTTATGACACTGAGGGTAGTTTGATGCACATTGTGCTAAAGAAAAAAAAAATCCCCAACCAAGTATTGAGTGCATAAATAAACATACTTTTCAGAAGAAATTTCAATATTGTAAATCCTTTTTTGATTGATTTTAGGAAATATTTGACTATTTTTAAATAGCATTTTTTTTGTTGAAGTCCGCCTTTGCCTAATTGAATTTTTTTGGACATCAGTTTTAAAGGCAATTTTTTTAAGGCATATAATGTCATAGTAGATGATTTAAGCCAGAATAAAAACAAAGCCATGTCTAAATGATTATCTGTTCACTTGCAAGACAGGATTGTGTAAAGACAAAGATCGGGCATCATTCTCAAATGGAAAAGACTTCCCACATCTGGCCACCTAGCTAAACCAAGTAATTGGGGATGGAGGCCTTTGGACAGACAGGTAACCAACAACCCAAGCATCACTATAAATGTTCCCGTGTGAAGATGAGAGAGCCTTGCAGAGTGATAAGCATCCCTGCAGTGCTCCACAAACCAGACATGCATGTAGCGTGGCCAGACAGTAGCCATACCACAATAAAGGCAAACATCCCTTGAAATGCTCTCAGAACATGAAAAGCAAAATCTTATGATCTGATAGCACAAAGATTGAACTGTTTCTGGAATCAGGAAATCAGGGACTGCAAATCACCTTAGTTAAACCATTTCCACAGTCAAACATGGTGTCTCAAACAACCATGCAGTGACAATGGTGTACCTGCAACTGACACTGTGAGATTAGTCAGTCAGTATAGAGGGAAAAATGGATGGAGAAAATAAAGAGCTATAGCTAGGAGTCGTAGCTTAAGCAAATCTAAGCAAGGAAAAGGCAATTAGCTTAAATTTATCTGCTATGTATACTGCACAGGGTATTCAGCCAAATGAAGTTCCATTCCAAACCGCAGGAAACACAACTGTTCAGTTCAAAAGGAGCTGTGAAGGGAATGAGAGAACAATGGGTCTTCACTATAATGGAAGGGGAATGAAAAATTTCACATCAGTCATTGCAGAGCAAAATGGAGCTTGACAAGGGATTTATTTATCTATTATCATTATTATCGAGAATGACAATATAAATATGACACAATAATTTTAAATGTAATTATTTCGTCATTAAATCTCTACTTTCATATAGACTAGTAATCTGTGGGAAAAAATGTACAATAATATTTTCTCTGTACATCATGTAAATTAATCTAATAATTTATTTATGAGTTATATACATTTCAATAGCATACAGTTTATAACTGTATCAGTTTTTGTTTTTACCAGCAATTGGTGTCCGATGTGTTTATGTTGCCAGGGAAACGCACAGAGGAAGTGATGTCTGTGCTGGTGACATTACAGGGCATTTCAATTGGTGGGTTTTTGTTGAAGTTCCAGACACTCCTGTCTTGCTTTGATCAGACCCTGTGTGTTGTAAAGGTGGGACGCCTCATGTCCAGTGATGGCCATAAGAAGCCTCATTTTGGTGTCGAGGCTTCCCAGCCAATAGTTTCAACAAAAGGTTAATTTCATGAAGCTTCATTCAAAGACTCATTGTACTGCCATCTAGTGGACACATTTCTAGATCGATAGTAACTACATTGTAACATCACAAGCAGCACAATTAATATGTACATGCAACTGCATTGTTCACGGAAATGTTTATGCACATAATCAGCATATCTGAATCTTTTAAAATGAACTGAAGAGTGCACGATCCTTTACTTAAGCGATGAACGAGTCGGTCATGTGACTCGCAGGGAAACCGACACACGCCTCGAAGCAAGGCTTCATTTGGTCACGCCCCACCATGCTCGATACAAGCTTCAGATTTATAGTAACATTATTACTCGTGGCTCCTCTCGTGTTTTGCAGACTGTTTGTAAAGCCTTTTCATGAATTGTACGTATCTCAAATCGGAATTGGTTCTCGGGAAATGTGTCTACGTTTACACTGCCAGGTGTATGCGACCCAATTCCGATTTTTTGCTCATATGTGACACATATCGGATATGTTCTGTGTCCGTGTAAACAGGAAAAAAAACGCATGCATTCCGATATTTTGAGATCGGCTTCAGGCCTCCTTCATATGTGGAAATAAATCGGATATAAATCAGATATGTGCTGATGTGATTGCCGTGTAAACAGACAGGTCGGATTCCCTGAGGCATTGTGTTCTGTACGTCATTAAAACTGCGACTTCTTCGCGGTTTAATGACGTAATGTTATTCTCCGGTGGAAGCGCGTGTTGAATTACAACATCGCACGTGACATGTAAGAGGAAAAGAACAACGCCCCCCCCCCTCCAACACACACACGCCTTGTGTTAATGCTTATTTGGGCTAAATAACATTAAATCAGTATTTGATGAATGAAGCATATGTGCAGGCTGCAATTATGGCGTTTTTTCCCTCCTCCTCCATTTTAAAACCATGGTGCGCGAACTTTGCATATATAGCAGAAATAGCGTTAAGCATATTTCACCTTCATCTTTCTTGGCTAGGTTGTAGCGCAAGAACCTCCCTTTAAGTATGCGCGATGTTTCAGATGGTATGGCAAGTGTAAACACGTGAATCGGATATGAGTCATAGTTAAAAGAACGTGTAAACAGACGGTCAAAAAAATCTGATATAGGCAGCAAATCGGAATTAAGCATCGAGACCTGGCAGTGTAAACGTAGCCAATGACAGCTATTGAATGTTGCCGTGATGCACCAAGTGCGCGGCGGGTTAAGCTCCAGCAACGTGGGACGAGAGTCTCGACACAGATCATTATGTGCACCAGTGCGTTCAGGTGAAAATTGCCATACGTCTGTTAAACCATGATCAAAAAATGCGTCAAAATGAGCTGCATTTGTGGAATTCTCCCCGGGCCATGCATACTTCAGGTCGCTCTTCACCTCATAGGTGTACTGTATGTAATCATCTCAAACCAGGTGCGCATGGAGAAGGTGACGTTTCATCACCAAGGCAAAGAATTCCTGTAAAACAAGAGACACACACATCAGTGATGTAAAGATACATTTGGGCTATATCTTATCGCAGAAAATTACAATAAATAACCTACATAATAATTTAATGACTGAAAGTTTTAAATAATCTTTAATCGAACCAATTTGTGTAAGATAACACACCCCATCCCCATCTCTAAGTAAGTGTGTGTGTGTGTGTGTGTTTAGGAAGTTTTTAATATGCAAAATTTCTCGACCACTTCCTAACATTTCTAAAAGTCGTGCTTGATTATGTGACTTGGGGTCACCACATAAAAGAGTTGAGGGGAACGCAAGTAAACATTAGTAAATATTTTACAAAAGCAGGCAAAACACTTTTTACAAAACCACGTTTTAATTACACTAGAGCAAAAAAAAAGAGTTCATAAAAAGAAGATTTAGAAAGGATTGTAACCAAAATTCAAATCATGAAAAAAAAAATAGTCAATGTTTAGTAATTAGTTCTGAGTGTGCACAGTGGTGTATTGTTTAGCACTGTCGCCTTGTACCTCCAGCAGGCCCTCTTGTTCTTCTAAGGTTTTTTTTTCCCCATCTTCCGGGGCTTTTTGAGGGTCTTAACATTGAAATCTTCATTAGGATACCTGATATTCTGGGCCAGGCGGCCCTCACAGGAAATTTTCCTGCATAGCTCATACACACTTGCATATGCACACGAAATGCGGTACACATTTAGAGCTCATTGAGCTAAACAACTTTTACATTGTACAGGTCCTTCTCAAAAAATTAGCATATTGTGATGAAGTTCATTGTTTTCTGTAATGTACTGATAAACATTAGACTTTCATATATTTTAGATTCATTACACACAACTGAAGTAGTTCAAGCCTTTTATTGTTTTAATATTGATGATTGTGGCATACAGCTCATGAAAACCCAAAATCCCTATCTCAAAAAATTAGCATATCATGAAAAGGTTATCTAAACGAGCTATTAACCTAATCATCTGAATCAACTAATTAACTTTGAACACCTGCAAAAGATTCCTGAGGCTTTTAAAAACTCCCAGCCTGGTTCATTACTCAAAACCGCAATCATGGGTAAGACTGCCGACCTGACTGCTGTCCAGAAGGCCATCATTGACACCCTCAAGCAAGAGGGTAAGACACAGAAAGAAATTTCTGAACGAATAGGCTGTTCCCAGAGTGCTGTATCAAGGCACCTCAGTGGGAAGTCTGTGGGAAGGAAAAAGTGTGGCAGAAAACGCTGCACAATGAGATGAGGTGACCGGGCCCTGAGGAAGATTGTGGAGAAGGACCGATTCCAGACCTTGGGGGACCTGCGGAAGCAGTGGACTGAGTCTGGAGTAGAAACATCCAGAGCCACCGTGTACAGGCATGTGCAGGAAATGGGCTACAGGTTGCAAATTTTGCATGTCATTCGGAAATCAAGGTGCCAGAGTCTGGAGGAAGACTGGGGAGAGGGAAATGCCAAAATGCCTGAAGTCCAATGTCAAGTATTCAATTCAATTCAATTCAATTTTATTTATATAGCGCTTTTAACAATGGTCATTGTCTCAAAGCAGCTTCACAAAAATTAAAGAAATTTAACAAATCATATGTCACATCTGTGCCACCACGGTCCGGGGAAATAAGATCTGGGTCTCCGGACTATTGAGCCGCACCTTGTCTCCCCCTAGTGTGTCAATGTGGTATGTCTTCCCCTCATCACAGTAATGATGTGCACCTGTGTCACTCCCTCGTGTGTCACTATAAATGCCAGTCAGATCCGGACGCCTGTGTCCGTGCACTGTTGTCTACACGTCATGTTTTGTTTCGTCTCCTCACCTCTCTGTGTGTGCGTGTCTCCTCCTCAGGACTGAGCCGAGTCTGCAGGGTCAGGGTAAGACCTGTCACAACAGGTATCTGGGATTAAAGACTATGAGGATTCATGCGGCGTGAGCGCCATTGTTTCAAGTGATTGCTATGTGTATGTTTTGAAAAGAAGAGAACTGTGCTTCTGTGAACTGTGCCCGCCTGCAGACCCAGCCTGAGGAGGCTATTAGAGGAGCTTCCCCCGTCTGGTTTATTGTGTTTGTGTTTCTTCGTGTTTTGTTTTGAGTTTTGTTTATTATTTTCATTAACAAAGAAAAGAAAGACTTTGATTGAAAAGAATAAGAAAATAAACGTGAACTTGAGTTTCGAACTTGAACCTGTATCTTGCGTCCTCACTGAATAATCACCTCGAGAACATGACAGATGCACGGACCTACATGGACGCAGCAGGTGTACCCCTGCCGGATGAAGACACACGCCTCCACGAATACTTAAGAGCGCAGCAACAGGAGATCAGCAGTCTGGCGCGAGCCGTTCATGACCTGGCAGGCAGCGTGTCACAGCTCGCGACATCGAAGCTCCCTCCGGCTGCTCACCCAGCGAACGCGACACCACCAAGGCCACGCCCAACTCCACCTGAAAGGTATGGAGGCGACCCAGAGGGGTGCCGAAAATTTCTACTAGCATGTGAACTATATCTCGAAGATTTCCCGAATATGAATGACTCCCAGAGAGTGAGTTTTGTTACACAGCATCTGACGGGAAGAGCAATGGACTGGGCGGCAGCGTTGTGGAGTGCCGGAGGTGTAGCGATCACCCGGTATCGGCGGTTCGTGGAAGCCCTCCGCGCGGTGTTCGACCACCCAGACCAGGGCCGATCAGGAGAACAACAGCTGCTGAGGGTGAGTCAACGAAACACCACGGTGGCTGACTATGCGGTGCGATTTCAGGTGCTGGCGGCGGAAAGCGGGTGGTGTGAGAAGAGCCTGTTGGCTCGCTTCCGAGACGGATTGAACGCGGATATCCAGCTTGAGCTCGCGTGTAGAGACACTGAACTTTCGTTAGAAGACACTATCACCCTAGCGATCAAGCTGGATCAGCATCTACGCGGCCAGCAGCACCGAACTCCACCCCGCACCGCGCAGCGCGCTGCACCGCGCCGCCGCTCCGGCCCCCCTCAGCAGCCTACTCCCGAGCGCGAAGGCACCTGGACCGCCGAACCGATGGACGTCGCCACGTCACGCCTAACGGCATCGGAAAGATCTCGCAGAATGTCAGCTGGACTGTGTCTGTATTGTGGAGGCGACAAACACCTCGTGAAGGACTGCCCACTGCTTAAAGTAACGCCTCGCACCCCCCCACGCACACACGCACCCTTCTGTATACCTGCCAGTATTTCTTTTCGTAATCGTTCTGTGTCTGTCTCTCCCTTAATAGATTCCGGATCGGCTGGCAACCTCATCTCTACATCTCTCCTTTCCGCGCTGCAAGCTCCCGTGTCGAAGCTTCCATCCCCGATATCAGTTAAAGCTCTGGATGGTCACACACTTAGTCAATCGCCACTTACAGGCATATCAGTCCCATTACGGTTAACTTTCCCCGGCCATTCTGAGGAAATAAATTTCTTTGTGCTTCCTCAGGTGGACCATTCCGTCGTGCTGGGTCTTCCCTGGCTCAGTTTTCACAATCCCAATTTTGATTGGGCTCATGCACGCATCCGATCATGGTCCAAACGATGCGCTAAAACATGTAAACCGCCTACGTTAGCGGTCCAAGTTACCACCATTGAAAGCCCGAGAGATAAGGTGTCCCAAAGTGTGCCCTCCGAGTACGCGGCATTTCAAGATGTATTTAGCGTTAGGGCAGCTGCGAGACTTCCTCCCCACCGTCCGTGGGATTGTGCTATTGAGCTCGTGCCTGGGAAAGCACCGCCTTACTCGCGTGTTTATCCACTGTCCCTGGAGGAAACCAGGGCGATGGAGGAATACGTAGAGGAGGCTCTCAGGCAAGGGTTCATTAGCAGGTCCACGTCTCCCGCTTCGGCAGGGTTCTTTTTTATTGAGAAAAAAGGCGGGGGCTTAAGACCCTGTATAGATTACAGGGGGCTCAACGCCATCACAGTAAAGTACAAGCACCCACTGCCACTGGTGCCAGCCGTTATCGACCAACTCCGAGGGGCCTCCATATTCACTAAACTCGACCTCCGCAGCGCTTATAACCTCGTTCGCGTGCGTAAAGGGGACGAGTGGAAGACCGCGTTTAGCACCTCATCGGGGCATTACCAATATAATGTCATGTCGTATGGGCTGGTAAACGCGCCTGCGGTGTTTCAGGGGTTTATGAACGACGTGTTCCGGGATATGTTTAACCGTTGTGTGATAGTATATTTAGATGACATTCTAATATACTCAAGGTCGTATTCTGAGCATGTCGAGCATGTAACCGCCGTCCTTCGTCGCCTGCGTGCACACGGGCTCTATGCGAAGGCGGAGAAATGCGAATTCCATCAACGGGAGGTAGCATTTCTCGGCTATCGTATAGGGCCACTGGGGGTCGAGATGGAGAAAACCAAGGTGGAGGCGGTAACACAATGGCCGGTACCAAAATCAGTAAAGGCGCTACAGAGTTTCCTCGGGTTCGCCAACTTTTATAGGCATTTCATTCGGAACTTTAGTTCAGTGGCAGCGCCCCTCACCTCACTCCTCAGGGGGAAACCCACGAAACTGAAAGCACTCACTGCCGAGGCAGAGAGTGCTTTCCAAAAACTGAAGGCGGCGTTCACCACCGCGCCTGTCTTACGGCTTCCAGACCCCGAGAAGCCATTCATTGTAGAGGTTGACGCATCAGAGGTGGGGCTCGGGGCGGTGCTGTCACAACGTCACGGTCAACCCGAGAAACTCCATCCCTGCGCGTTTTTCTCTCGAAAACTGACACCTGCTGAACAAAACTATGATATCGGTAATCGCGAACTGCTCGCAGTCAAGGCGGCGTTAGAAGAGTGGAGACACTGGCTGGAGGGAGCTAAACACCCCTTTGTGGTTCTGACCGATCACCGTAATCTCGAGTACATCCAACAGGCCAAAAGATTAAACACGCGTCAAGCCCGTTGGGCGCTGTTCTTTACTCGCTTTCATTTTCATATCACATATCGCCCCGGTTCCAAAAACCTAAAAGCAGATGCGTTGTCGCGGTACTATCCAGCACCCATCCCCACCGAAAATCCAGAGCCCATTTTACCAGCACCACTCGTGGTTGCTCCGGTCACGTGGGACCTCGACGAGGAGATCGCCCGGTGGGGACGTGAAAATCATGTGCCTCCCGGGTGCCCCCCGGATCGAGTCTATGTGCCGGAGCCACTGCGAGACCAAATTACAATACAGGCTCACACAAATCTGTCCTCAGGACACCCGGGGGTGGCACGCACGCTCAGCGCACTCACACAAAAGTACTGGTGGCCGAGAATGAAAGCGACCGTAAAGACAGTGGTTTCGTCTTGCGCCGTTTGTGCTACAACCAAAACACCACGTAGCCTCCCCGTTGGGAAATTAATGCCCCTACCGACACCGAACAGACCGTGGTCACACATCGCTGTAGACTTCGTCACGGATTTGCCGGTGTCAAAAGGGTACACGACGGTTCTAGTCGTGATCGATCGGTTCTCGAAGGGGTGTCACTTCATTCCATTCGGTTCGCTCCCGTCAGCCATTCAGGTGGCCGAGGCCCTTTTTGAACACGTGTTCCGTTACTACGGCATCCCCGAAGATATTCTTTCCGATCGTGGTCCTCAATTTATCGCCAGGGTCTGGAAAGCGTTCTTCCAGAAGTTGGGGACCACCGTGAGCCTAACGTCGGGCTACCACCCCGAGTCTAATGGGCAGGCAGAGCGGACTGTTCAGGAACTTGGGAGATATCTTCGAGCATACTGTAGTAGCCGACAGCATGACTGGGCCGACTGGCTGCTTTGGGCGGAGTACGCACAGAACTCGCTCATCCACTCTGCTACAGGTCTGACGCCGTTCCAATGTATCCTCGGGTATCAACCTCCGCTCTGTCCCTGGGACGCCACTCCCACCGAAGTTCCCATGGTGGATCAGTGGTTTCGAAGAGCGGAGAGAGTATGGGAAGATGCACATGTGCAGATTTCCAGAGCAGTTTCTCGCTTCAAAAAGTTTGCCGATAGACGTAGGAAGGAAGGTCCTCCGCTCCAGGTAGGCGATCGGGTATGGCTCTCGACACGGGACCTTAAACTCAACCTCCCCTGTCGCAAACTGTCCCCCAAGTTTATCGGTCCCTTTCCCATACTCTCACAAGTCAACACAGTATCATACAAACTCAAACTCCCCACACACATGCACATTAACCCTGTTTTTCACGTTTCCCTTCTCAGGCCGGTAGTTCGGGGACCCCTAGACGAGGGCACAGCAGAGCCGTCGCTCCCTGGGGCCGTGGAGATCGAGGGTACCCCGGCGTTCAAGGTAACCCGATTACTAGATTCACGGAGGAGAAGAGGGTCACTCCAATATCTAGTGGAGTGGGAGGGCTACGGTCCGGAGGAAAGGAGCTGGGTCCCGGCCAAAGACATCCTGACGCCGGAACTCATCACTACTTTCCATCAGGAGAGGCCGGATCGCCCTGCTCCCCGACCTCCGGGCCGCCCCGCTCGACGGCCAGCCCAACCAGGCCGCGAGTCCCGACTCCCTCCGGTAAGACGTCGGGGGCGCCCTCGCCTCCTTCAGGAGGACGGTCCTGAGGGGGGGGGTACTGTCACATCTGTGCCACCACGGTCCGGGGAAATAAGATCTGGGTCTCCGGACTATTGAGCCGCACCTTGTCTCCCCCTAGTGTGTCAATGTGGTATGTCTTCCCCTCATCACAGTAATGATGTGCACCTGTGTCACTCCCTCGTGTGTCACTATAAATGCCAGTCAGATCCGGACGCCTGTGTCCGTGCACTGTTGTCTACACGTCATGTTTTGTTTCGTCTCCTCACCTCTCTGTGTGTGCGTGTCTCCTCCTCAGGACTGAGCCGAGTCTGCAGGGTCAGGGTAAGACCTGTCACAACAGGTATCTGGGATTAAAGACTATGAGGATTCATGCGGCGTGAGCGCCATTGTTTCAAGTGATTGCTATGTGTATGTTTTGAAAAGAAGAGAACTGTGCTTCTGTGAACTGTGCCCGCCTGCAGACCCAGCCTGAGGAGGCTATTAGAGGAGCTTCCCCCGTCTGGTTTATTGTGTTTGTGTTTCTTCGTGTTTTGTTTTGAGTTTTGTTTATTATTTTCATTAACAAAGAAAAGAAAGACTTTGATTGAAAAGAATAAGAAAATAAACGTGAACTTGAGTTTCGAACTTGAACCTGTATCTTGCGTCCTCACTGAATAATCACCTCGAGAACATGACATCATAATAATAATAAATAAATAAATAAAATAATAATAATAGAAAATAAATAAATAAAAACAAATAATAATAATAATTATAGAAAAGAAAATAATTGGAAGTGTGGATGTGTGAGAAAAATGTGCAGATAATGAGACGAAAGAATGAAATTTCTCTGATGAGCAAGCCAAGGGTGACGGCGACGGTGGCAAGGAAAAACTCCCTGAGATGGCATTAGGAAGAAACCTTGAGAGGAACCAGACTCAACAGGGAACCCATCCTCATTTGGGCGACAACAGATAGAAATGATATAACATCTTGTGTGTTGTGCAGGTGAAAATTCAATATGACAGAAATTATTTAAATTGACATGAAGACCAGTTCAGCATAGGGATGAGTCAGTAGGTGCAGAGGGCAGATGAGGTCTGGATCACTGGAAGCACAGGAGCAGCATGTGTAGCTCCAACCATCATAAAGCTGAATCCAGCTGGAGCTTGTCCTTCTCTGGATGCCTCATGAGGCAAGTACCCACAGTCAGTGATGGTCTGGGGTGCCATGTCAGCTGCTGGTGTTGGTCCACTGTGTTTTATCAAGGGCAGGGTCAATGCAGCTAGCTATCAGGAGATTTTGGAGCTCTTCATGCTTCCATCTGCTGAAAAGCTTTATGGAGATGAAGATTTCATTTTTCAGCACGACCTGGCACCTGCTCACAGTGCCAAAACCACTGGTAAATGGTTTACTGACCATGGTATTACTGTGCTCAATTGGCCTGCCAACTCTCCTGACCTGAACCACATAGAGAATCTGTGGCATATTGTGAAGAGAAAGTTGAGAGACACAAGACAGAAGAATCTGCAAAAGGATTCCCGACCAAGTATTGAGTGCAGAACTGAACATGATTATTTGAAGGTTTACTTTTTTTGTATTAAAAACACTTTTCTTTTATTGGTCGGATGAAATATGCTTTTTGGATTTTGGGTTTTCATGAGCTGTATGCCACAATCATCAATATTAAAACAATAAAAGGCTTGACCTACTTCAGTTGTGTGAAATGAATCTAAAATATATGAAAGTCTAATGTTTATCTGTACATTACAGAAAATAATGAACTTCATCACAATATGCAAATTTTTTGAGAAGGACCTGTATGTCATGGGCTCTGTGTAAGAGCCATATCACATTTGTTATGTAAGATGAATCTGCAGAATTTGTTGTTGTGTTTATTTTATTTTATTTGTTTTAATTCACTACATTCTACCTTATTCTAATCATTAGTTAAGAATTAAGCATTAAGTTTATTACAGCCATAAGCTCTAAATGTGTTAGTTAATATATGGTAATATGGTGGTAGTAGTGTGATGTTCTGGGGTTGTTTTGCTGCTTCAGGACCTGGAAGGCTTGCTGTGATAGATGGAACCATGAATTCTACTGTCTACCAAAAAATCCTGAAGGAGAATGTCTGGCCATCTGTTCGTCAACTCAAGCTGAAGCGATCTTGGGTGCTGCAGCAGGACAATGACCCAAAACACACCAGCAAATCCACCTCTGAATGGCTGAAGAAAAACAAAATGAAGACTTTGGAGTGGCCTAGTCAAAGTCCTGACCTGAATCCTATTGAGATGTTGTGGCATGACCTTAAAAAGGCGGTTCATGCTAGAAAACCATCAAATAAAGCTGAATTACAACAATTCTGTAAAGATGAGTGGGCAAAAATTCCTCCACAGCGCTGTAAAAGACTCGTTGCAAGTTATCGCAAACGCTTGATTGCAGTTATTGCTGCTAAGGGTGGCCCAACCAGTTATTAGGTTCAGGGGGCAATTACTTTTTCACACAGGGCCATGTAGGTTGGGATTTTTTTTTCTCCCTAAATAATAAAACCCCTCATTTAAAAACTGCATTTTGTGTTTACTTGTGTTATCTTTGACTTTGTTAAATGTGTTTGATGATCAGAAACATTTTGTGTGACAAACATGCAAAAGAATAAGAAATCAGGAGGGGGGCAAATAGTTTTTCACACCACTGTATATACACTACTCACAATAAGTTAGGGATATTGTTATTTACATGAGTGCTTTTCCTATTTGCTCTGAATTTGAATGATAAGTAAAACTTTGATATTACTAAAAATGTATGAGAAGACACACCATTTTCATTAGTTTAATATTTATTACTCCAAAAATTTTTGATAATAACAGGGATAACCCCAAATAACCAAATAACAAAAATTGACAATGTCAGTAGCAGGTGTTTCCACCATTTGCCGCAATGACGGCTTGACAGAGACGTTTCATGCTCCTCACTAGCCTCATGTTGTTCTAAGGCAATGCGTTCCACTCTTCCCCAAGTGCTACATGTAGTTCAGCCAGGTCACGTGGGGGTGGGGTACGATCATCCAGTCTCTGCTTCAGCTCAAGTCAGTGGACATTGATGGCCATACTATATGGAGGCACTCCAACTTCCTGAAGTTGAGCTGTGACAATTCTGCCACGAATGAACAGAAAGTTGGGGGTGTGCTGGCGGAATTGGGGGATGATGATGGGTTCTATGATGTCTCTGAGGTAAGAACGTGCAGTGACTTAGCCATGTACAATAAACAAACCTGTTTTGCGCTGACTGGTGATGCCTGCCCAGACTCCTCCACCTCCTCCACCAAAGCAAACCCTGGGGACCATGTTGACCTCAGCGTATCGCTCACCTCGTCGTCTCCAGCAACGCTGACGACAATCATTTGTCAAACAGGACGGTAGACCACTGCTGCATTGTCCAGGTCACATGGTCTTGTGCCCACTGCAAATGTTGGCTGGAGTCACCTGCAACGGTCGTCTGGCATTCAAGCCAAAGCGGTGGAGTCGGTTGCTAATGGTTTGTCTGGAAACCCTGTACCCCTCGCATCTTGTAAACGGGCCTGCAGCTGTGTGGCAGTTGCATAACGATGTCTGAGTGCATAGGTCTGTAGGTACTGGTTATCGGTCTGTCACTCGTGGGGCTCCACTCCTGGGTCTGTCATGCACTGTCATGCCAGTAGTTCTGTGTCTTGCAAGTCTACTGATGACACATTGAGACACACCAAGTTCACGAGCAACATCTGACTGCCTGCCAGGTGGCGCTGCTCGTCCCTTAAGTGAAGTTGTGTGTTCATGGCTGTTTGAATGATGAACTTGGAATGACTTTCTGACAATACCAGCTTTTTATACCCACAGAATTTTGAAATTGATCCACATTGAAAAAGGTTGTCTTTTGGGATTGGCCCCAATATAAGGCACACCTGTACACAATGAGACCATTACATGGAAAACACAAAATGAGGTGCGTCTATCACCGCAATACAATTGCCACTCCATATCCCAAAAATGTCTGAAGTGAAACAAACACCGTATGTATGACATCCACTAAGTCTCTCACAATATCCCTAACTTATTGTGAGTAGTGTAATTATATTGTTGTATAAGACATTGTCATAATCTTAACAAGCTCAATATGAGTGACATCACATTTAGTGACATCATATGATTTTGAAAGGAAGGATGAAAGTATTTTTGGAGGTCTTAACATGCTCACAAAATGCGCAGGCTTGCATGGTGTGCCCGAGCGGCGATGCTGCTTGGTCCTGCTCATTGTTGCTTGCAACTATATTTATTAAAATTTTTCATATACCAGCTATATATTTATTAGTTCCTCCCCTTTAGAAAGTGGATGACAAGGAGTAAAGTTCTCCCTTGGTCCATCACTGTCTGCTGTCAGTGCGCATCCTATTTATCAGACTAGTACTAAATACATTTTTTTTGCGGGTCATGGGTGCCGGAGAAAAAATGCTTGGCTCTTTACTGTGATTGTTTGTGTGTCCATGTAAGTGACATAGTTTGTATGGGAGCTCCCAAATATGGGAGCAAGTATTTAGTCTTCATCTTTCTGCCATTTTATCCTCTGCTTATGAAACTCCCCAGTCCTCCTCACTAACCCTAACATTTCTTCATCTTAAGTTTTTAAGCATTAAAATGTTTGCTGAATAACTTTTTTTTATTTTTACCAGGATCTGCTCTTTAATTTGAATAAGAATTTTTGGTTAATGGCCACTTGAATTTCACCAATAGGCTCAACTCTTGAATTTTCATACAGCCCATCCAGACTCTGGACCTAAAAACAATAGAGCATCTCTGGAGAGACCTGAAAATAGCTGTGCCTATTGATCCCATAGGTGCTCGGTCAGAGGCCTTGTAGAGCTACACCCAATGGGCTAGCACTTCCCCATTGGCACAAGGGAAACCCTAAACCAAGGTGGTTTTAGTACCAATTGTTTTAATGTGATGGCTAATATATACCAAAAGTGTATGGCCAAAAGTATTGAGACAAAAGTCAAATTACATTTTCTAATATTTTAAAACAATAACAATCAAGATAAGATTTTTTATTTTATGCAATTAAATTGCTATGTAACAATCAATATTTCGTATAGTACTAAGTATCTGGTATGAAGCATGTATGCTTTAAAACCTGTTGGATTCAGCTGGGCACAGAGTCAAAATGATACTGTACATTCTGAAGTATGTTGGTGTCACTTGCTCACTCTATGCCTGCTTGATTGCTTCCTGAAGATCATATACAGAAATTTGCCACGGATGTTTGAAATTCACTTGTGCAGAGGTGGACACATTGACTTTAAAAAGTTAAATTCTTGCCACATATTTTTTTCATTCATTAACTAAACAGGAAGATTCCAATTAGCACAACTCATCAGCCTGATGAAATACTGAAATGTTTGAATACTGAAGATTTTCATGCACAACGATCACTCGTGTCTACACAGATTGGTGTGCAGAGGACAACAGTGTGAAAGTGATGGTTCTGTGAGTAGAAATGCCTTGTTGCTGAGAGTGGTTAAAGAAAAATTGTCAGATTTATTCATGTTTTCAGAAAGTATATAGTAAATCATTTAATCACTTTATAGTTGTGGTGAGCAGAAATGCATTGCACTGGATTCTGGGCCAGTCAGGCAAGAACACTGATCTGATGTGATCATCTCTTAAATCGCTCTATAATATATATATATATATATATATATATATATATATATATATATATATATATATATATATATATATAGAGAGAGAGAGAGAGAGAGAGAGAGAGAGCATCAAAAGCTCAATATATAAAAAATTATATAAATATATAAAAAATACATATAAAATGTTTATATATATATACATTTTTAAAGAGAGCAAAGCATTCTAAGGAGAGCTTTCGATGCTCAAAATATAAAAAAAAAAAATTATGCATATGCAATCAGTTCTTTTCCCTGTTCAAAGAGACACTACAGAAGACCAACTCTCAAGTACTTTGACATTGCATTAAGATTAGATTCAATATGAACCTTTTTCCTTGGCCTATGGGACCTGGGCTTCTGGGAAAGAAGAGAGAGTCATATCCAAGTTGAAGATCCCAAATTTGCTTGGCCTTCTGGGAATTATACCATTCCGGAAAAAATTCCACCATTGAGATATCTTCACTGAGATCACACTAAACACTATTGAAAACATAAATAAATGCCCACAGATTACAGAAGGCAGACTCATAGGAACACTTGTACAGAACAAAACAAATCCTGACTGATATGAAAGATTGCAGCACAGAAAATGTTTATGGTTCTGAACACAACCAATGGAAACTATTTGACTGGCGTTTCCACCTGTTTCTGTCTTTCTCCCCCCCCCCTTTAGTCACCTGCCACACTGAAGTACTACTGAACCATTCAGCTGACTCAAGCTGCTGAAAAAAGAATATGTTCATGTACCAAAAATACCCACCCCATTTGAAACAGTGATATTTTTAGACCTGGATAAGGCACTGAGAGATCCTCGCACCCAGCTGAAGTTCAGGCTGACATTTACTCCACAGGAGCTTATAATTCTGCTTTTGGTTGAGCTTGTACTTTCCTAACTGAAGCCACTCCAGTGTGAACATGTCCAAATTCTGTGACCAGGACTTCTACATGGAAGAGATTGATGAAGACAAAATTCTAGCAGGTCTTTCAGCTGAAGAACTCCAGCAGCTCCAGAATGAAATGGATGATATTGCCCCTGATAAGACGGTACCAGTGGGAATGAGACAGAATTATGCATCTGCTGAAGAAGAGACTCAAGGTTTTCTATTTTTGCTGTACCTTAGACTGTTCCACATAATTATCTGCCTATTTTTCCACAGGTTGTTCAACAGGCTGTAGTATTTACTTGATATACAGCAAATACATTTATGCTATTTGATGATTAACATCTCATATTTTATGGTTAGTAATATTTAAATTGTTTGTTAAATGGTTTAAATGTTTGGTTATTTGATAAAAATGTACACCACAAATGTGGTATAGATCAAGTTACAGTAACTGTATTTCTTCCTATTATTTCTATTGTTCTTTTTTTTATTATTTATTTTTTACTAATTACAGGGGACGAAGAAGGAAAATCTGAGGATCAGGAAGACATTGATGATGATGTGATTCTGGCAGGACTCTCTGCTGAAGAGCTGAAACAGCTCCAGAACGAGATGGAAGTAATTGTTCCTGATGAGAGAGTGCCTGTAGGAATGCGACAGAAAGATCAGACTGATAAACCCCCAACAGGCTCATTTGACCATAGATCACTAGTGGACTACCTGTACTGGGAGCGACAATCTAAACGTTTGCTGGAAGAAGAAAGAATCCCTACAACCCTGCTCCCCAGCCAGGTTTGACAGCACCTTTCTCAAATTATAGGTTTGGACATTCTGTAAAGGTTTTTCATTACTTTTATTTTGTTATACTATTTTTATATTTTATTTATTATTATTATTATTTCGATTATAGAAATAAGAATGTAATTCTGCATAAGCAAAAATGTTTCAAATGTTAAGAGAAAGAATATTTGCACACTCCAGTTAAAATTCATGTATGTTTTTGTAGGCAAGACAACCAATACAACCAAATAGATTATCTAAATTGTCATAGTATAATTTAAGGTGTGTTGATTGATTCACAACTCATGCATTGAGTAACCATTCAAGTAAACAGCATCTTAGCAGCATAGTAACTCAAGAGGGGACTCAAACACACACACACACACAAAAAAAAACATTATGGGCAATTTGGGAATGGCAGTTAGTTTAAGCTGCATGTCTTTGGATTGTTGGAGAAAACCGGTGTACTCAGAGGAAACTCAATAAGCTTGGGGAGAACATACTGTACAAACTAAACAGACCCATTGTGCGAATCAAACCACTATGCCACTGTGTGTCTTGGCTTATGAGCTCCTTAAGAAATTTCCCCACTGTGACACGAATAAAGGTATATCCTATGTTATCTTATCTTCCCAAATGAAAAAAAGTATGCTAAATATATTAAATCCTAGCATGCCAAAACATACTTAAGTGTACTTGCTCCAGATTATTGATTAGTATACTTAAAGTTTGCTATTGTGAAAACAACTAATTTTGTACTAAGTGCATTTGAGTTGTATTAAATTTTACAAAAGCACAGTTTTACATGTATTAAGTATACTTTTGTGTGCTAAAGTGGAACAACTTTAAATCTACTTAGTACATTTAAAGTACTGTATATACTGTAGCTGTTTATGTACTAATGTACATACCTGATACAGTAATCGATTCCCGTCTCTGTGTGCATGGAGTTTGCATGTTCTCCCCGTGCTTGGTGGGTTTCCTCCGGGTACTCCGGTTTCCTCCCACAGTCCAAAGACATGCAGATTAGGCTAATTGGCGTTCCCAAATTGACCATAGTGTGTGAGTGTGTGTGTGTGCTCTGCGATAGATTGGCACGCTGTCCAGGGTGTGCCCTGAGTCTCCTGGGATAGGCTCCAGGTCCCCATGACCCTAATACAGGATAAAGCAGTATAGAAGATGAATGAATGAATGAATGATAGTAATATACCATGAATATATTCTTATTGCAGTAGTAGCCTGCTTCTAGCCAAATCCAAAAAAGAGTACACTTTGTGGTAAAGGTGTTAACAGACTACCCAATCCACACACAACTTTGCACAAATTTTACACCTGATGCCCTTCCTGACACAATCCTCCATTTTTTTTTTACCCTGTCTTGAGTGAGTGAGCTTCCAGCCGTGAATTCACACTAAAAGCGGAAAACAACGGAGCCCGACTCCAGTTTCTGATTGGCTGGTATTGCACCTACTCTAGTCTTTGGTTGGCTGGAATAGTGAAAGAGATCTAACGCTGCTGCAGCAAGTGTAGCTTTATGATATTGAGGGCATGGAAGAGACAGAGTTCAAACACATAAATGAGCTTTCAAAAGTGAGTTTCAGCGAACAAAAACAAGTTTGAAAGTGTGCATGTTAGACAGATTCAGCTTGCAAAAAACAAGTTTGAGCACACACACGAGAGAGAGATTTTGCACTAAATATGAGCATGAATAATTATGCAGTGGCCACTATGCATCACCCTTCTTACCCTAATGCACCCATCACTCTGGAATCACTGACCAGGTTCACTTTCAGGTGTCGATAATGTGTTGAACGGCTCTTCAACCTGTTCCAGTAATTGAAGGATGCCAATAATTTAATCTTCCTGAAATGGGGGCTTTTTAGTAAAGAATTCTATATTCTTTATTTTAATATATTTAATATTGTAACTTTGATCTATACTATTAATACATTATACCATGCATTACTAAACACATAATGGTTTTAAATACTTTTTTCCCCATCAGAAAAAAAGGGAGGAAGAGCTGAAGAATTCAGTAAAAGAAGATACAAATATTGAAGTAGAATATGTGAATGAGGAGATGGTAGAAGATGCTGAGATAGGGGAACTTGAAGGAGTAATTGGCGAAGGGATTGAAAAGGTAAATGACAAAGCGGAGGATGTAAAAGTTAGTGAAAATGATCAAAAGGATTGGCCAATAAAAACAGAACCTCAAGAAAGTTGCATTATTAATGATGCCAACTTTCAGCCAGCTCCAAATTTCTCTGATTCACAGCAAGAGAGGGAATCTCACAGAGCTGAATTAAATGAGGATGAATCATCAATAACTGAAAGGAAGCAACCCGATCAGATTCAGCTTAAACCTCTTTCCTCAGCATATGAGAACTGGGTTCCTAACAAAGAAGAGAGAGTCATAGCGAAGTTGAAAATCCCAAAACTTGCACTTGGTGATGGTTTGATTAAAAAAACTGCAAGGCCATCTGGGAATGATACAAATCTGGAAAGCACTCTGGACAAAATCCGCAATCATAACTCCTCTGTCACTGAGATTAACCTAAACAATATTGAAAATATTCCTAAAGAAATGCTCTTAGACTACATTGAGGCACTGAAGAAGAACAAACATGTGAGAACCTTCAGCATTGCAAACACAGGTGCAGATGAAAATGTGGCGTTTTCATTAGCCAACATGCTGCGAGAGAACAGAAGCATCACAACATTGAACATTGAATCCAACTTCATTACAGGAAAAGGTATAATTGCCATTATGCGCTGTCTACAGTTCAATGAGACTTTGACAGAACTTCGGTTTCATAATCAAAGGCATATGTTGGGCCATCATGCAGAGATGGAAGTGGCACGTCTCCTGAAAGCCAACAACACACTGCTTAAGATTGGCTACCATTTTGAGCTCCCTGGGCCTCGGATGGTGGTTACCAACTTGCTCACTAGGAACCTTGACCAGCAGCGACGAAAAAGAAAGGAGGAGCAAAGGCTTCAGCAAATAAAAGAGCAAAGTCAGATCATGCAGGTATATGAGAGCAACCTGAACTTGCCACCTGGTTTGCTGGAAATGTTAGGAGGATATATTCCTGGAATGGAACTTCTGTGCACTCCTCATAGTCCTCAGCATCTTTCACAAAGCTCTCCAGAACCCGCTGTTGTATCAACACCATGTCATCAGCAGCATAAGATGCAGCACCCTACTCGACAATATCCACCCAGTTCAGACTCAGAATCCAGCAATATGTTAAAAGATGTGAAGCTTAAGAAAATTCCTAAACGCTGTGACCCACTCCTGGATTTAAATAAAAAAGAAGAGAGAAGAGTTGGGAGGGCTAATATTCAGTTACGAAGCACTCCCAAGCAGACAAACAGAGCAAGCGAAGGCTCTCTGGAAGACAGGGCCAACCTGAAAGATGTGATAAAGGCACTGAAACCAGTTCCTCGAAGACGGCAGCCACCAAAAGTAGACCTAACACCACGTGATCTACTCCTCAATGAAATTAGACAGAGCAATGTGGCCTACCTAAAAGCGGTAAGTGCAGTTAAGCATTCTCAAATTAGGTATCACCTATACATTTCAAGAAACACAGATACAACATTTTAAATGCCTAATGTGAAGGTTATCTTGAATAGTTGAGAAGATAAACAAAATACTAGTTGGTTATACTGAAACAAATACTTAGCAGCAATTATTGAGGTCCAAGCACTATTTTGCAAAATTACATAAAACAGTAAACAGTTTATAGGTACTTTTTCAAGTCTATTAGGATTGCTAAAATTTTAATATGAAATGTCTGAAGATGTATGAAATTTGTTGCATGAAAGCCATTTAGCTGAAGGCAGTCATGTGATTGTAAAGATTATATTGTTAGAACTAGTTTGCCAAAGTTGCATGGACCTACCATGGTCATATCACAAGCTTGAAGAGGTCTGTGTGAGAACTTAATTAACATAGCAACAATGCAGTGACATACCAATGACAACTCAGCCAGAACACCATTCTATCTTGCTTTATTTCATGCTTTTAGTACGTTAATAAGGTCAGTCATGTCATTATCTGGTCAATTTCCTTAACATGTTCTTATTAAGTTCTCCCTATATCTTGCTTGGACCAAGTTCTCACCAGGCTTTTTTTTCTAACAAAAAAACCACATTCAAGTTACATGTCAATGGAGACAATACTACATCCTTATTGGTTTCAAGTTGTACTGTACAGTATATGTTCTTATTGAGTTCACCCAATGGGACTGGAACCAGTTTCTCAAATAAGGCAGCAAGCAAAGTAGAACTAACGTCACTTGATTTACTTCTCAATAAAATTCCAAAAGTTATAACTGCAGTTCTCGAAGTCTCAAATCAGGACGTAAATTAGAAGAGCTACATATTAATTTCAAAGAGCCTAGATAAAACTTACCACACCACAATAATGGAGGTAGGAGTTACATTTGCACTAGGGTTAAAGTTCTAAGTGTCTGAAATAGTAAATGAAGTTTGGCTTGAATAGTGAAATGATAAAACAAATCAATTAATTGTTAATTGGGAAACAAATACTTAGCAGTAATTATTGGAGTCTAAGCACCCCACCATCTTGCCAAATTACATAAAACAATTAAGAGCTTTTATATGAACATATTTTAAGTCTGTGGAGATTTCTCACAAATTTTAAATGAAATGTCTGAAATTCTGTAAAATGTTGATAAAAGCCATTTAGCTGACGACAGGAATGTAATTGTGAGGACTGAATTTCTAGAACCATGTAGGTTTTGCTTACTATGTAAATGATCAAGGAGAGTCATGGTTTTTAGGTGGATCCATCGTCAGTTTCATGAGTATCTTTTTTTTTTTTTTCAACAATATTTTTATTGATTTTAACAGGGATAAAACAGGGTAAACATGTAATATTTTAATACAGGTTTTATAATCCCCTTATAAACCCTATAACACCCACCCCGTCCCTCCCCGACTCCAAGCCAGTTTTACAAGCATAAGAAAGGCTAAACGCCAGGCATTGAGAGAAACCAAAAAAGAAAAAAGAATATGGAGCTGGAAGTTTTTTGGTTCTACGTGCAAAAAAAAAAAAATAAATAAAGAGGAATAAAAAGGGGAAAGAAAGCAAACAAACAAGTAATTAAATAAGACAGGAATCAAACTATAAATGTATATGAAAAAAGTGAAGGAAGGGCCCCCACACCTGTTGAAATTTAAAGTCTGAGTAATGAATTGTGTAGTGAATCTTCTCCAGGGACAGACAGGACATGATATCTCTGAGCCACTGGGCGTGAGTGGGTGACGTGGCATCCTTCCACTTGAATAAAAGAGAACGCCTGGCCAGGAGTGTCGCAAAAGATAACAATCTCTTTTTGGCTGGACTTAGACTCTTACCCTCTTCTCCAGTGACACCAAAAAGAGCAATCAGAGGGTCTGGTTCAAGATTGCAATTCAATATGAAGGACAGGGTCTTAAAAACATCCCTCCAGAATTTTTCCAAATTCGGGCATGTCCAGTACATATGAATAAGAGACGCCTCTCCACTTTTACATTTATTACAGCAAGGATCAATGTCAGGGTAGAAACGGGAGAGTTTAAGTTTGGAGAAATGAGCCCTGTGTACAACCTTAAACTGTAATAAAGAGTGGCGGGCACATAAGGAGGTTGAGTTGATAAGTTTAAGAATTGAATTCCAAGTATCATCTGATAGTGACAGATTTAAATCGTTCTCCCAAGCAGTTTTAATTTTACACAGAGGGGTGTGACTCGAAGCCATCAATCCACCATAAATAGTGGATATTAGGCCTTTACGCAGCGGGGACAAACAGAGGAGGTTATCTAGAATGTTTGCAGCAGGAGCCTCAGGGAAATTTGGTATTAAAGAGCGAATGAAGTGTCTTACTTGCAGATATCTGAAAAAATGAGAATTGGGTAAGTTAAACCTTTCGGAAAGCTGTTCAAATGATGCAAACTTATGGTCAACGAACAGGTCCTTGCAAAGCTTGATGCCCTTATTGTACCATTCCTGAAACACTGAGTCATGTAAAGAAGGTTGGAAGAGATGGTTAGAGACGATAGGACTGGACAGAGAAAAGCCCAGAAGGCCGCTGTGCTTTCTGAACTGAGCCCATACTCTCAAGGTATGCACCACTACTGAGTTATTGATTAATTTAATTGAGGGGATGGGGAGAGCAGATCCAAGGAGTGCAGAGACAGAGAGATTTTTGACAGACTTTATCTCCATTTCCACCCAGGCAGGCCGATTAGGTTGGTTATGAAAATATGACCAAAAGATGACAGATCGAATGTTTGCTGCCCAGTAGTAGAAACGAAAATTAGGTAGAGCCATGCCACCGTCTCTTTTAGATCTTTGGAGTAGGGACTTATTCAATCGTGGATGTTTACCTTTCCAAAGGTAAGAAGATATAATTGAGTCTAACGCGCCAAAGTAAGATTTGGGAATAAAAACAGGTACAGACTGAAAGAGATATAAAAATTTAGGGAGAATACTCATTTTAATGGCATTAATGCGGCCCACCAGGGACATGGACAGTGGTGACCATCGTCCCAAGTCCTTTCTTGTTTGGTTCAACAACCTAATAAAATTTTCTTTAAAGAGGTGTTTATGTTTCCTTGTGATTGTAATACCAAGATAGGTAAACTGATTTTTCACAATGTTGAATGGAAAATTGTGCATACCAGTTGTTACTGCTGTATTATCTAGCAGAAAAAGTTCACTTTTGTGCAAATTTAATTTATATCCTGAAAAATAGCTAAATTCCCTAAGCAATGACAGCACAGGTGGCAGAGAGGAGACTGGATTCGATAAAAAAAGTAGAAGATCATCTGCATAAAGGGAAACTTTATGTTCTTCTCCCTGCCTCCAAATCCCAGATATATCTCTACAGCTTCGGAATGCAATTGCTAGTGGCTCAATGGCGAGGTTAAAGAGCAATGGGCTAAGGGGACACCCCTGACGAGTTCCCCGCTGAAGACTGAATGGTTGAGACTGTTGAGCATTTGTCAGAACTGAGGCAGTGGGGCTTGAATATAATAATTTAACCCAAGTGATAAAACTTGGACCAAAATAAAATTTTCCTAAAGCCCTGAATAAATACTCCCATTCCACACGATCAAAAGCCTTTTCAGCATCCAAAGAAAGGACACACTCAGGGGTCTCCTCTGATGGTGTGTACAAGATATCCATAAGGCGTCGAATGTTAAAGTAAGAATAACGATTTTTAACAAAACCGGTCTGGTCCTCAGATATAATTGAGGGTAGAACATTCTCTAATCTACGAGCCAAGACTTTAGCAAGGATTTTAACATCCACATTAAGAAGAGAGATTGGTCTATATGAGGAGCACTCTGTTGGGTCCTTATCCTTCTTTGCTATGAGGGTGATGCGAGCCTCATTAAATGACGCAGGCATCTTACCTTGCTTGAAAGATTCAGATAGAACCAAAGCTAGTTGTGGTGCAAGGTATGAGGAGAATGATTTAAAAAACTCTGCAGGGAACCCGTCAGGACCCGGGGACTTACCAGATTGCAATGAGGAGATAGCTGAACTGATTTCCTCTTGTGATATGGGCTCTTCTAATCTTAATCTAGAATCAGGGGACAGTGTTGGGATATTTAGTTGAGTCAAGAAATTCTCAACTGCACTATGGTCCTTTGGGAACTCAGAAGTATATAATCGAGAATAAAAATTCCTGAATGCATCATTAATTTTAGAATGGTCCGTAGTGATGGTACCATCCTCCATCCGAATTTTTGTAATTTGTTGCTGTGCTCTAAATCCTTTTAACTGATTAGCTAAAAGTTTCCCAGATTTGTCACCATGAATGTAAAATTGGCTCCTACTCTTTAATAATTGCCGTTCAATTACATGCGTTGAAATAAGTTCAAACTTAGTTTGCACTTCTACGCGTTTTTTATAGAGATCGGGGTTTTTAAATAGAGCATACTGCTGGTCAATTTCTTTAATTTGGTTGGTCAAATCTTTTCGTTCTTTATATGCCTTCCTTTTCATATTTGCAGTGTATGAAATTATCTGTCCCCTGAGGTAGGCTTTCAGAGCATCCCAAACAACCAAACGTGACACTTCAGGTGTTTCATTTGTGGTGAAGAAAAAAACGATCTGGTCTTCCATAAATTTTACAAAATCGTCCTCCATCAGCAACGATGAATTAAAGCGCCAATGTTTAGTAACTTGAGGGAGATCGGGGAGTTTTATAGACATAACAACTGGAGCATGATCTGATATCACAATGCTCTGATAAGCACAAGAAGTAACCATTGGGATCAGTTGATTATCTATAAAGAAATAATCAATTCTGGAGAAAGTATGATGAACATGTGAGAAAAAGGAGTATTCTCTCTTTTTTGGATTAAGGAAGCGCCATATGTCAGAGATACCAAAGCTGCAGAGATAGGACTGAAGTAGCGTGGCGGATTTACTCAGAGGTATAGGATTGGGAGATGACCTGTCAAGTGATGGATCTAAACAGCAGTTAAAGTCTCCCCCTAATATGAGAGAGTATGAGCTCAGATCAGGCAGAAGAGAAAAAAAATGTTCAAAGAAGGAGACATCGTCATAATTAGGGGCATATAAATTAGCCAACACTACATTAGTATTAAATAACTTCCCTGAAACAATGATATAACGACCTTGTATATCCGTAATAACATTATGATGCTCAAAAGAGATGTTTGGGTTAATGAGAATTGAGACACCCCTAGCTTTGGCCTGAAAGGTTGAGTGATAGTGCTGCCCACCCCAGCGAGACATAAGGCGAGAATTATCAGAACTGCGAATGTGAGTTTCTTGTAAAAATGCGATTGCAGTGTTAAGTTGTTTAAGGTGTGAGAGCACCTTCCTTCTCTTCACCGGATGGTTTAAACCCTTAACATTCCAGCTCACAAAGTTTAAAGAACTATTCATTCTCCCTGAGAGAAAATGCAGGTAGATAAACATGAATAAGATGCCTGACGTCAGCCTTAAAGTGTAAAACACAGAACAACGTGTTAAAAATACACAGTATACAAAGAACTAACACAATACTGGCTTTGGAGATCCCCCACCCCTGCCCCCCACACCCCTGCCCCCCACACCCCTGCCCCACGCACCCCTCCCCCACACACCCCACTACACCCCAACAAACAAAGATAGCTGCTAACAAACACAGCAGCAAGCTCTTCCATTCCTCCATCTTCCACCCAACAAATCCTCCTGCCGCTAACCACCCCATCTTCTGCTCCGACACAATTTACAGAAACTAATAATTAAATATATAAATAAAACATTTCAACACTCCAATACTGAAATCTCTCAATGAGAGAAAAACACACCACCACCACCCCTCCCCCCACGTCACATTGTAACTCTAAATATACAAACATGTAAATCACACGTGATTAAAAATAGAAAAAATAGTAATATAAAAATAATAATAATAACCCCTTCACAGGTTTAACACAACACTCTTACCGGGAAAGACGTAAACATGGCCAGATTTTAGGTTAAAAATGGTACTTTCCTGAGAACTGTAGTATTGCGTATTAAAATAATAATAATAATATAGTGCACTACGCAGTTTTCGGCAGACTGTCTATGTGTTTCTGCGCCTCTTCTACCGAGCGGAGCCACTTCTTCTGTCCGGTAGACAGAGTGATCCGGAGCCGCGCTGGATACAGCAGAGAAGGCCGGAGACCACGGCTGTATAACTCGCTCATTACTCCTCTATACTCGGCTCGCTGGTTTAAAACTTCGGGAGTGTAGTCTTCCACTATGCGGAGCTGCTGACCGCGGTATTCCAGCTTCCCTCTCCGCCGAGCCTCCCGAATCAGAAGGTCTTTCACCTGGCTCCGGTGCACGCGGAGAATGATGGGCCGAGGTCTCTGTCCTGAAGCGGGTTTAGATGCAGGTATTCGGTGGGCTCGGTCAATCTCCGGCGGGGAAGGCAGCGTCTCAGTCCCAAACACCTCGCACAGAAACTTGGAGAAGAACTCGGTAGGGAGTCCACCTTCAGTACCTTCCGGGAGACCCAGAACACGCAGGTTTTGTCTCCTGCTCCGGCCTTCTAAGTCTACAACCTTGGACGTTAACTTTAAGTTGTTTTCCCGAAGTCCGGAGCAGATGTTCTCCAGCTCCGTCACACGCTGACTCAGGTCGTCTGTAGCGAGTTCTAATGACGGTAAGCGCTGTCCATGGTCCGCTACTTGGGCCTGAATCTGGTCCAGTTTAATTTCTAATAAACTAAACGAGGATTTAAACTCCGCCGCTAACGCATCACGATGTTGCTCTAACAGCGCAGAGATAGCCTCGACTGTTAGAGGGGTCGCAGAGTCGTCTTTTTTCACGGCTTTAACACTCCTGGTAGCCATCGCAAATGAAAAAACATATAACCGTGGGGTAGAGTATAAAGTTATTGTCAACTAAGATTTTAATTTAACATTTAGAGACGAATAAGGGAGTGAAGAAATTCGAAACTGTCGGAGCACCTAACCAACACGTCCTACTCCATGTGGCTGCTAACCGGAAGTCCCTCATGAGTATCTTTAAGACCATATGGCATCTTCAGCAGCAATGCAGCCCACCTACAGTAGCTCCTAGTAATCCTCCAAGGGACCTCTTAACTTACTTTCTCACTCACTGTCTGCTTTCAGTTATTCGTGTGTAGGAGGGCAGAGATGTACAAGGCCTGCTTGGGGTAACTGTCCTGTCATTTGAGCAATTTGCTGAAAAACATCCAATCTTAACAGCTTATTCACTAATGAACCTGGCTACAGACAGTCAATGTTTGTTGCAGATTAATTCCCAAAACTGTTCAAGTGATTGCAGTCACAGGCCATCACAGAAAAACTGGTGGTGTAAATGCAGTTAAAAGCTTCCTTTTTGTGAATATTAATTAGAAGCATCCTTCTAGTGAATGAGTCTCCATGAAGAAAGAACACAACAGAAGAGGGCATCGGGATGGATCCAGAGATCAGAAAGGATCAGGACCACGAGCCACACGATAGAGAAAGCCAGAGAGAAAGGAAGAGAGGGAGGGAGCGAGAGAGAGAGTTGATGTTGACACACACATGCGTGCATGCAAGTGTATGTGCTACAGTATGCAGCATAATCTCCTATGAAGGGCCCAGACTTTCAGGCATCCTAATGACAACAGCTTCCAACCTGTGTGCTCAGTTTCATGACTTTTTAAGCACCAAAAAAGACCTCCAAAAAGGCTTGGATGTTTGAAATAATATATAAATGGATAAATTAATAAATAATAATACTAATAATCATCCTTAGAAGAATAAGAGGGCCCTTTACACTTTATGATGTAATAGGGCTGATGTCATAGTGCTTGGCTCTAAAATGTAAACAGTCAACAAACCGAGTCTTAGACAAACTAATAATAATATAAAACTAAAATAATTATTATAAATAACTCTATATATAAATAACCTACATATAGGGGAAATTTGCTTATACCACACTAATATAACCCTGTGGCATGTGGTGTATTTTTTCCAGTTAGAACACTAGCAGTGTCATTCTGTGTGTCTCCACTGATCAGACAGGTTGGTTATCGGACAACTGTCACTGGTTATAAATAGCTACGACACCAACACAGTGGGAATGTTACTGTGTTGCCAATGACGTTGGGGCTCTGCTTAGGTTCAGAAAAGCATCTATGGATAGCTTGCCAAAACCCTGTTCTTGGAACTAACGCATATGTTCCTTGTTAATTACTCTTGGGCGGACATAACCATGACAACGCATGTAAAGTTTTGTGAGTCAAGTATGATAGGTGTGTGTTAAATAATGTAAAATATTGTTCTAAATAGCTATGACCAACTCTTATAAAGCCTTTTTCAGATATAACAGCCTCTCCTACCAGAACCCACATTCAATATATCGTGATGATTATAGTAATGATTAGTATGACCTTAAGACATCTGACTCCATAAAGTAGGGGTCACTAACAGGCGTACCGTGATCCGGGTCTGGACCCAGACGGGTCATTCATAATAATCATGTGGCTTTCTATTCTGACTCTTTCTGTCTCAAGCACGTTATTAGTGCTCTTTACTTTAAAAGCCTTTAACTTTCATAAAACCACACATCCTAAAGCATTTTGAAATTAAATTTAAAAATTGACCGATCGATTTATGGGTCATGTTGTTGGAGCCACAAAAGCCCTAAGACCAATTGTTCTGTGTCAAGTTGTAGCAACATAGCAGTAGGCCCTAAACCGAACCCTCTGCAACACCAAACTTAGCTTGGGAACATGCAGAATAGTCACCACTTAAATCTACAAACTGATAACGATCAGCCAAATAGGACTTGAGCCAAGAGAGGACTATTTCAATAATTTCTACTATATTTTCTAATCTATGAAGGAGAATACTATAATCAATAGTGTCAAAAGCTGCACAAGGTCAAGTAGCACAAACAAAGAGAGGCAATCCTGATCAGAGGCCAGTAGGAGGTAATTTACGTACTACTTTAACCAGCGCCGTCTCTGTGCTGTGACGAGGCCTAAATCCTGACTGATACATTCTGTGTGTTATTCTTATGTAGATATGAACATACCTGCTGCACTACTACGTTTTGTAGAATCTTAGAGATCCCCTTCTGATATCAAGCCTCCTATAAAGGAGGCTTGATATCACAGTGTAGTTGGACAGCAGACAGGGGTCATGGTCTGTTTATTTTTTTTAATTAGTGAATTAATAACTCCTTGTTTAAAAGATTTTGTAACATGTCCACTGCTGAGTGAAGAGTTAACAGTTTTTAACAGGGGTTCTGAAATTGCTGGTACTATTTGTTTGGGAAAATATGTCGGTATAGGATCAAGTACACAAGTTGATTTTGCAGAAGAGATCAGTGAAATGGGTTCACTCGAAGGGGAGTCAAATATTCTAGGTGCTGATCTGATATGGTTAGCTGATCTTTTGCTTCAAGTCTTATTAAATCTTTTTCTTTCAGAGCATGATTTTTACTGAATAGGTTCACCACTGCATGTAACCGATCTGGAGATTTCTGTAGTAGACATATTCCTGGTTAATTTTGCTACAGTATTAACTAAGAATCTAAAATAATTTTTCTTATTTTCTATAAGAGTGGAGAGATACGTTGATCTAGCAACACTCAGAGCTTTTTTTAAGATGCTTTCCTTTCATGTTATTTAAAATACTAACAATTTAGTTAGACACCATATAAGTTAAAATTTTCGAACTGTCTGTTTTAAATTGCATGTGTTTAATTCATTCATTCATCTTCTATACCACTTTATCCTGTATTTAAAAGGGTCACGGGAACCTGGAGCCAGGAGACTCAGGGCACGAGGCAGGGTACACCCTGTACAGCGTGCCAATCCATCACAGAGCACACACACACTATGGTCAATTTAGGAACGCCAATTAGCCTAATCTGCATGTCTTTGGACTGTGGGAGGAAACCGGAGTACCCGGAGGAAACCCACCAAGCACGGGGAGAACATGCAAACTCCATGCACACAGAGACAGGAATTGAGCCTGGCCGGGATCGAACCCGGACCCTGGAGGTGCAAGGCGACAGTGCTAACCACTACACCACCGTGCCGTTTGTTTAATTCATTTGTGTGTTTAATCCTGGTTTCTGTTAAACACAGTATATCAAGTGCTGATCTGTGATAGTTTCAATAACAGTAGGCACTTTAAATTTGAGAGATCTAATATTTATCAAGAATTTATCTGATTAACTAGGCCTGTTCTGTGATTATGAGCTATATTGCAAGAAATGAGAGCAGCACCTTCCCCTAACAGGCCAACTTTACCCTCAAACGTACTCCAATTATCTATAAAACCCACATTGTTTTTGGAGCAACCATAATCTGCTGTACGCTATGTTGCCATGTCGCATTGAGATGGGACCAGAGCATACTATAGCATTGGACTCTTACCTCTGTAAAGTTATTCTTGCTAACCTCTGACTGAAAAAGGCATATGCCATTAGCTCCAGCATGTATCACTATCTTTGAGAGCTTATGCTGGCCTAAGGCCCTGAGATTACATGCAATGTTCAATGGCCTGACTCAAGGGATGCACCTACAGTAACCACTGCCGCTAATGCCCCTTAAGGCCTAGATAATTTCACAAGCCTCAGTATAGAGTCTTCAGAGCCCTTTCAGGTTTCTCAGCAGGTGCTTCACTGAGGAGAGCAAACCTGATGAGGTAGGCCAGAGGAGATGTCCTCCGGTCGGCTAGCCTTAGGGTGAGCTTTGACTGAGCGATTATGCAGCTGAGTCATTAGCCACTCACTCCGCTGTGAGGGATGCCAGAGCTTTGAAAATTTTCAATTTCATATGTAGGATGAAATACAGTCATTAACTGAAACAGAACCCTCTGTGTAGGAGGCTTAAACCTCTGTAAGGGACACCCAAACTGATACATTGGTGAGGATGACGAAGACATTTTCATGTCACAGGACATGCAGTACACTATGGCAAGACTGAGCACAGCAACAATATACAAGTTAGTTATACTGCATCAGCAAAGTTTCTCCCAGGCAACGATTTCATAGTAGAATGGAGTTTTAATATATTTAAGAATACAGGTCCTTCTCAAAAAATTTGCATATTGTGATAAAGTTCATTATTGTCTGTAATGTACTGAAAACTGCATCAGCAAAGTCTCTCCCAGGCAACGATTTCATAGTAGAATGGAGTTTTAATATATTTAAGAATACAGGTCCTTCTCAAAAAATTAGCATATTGTGATAAAGTTCATTATTGTCTGTAATGTACTGAAAAACATTAGACTTTCATATATTTTATATTCATTACACACAACTGAAGTAGTTCAAACCTTTTATTGTTTTAATATTGATGATTGTGGCATACAGCTCATGAAAATCCCTATCTAAAAATAATTTGCATATTTCATCCGACCAATAAAAGAAAAGTGTTTTTAATACAAAAAAAAGTCAACCTTCAAATAATTATGCTCAGTTATGCACTCAATACTTGGTCGGGAATCCTTTTGCAGATTCTTGTGTCTCTCAACTTTCTCTTCACAATATCCCACAGATTCTCTATGGGGTTCAGGTCAGGAGAGTTGGCAGGCCAATTGAGCACAGTAATACCATGGTCAGTAAACCATTTACCAGTGGTTTTGGCACTGTGAGCAGGTGCCAGGTCGTGCTGAAAAATGAAATCTTCATCTCCATAAAGCTTTTCAGCAGATGGAAGCATGAAGTGCTCCAAAATCTCCTGATAGCTAGCTGCATTGACCCTGCCCTTGATAAAACACAGTGGACCAACACCAGCAGCTGACATGGGTACTTGACACTGGACTTCAGGCATTTTGGCATTTCCCTCTCCCCAGTCTTCCTCCAGACTCTGGCACCTTGATTTCCTAATGACATGCAAAATTTGCAACCTGTAGCCCATTTCCTGCACACGCCTGTACACGGTGGCTCTGGATGTTTCTACTCCAGACTCAGTCCACTGCTTCCGCAGGTCCCCCAAGGTCTGGAATCGGTCCTTCTCCACAATCTTCCTCAGGGCCCGGTCACCTCTTCTTGTTGTGCAGCGTTTTCTGCCACACTTTTTCCTTCCCACAGACTTCCCACTGAGGTGCCTTGATTCAGCACTCTGGGAACAGCCTATTCGTTAAGAAATTTCTTTCTGTGTCTTACCCTCTTGCTTGAGGGTGTCAATGATGGCCTTCTGGACAGCAGTCAGGTCGGCAGTCTTACCCATGATTGCGGTTATGAGTAATGAACCAGGCTGGGAGTTTTTAAAAGCCTCGTTAATCTTTTGCAGGTATTTAGAGTTAATTAGTTGATTCAGATGATTAGGTTAATAGCTCGAAATGCAACCATGGGGGGGCGCAATCCAGTGTCTTCTTGTGCCAGTCCCAAGTCTGGATAAATGCAGAGGGTTGTGTCAGGAAGGGCATCCGACGTAAAACATTTGCCAAATCAATGATGCGAATTAGAAATATCATTTCCATACCGGATCGGTCGCGGCCCGGGTTAACAACGACTGCCACCGGTGCTGTTGACTTACAGGGTGCCGGTGGAAATTGGGCTACTGTTGGTCGAAGAAGGAGAGGAGGAAGGCGTGTTCGAAAGCAGAGAGAGAAGAGGAAAGGCAAGAGTTTAGGAGTGAAAGTAGGGACCTTGAATGTTGGGACCATGACAGGGAAGGGAACAGAGTTGGTTGATATGATACAGAGGAGGAAGGTAGATATACTGTGTGTCCAGGAGACCAGGTGGAAAGGTAGCAAAGCTAGAAGCTTAGGATCAGGGTTCAAGTTGTTTTACCATGGTGTGGATAGGAAAAGAAATGGAGTAGGAGTTATCCTGAAAGAGGAGTTTGTAAGGAATGTCCTAGAGGTGAAGAGAGTATCAGATAGGGTGATGAGTCTGAAGCTGGATATTGAAGGGATAATGTTCAATGTTGTTAGTGGTTATGCTCCACAGGTAGGATGTGTGTTAGAAGAGAAGGAGAAATTCAGGAGTGAGTTAGATGAAGTGATGCAGAGCATCCCCAGAGGTGAGAGAGTGGTGATTGGTGCAGACTTCAATGGACATGTTGGGGAAGGGAACAGAGGTGATGAAAATGTGATGGGCAGGTTTGGTCTTCAGGACAGGAATGTAGAAGGACAGATGGTGGTGGACTTTGCAAAGAGGATGGAAATGGCAGTAGTAAATACTTTCTTCCAGAAGAGGCAGGAACATAGGGTGACATATAAGAGTGGAGGCAGAAACACTCAGGTGGACTACATCTTGTGTCGACGTTGTAATCTGAAAGAGATTAGTGACTGCAAAGTGTTGTTTGGGGAGAGTGTAGCCAGACAACACAGAATGGTGGTGTGTAAAATAACCCTGGTGGTGAGGAAGGTGAAGAGGACAAAGGCAGAGAAGAGGACAAAGTGGTGGAAGCTGAGAAAGGAAGAATGTTGTGTAGTCTTTAGGGAGGAGTTGAGACAAGCTATGGGTGGTCAGGAGGTGCTTTCAGTTGATTGGACAAATACAGCCAATGTGATCAGGGAGACAGGTAAGAGGATACTTGGTGTATCATCAGGTAAGGGAAAAGGAGACAAGGAGACTTGGTGGTGGAATGAGGAAGTCCAGGAGTGTATACAGGGAAAGAGGCTAGCTAGGAAGAAGTGGGACTCTGAGAGGACTGAAGAGAGTAGACAGGAGTACAGGGAGATGCACCGTAAGGTGAAGGTAGAAGTGGCAAAGGCCAAACAAAGAGCATATGAGGACTTGTATGCTAGGCTGGACAGTAAGGAGGGAGAGGTGGATCTGTACAGGTTGGCGAGGCAAAGAGATAGAGATGGGAAGGATGTGCAGCAGGTTAGAGTGATTAAAGATAGAGATGGAAATGTACTGACAGATGCCAGGAGGGTGATGGGAAGATGGAAGGAGTACTTTGAGGAGTTGATGAATGAGGAAAACAAAAGAGAACAAAGAGTAGAAGAGGTGACTGTTGTGGAGCAGGAAGTAGCAAATATTAGTAAAAGTGAGGTGAGAAGGCCGTTGAAGAGGATGAAGAGTGGAAAGGCTGTTGGTCCTGATGACATACCTGTGGAGGTATGGAAGTGCTTAGGAGAGGTGGCAGTAGAGTTTCTGACTAGTTTGTTTAACGAGATCTTGGAGAGTGAGAGGATTCCAGAGGAATGGAGGAGAAGTGTATTGGTGCCGATTTTTAAGAACAAGGGAGATGTGCAGAGCTGTGGCAATTACAGAGGTATAAAGCTAATGAGCCATACAATGAAGCTGTGGGAAAGAGTAGTGGAAGCTAGGTTAAGGGCAGAGGTGAGAATTTGTGAGCAGCAATATGGTTTTATGCCTAGAAAGAGTACATCAGATGCAGTATTTGCTTTGAGGATGCTGATGGAGAAGTACAGAGACGGTAATAAAGAGTTGCATTGTGTCTTTGTAGATTTAGAGAAAGCGTACGACAGGGTGCCTAGAGAGGAGCTGTGGTGTTGTATGAGGAAGTCTGGAGTGGCAGAGAAGTATGTTAGAGTGGTGCAGGACATGTACGAGAGTTGTAAGACAGTGGTGAGATGTGCTGCAGGTGTGACAGAAAAGTTCAAGGTGGAGGTGGGTCTGCATCAAGGATCGGCTCTAAGCCCCTTTTTGTTTGCTCTAGTGATGGACAGGATGACAGATGAAGTTAGACAGGAGTCTCCATGGTCTATGATGTTTGCAGATGACATTGTGCCTTGTAGCGAGAGCAGGGAACAGGTGGAGGAAAATTTGGAGAGGTGGAGGTATGCTCTGGAAAGCAGAGGAATGAAGGTTAGCCGCAGCAAGACGGAATACATGTGTGTGAATGAGAGGGACCCAAGAGGAACAGTGAGGCTACAGGGAGCAGTGGTAAAGAAGGTGCAAGATTTTAAGTACTTAGGGTCAACGGTCGAGAGCAACGGAGAGTGTTCAAAGGAGGTGAAGAGACGAGTACAGGCAGGTTGGAATGGGTGGAGAAAAGTGTCAGGTGTGTTGTGCGATAAAAGAGCATCAGCAAGAATGAAAGGAAAGGTGTACAGGACAGTGGTGAGACCAGCAATGCTCTACGGCTTAGAGACAGTGGCACTGAAGAAAAGACAGGAGGCAGAGCTAGAGGTAGCAGAGCTGAAGATGTTGAGGTTCTCTTTGGGAGTGACAACCCATCAGAGGGACAACCCATGTGAGATGTTTTGGAGATAAAGTCAGAGAGGCCAGATTGAGGTGGTTTGGACATGTTCAGAGGAGAGATTGTGAATATATCGGTAGAAGGATGCTAAGGTTGGAACTGCCAGGCAGGAGGTCTAGAGGAAGACCAAAGAGGAGATTTATGGATGCAGTGAGAGAGGACATGAAGTTAGTTGGTGTGAGAGAAGAGGATGCAGAGGATAGGGTTAGATGGAGGCAGATGATTCGCTGTGGCGACCCCTGAAAGGGAACAGCCGAAAGACAAAGAAGAAGGTTAATAACTCGTTTAGAGAACCTTTTCATGATATGCAAATTTTTTGAGATTGGTCATGATATGCTAATTTGGGATTTTGGGTTTTCATGAGCTGTATGCCACAATCATCAATTTTAAAACAATAAAAGGCTTGAACTACTTCAGTTGTGTGTAATGAATCTAAAATATATGAAAGTCTAATGTTTATCAGTACATTACAGAAAACAATGAACTTTATCACAATATGCTAATTTTTTGAGAAGGACCTGTATATAAGAAGCACAAAGAAATGGGCAATTTTGAGGACTATAGATGCAGTGGTTGGCCAAGGAATAATGCAGCAGATGAAAGGCACATCATGCTCCCTTCAGCAGTGCCAAGGAGTCCTGAAAGTGGTGGTTTGGCCCCACAGAAGCCTGAGCTTCAGTCTCTTACATAAGAGATTACATAAAAAGACAAAGGGATTTGAGGTAACCTACATACAATGGGGCAAAAAGCCACCAATTGTGCAAGTTCTCCCACTTAAAAAGATGTGAGAGGCCTGTAATTGTCATCATAGGTATACCTCAACTATGGGAGACAAAATAAGAAGAAAAAAAATCCAAAAAATCACATTGTAGGATTTTTAAAGAATTTATTTGCAAATTATGGTGGAAAATAAGTATTTGGTCAATAACAAAATTTTATCTCAGATTTCTGATCTTTCAGACAGGTTTCTGTTTTTGAAATAATTTCTATTACTACTAAGGCACTGTCATGTTAAAAGTATATTCGTTAGTTTTGTGAAATCCAGGAATTCTGCACATTTCAAGAGTTTAGCAAATCTTTGTTGTTATATTTGTGTACAGTGAAATTTTGCTCATAAACACAGCAATATGTAGTATTTACAGCAAAACAAGAACTTCATAAAAAATTATTTTTTTAATTTCGTTTATGAATTGACAAATAGTGCAGGTTTCTGTAGGTTTTCTTTTAACCATACTTTGATTAAAAGCACACATTTATTTTTTGTTAAGTATGAATTTTGTATGATTTTGCAAAAAGTCCATCTCCCACCCTTTTGTAACAATGGATATATCACCTGTGTTTGTGGTAACTGAAGTATGCAATTTAGTATCAGTAATATGGTAATTGAGATTTGTTTCTGAGTGAGTGACTGCAAATTTGGTAGAGGAAAAATTGTTGAGGTTTTTGCAAACATTTACATTACATTTAGGCATTTGGCAGATGCTCTTATCTAGAGCGACTTACATTCTTATCTCATTACACATCTGAGCAGTTGAGGGTTAAGGGCCTTGCTCAAGGGCCCAACAGTGGCAACCTGGTGGTTGTGGGATTTGAACCTGGGATCTTCTGAACCGTAGTCCAATGCCTTAACCACTGAGCTACCCCTGGTCCGTAAACAAAACCTTTAGTTTTCAATGAACCAATGAATCAGCCATCAAACCTTCTTAAAGAAAGATATATAGAAGTTTTCAAATTAAATGTTTTGTTATAGCAACATTTTTAGCCCATTGTAAAATATTTAGCCAAATATAACATTTATTACTTTTTGCTATCAAAATGTTCAAATAAACATAGGGGAGGCCAAAGGTAAATAAATACCAATAAGTAGGTAGAGATTAGCATTAATGTTTTAAATGTTCCCATTTTAAAATACTGAGTATACTAAAGTGATTTGTTTAAAATGTATTTGATTTATGCACCACTGAAAACATATCTACGTACTTTATAATCCACAGGTTCCTCTCCCCAAAGCTCTGGAATCAACTGAAACCAGTCTTTTATGATGACAACATGCTTTAAGAATGACTGCTCACATGTACCTGTAGCTGACATGGGCTTAATCGGATCCTGCTGTACAAGCCATGAACTGCCATCATTTTACATTTAATGCTGTTTTGAGCACAATGAAGCTGATCTGTCAATCATTCATTAGCATCATGTTACCTGCATGAAATCCACACTTAACATCCTGTTTATATTTTTATACATTTCCCTTATATACATTTATTTAGTAATTTCTTTGCTCACTCTCACTGTTGTCTTTTATTTAAAAAAGTATGAATATGAAATGAATATGACTTTAATTACAATTTATTTAATTTCTTAAGTTCTTTAGGATAATTTGGATATGAACTTAGGATATGATTTAAAATATACATTATAATGTGTAACATCTACTTTTGCTTACTGAAATGTTTATCCATCTGATGCTGTGTTTACATCCAGACACCAAAGAAAATTGTTTTAAAATATGCTTCAATATATTTTAAAAACTGGAACATTGCTCCCAATGTTTTAAAACTTTGGCTTTGCACTATGGCACATTTATATGTATAGTAATATGAAGAGAGATAATATTTTATTATACACAAAAGTATCCACTGTTTTATCTTGCCAGAACTGCTGTCTTCTTTGGTCAAAAAAAAATTGCGATTAATTTAGCATTTGTTCAAAAATTCAATCAAAGTATCTGCAAGCATACAGCATGTGGATGTTATTATGCCACAACATGGAACATATACATGTTGCAAGAATTTTGCCAGTCTTCCTGTTTGCCCTGCCTGATACATTTATGGATTCTCCCCTACTATTACAATGCAGATCCAGATTTCAGCGTTCCCTTTTCAATTCAGTATCATTGCTATATTGACATCATTCTGACTATATGTGCTTACACTGTAAGAGACCCACTAAAAAGGTTTGGTTATTAACTTTATATCCGGTTGCCAGTTGGGGGCACAGTGACTGTACTGTGGGCGTATGCCCTGCCACTTATCTATTTATACATTTGATTCTGTAGTTTGAATTTATACAGTACCACACTCCCTTATTACAATGACGGCACATATTAATTGACAGTCTCTTGGAAGAAAGTTTAAGATTTAAAATATTTAGTATGACGGATATTTTGACATGCTAATAAAAATATGATTGATACTGTATGTGCATGTGCCTATGCCCCATCATTTAACACACGTTATGTTTAATACACATGTTATGTTTAATACACATTGCATCATGTATTGCACATTATGGTATATGCACATTAACAATGGACAATGTCACAAAACAGCATTACAGACATAAAAAATAGATAAAATGTATACATTTATAGCTTTATCGACTTATTAATCACTTTTTTTAATTCACAAAATTACAAAATAGCTTATGGCATTTTCAGTCCTAAAATGATGACAGCAATTGCAAATGTATGTCATCGTATAGTGTTTATCAAAAATGCTGTCCAAAGCCATCTTCATGGTTTCCAAGTGGAACATAGTCTCGTATCTTTAGGCAGAAAGGAATGGAGCCATCAGAAGCACTTCTAGAGAGCAGAAGGGGTCAGGATCACTGGTATCTCAGGAATGCCATCTGTAGCTCGAGAGACTGAAAGTTAGGCGTGCTCACTGACACATAAATACTGTATGAAGTCAGATAGGGTTCATAATTCACAAAGAAATGTCAAATGATTCTCAAAAGTATTTAGTAATCTCAGTCTCAATCTCAATCTCTTTATCTCAGTCGGTGATCCCCACATGCTTCAAAGAGTCCATCATTGTTCCTGTTCCAAAGAAACCACATCCTGCTTCTCTCAATGACTATCGCCCTGTAGCCCTCACCTCAGTAGTGATGAAGTGCTTTGAACACCTTATCAGAGACTTCATCATTTCTTCACTACCCGACACACTGGACCCACTACAGTTTGCATACCGTCAGAACCGCTCCACAGACGATGCAATCTCTCATCTCCTCCACACATCACTCACTCACCTGGACACTAGGAAAGGGAATTATGTTAAAATGCTCTTCATCGACTACAGCTCTGCTTTTAATACCATAATTCCCTCCACACTCACCACCAAGCTGGAGCACCTGGGACTGAGCTCATCTATATGTCAGTGGATCTCCAATTTTCTGACTGGCAGACCACAGGCAGTAAGGATGGGCGGACATGTCTCAGCTACACTCACTCTCAGCACTGGAGCCCCCCAGGGTTGTGTTCTGAGCCCCCTGCTGTACTCTTTGTACACCCACGACTGCGTGGCCACTACCAACTCCACCTCCATCATCAAGTTTGCTGACGACACCGTCGTGGTCGGACTGATCACCAACAATGATGAGTCGGACTACCTAGAGGAGATTGGAAATCTGGAGAACTGGTGCCAGAGGAACAATCTCCTCCTGAACGTCAGTAAGACAAAGGAGCTGATAGTGGACTTTAGTACAAAGCAGGAGAGGAACTACCAGACCCCCGTCATCAACAGGAGCCCAGTGGAGAGAGTGGACAGCTTCAGATACCTCGGTGTTCACATCACGCAGGACCTGTCATGGTCCTGTCACATCAACACCGTGGTGAAAAAAGCCCGGCAGCGTCTCTACCACCTCAGACGCTTGAGAGACTTTAGACTGCCCTCCAAGGTGCTCAGGAACTTCTACTCCTGCACCATAGAGAGCATCCTGACGGGAAACATCACGACCTGGTTCGGGAACAGCACCATGCAGGACAGACGTCGCTTGAAACATCCGGGATGAATTGACACATCTAAGATGAGATCATCGTGCTAATTACGCTCTGGCTAAATCGGTTCTTCCAGCACACCTGTTGTTGATGATTAGTCTGGCCGGATTGAGTTGTCTAGGATTATTGCGCGTTCGTGCGTTGGTTTAAAAGGCGATATGCATCGACAGTAGAAACACTGATCACAAGCCCTTTGATTGGTTGACGAAATGACAAAAAGAACAAGCTAATTTTTTTTTGTAACACCTGCGCTGAAATGCCCCCCCCCCCCCCCACGTGTTATGCGCTGAAATGCTTCCCTGCCATGGATCCCCCCCTCCCACCACACACACATAATCACTATCAAATATTATATTAGAACATAATATGCACATATGTTTTACAAATTACATGAGACAATAAAATAAGAAATATGAAAAAAATATGTTGTATATGGAAAAATTGAAATATGAATATTTTTTTTTTAAACATGTATACTTTTATATTGTTTACTTTATAATAAAATTAGTTTTGTCCAATTTTTCATTATAAAAAAATAATTTTTATTATACATATCTCTCTCTCTCTCTCTCTCTATATATATATATATATATATATATATATATATATATATATCATATATATCATATATCTATATTTGCATATTTATAACGAACCCCTGAAAAATAAATGTGTTACAAAATAAACATTATACAAGAATTTTAATTAATGGTCTTGAGGGCTGTCTCGTGCCTAGAGTTTATTATAATAATAGAAAACCTATGAATTTATGTTCTAATATAATATTTGATATCAATTATATATATATATATATATATATATATATATATATATATATATATATATATATATTATGGCAAGACGTATATATGCATGCAAGATACTTTTCTTTCCCCACGTGAGTCAGTCCACGTCAGCGCTCTTTAACCAATCAGATGTGACCTCACCATTTCAACCAATCATAACCCGGCAGGAGCGCAGCCTTGATCCTGTTTACATGAAATAAACCTGCTACCGAGCAGGTTCAAGCTTACGGACATGTTGCTATGACAACAAGTGCGAGATGAGCATCGGAGAACGAAACAATCCAAGATCAGGACAAATCCACAACAATCAAATCCAGCTAACTGAGTTAGCGACGTACGAAGAACACCCCCCAGCTCTCTTCTCTCCAATCCACTCTAAAACAACAGTCTCCTATTTCCCTTTGGAAAAACAAATTAATCCATGAACTACAGTGTAGGGCGGGGCTTTACGTAGGGGTCTGTCAGACAACTATGAAAGGATAACAGTAGCAAAACCCGAGAGCTTGCAAATTTGAATGTGAGAACTTGTAAAATTAATAGATGTATCTTCATTCATTCATTCATTTTCTGTACCACTTTATCCTTATATACAGGGTCGCGGGGGCCTGGAGCCTATCCCAGGAAACTTAGGGCACAAGGCGGGGTACACCCTGGACAGGGTGCCAATCAATAGTTGTATCTGTAAGTTGAAATTTATACTCACAGCTCTGATGTGTACACCTGTGTTTTGAATTCGAAGTTGCAGATTAATAGTGACAAATGTGTAAAGTGTCACTCACATGAATAAAATGACAGGTGCAATTGTGTACTACACATTTATCTTTGCGCTTTATTTCAGTTTCGCTTTACAACCACAAGTCGGCACTCACAACCTCTCAGATCTGGCAGTACAACCGCAAATCCCAGCGCTCTGACTTTTGCTACTCAGTTGTGCACTTGTAAACACGAATTTGAGAGCGCAGAGTCGGGGGCGGGGCTGGGAATGAAGTAATTTTATTGGTCGATGCCTCACCAATGAACAACGCCAGCCAATGAAGTGGGACGTTTTGTGCGCGATGACGTCACAGCCTACGCAGAGCAACTCGCGCCGTTTCGGTGCTGTAGTTCATTGGTAGTATTGTAGTGTTGGATTTTGTTTTCCCTTAATAATAAAAAATTTATTTGCTCTCAAATAAACCCCACCTATTGGGGCAATAAGGCATATTTAAAGAAATTTTCAGCATTATTTATGATTTTCTACTGCTGAGTAATTTTTTAACAACTCAGTAAACTGTTCTTTGTTGACAGAGTAAATGGGGAGGATGTCTTTCATGATATATAATACCACTGCATTCCCCGTTTATGAAATGACAGCAAATCAACATGGCTGCGCACAGACAAAGTAAACACCTTACCTTTAAATGACTTGTACGGTATATACAAATATAAGCATTAAATTAATCAGCATGCAGGCATGTTTGTTTGTTAAATCTAACATTATCTCTTTGAAAAAAATATATACACTTCACTCACCCGAGTTAGCTGCCTAGAATCCCAATCCCTATCCCAACCCAAACATCCAGGTTCACACTTCGTCTGTTGAACACAAATGACATAATTCCACCCAGAAATTATTCCTTAAGATGTAACTCTAAATTATATTTTAGATATTGTTCATTTGACTTTTCAAATCTGTACATATTCCATATCTCTGATGTGATATCTCTTGCTACAAGTCCTCAGCAATGTGCTGCCTCTCCTATTAATTTTAATTACGCTAATTAATGAAGAAAATCTCCTACCACTTGTTGAATGTAAACTTTATTCAAAATTGCTTATGAAAGATTAAAACACGAACGTCCTGTACCTAATGTCCTGTACAAACAGTATAAATTTGATTGCATCTACCGTAATATCCCTACATATAAGATATCCGAAATCCCTAAAATTTTTCATCATGGCACACATTAACATCATGGAACTACAGGTGAAACTCGGAAAATTTGAATATCTTGCAAAAGTTCATTAATATCAGTAATGCAACTTAAAAGGTGAAACTAATATATGAGATAGACTCAATACATTCAAAGCAAGATAGTTCTAGCCGTGATTTGTCATAATTGAGAGGATTATGGCTTACAGCTCATGAAAACCCCAAATCAACAATCTCAGAAAATTTTAATATTGTGAAAAGGTTCAATATTCTAGTCTCAACGTGTCCCACTCTAATCAACTAATTAAGCCATGGATACCTGGAAAGGGTTCCTGAGCCGTTCTCAGTCTGGTTCAGTAGGAAGCACAATCATGGGAAAGACTGCTAACCTGCTGACAGTTGTGCAGAAAACCATCATTGAAATCCTCCATAAGGAGGGAAAGCCTTAAAAGGTAATTGCAAAAGAAGTTGGATGTTCCCAAAGTGCTGTATCAAAGCACTTAATAGAAAAGTTAATAGATTAATAGAAAGTTATGTAGAAGGGAAAAGTGTGGAAGAACCAGGGATGACCTGACAATCCTGGAGAGGATTGTCAGGAAAAGACCATTCAAAGGTTTTGTGGACTTTCACAAGGAGTGGACATGGGCTTCAAATGTCGTATTCCTCTTGTCAAGCCGCGCTTGAACAACAAACAATGTCAGAAGTGTCTTACCTGGGCTAAAGAAAAAAAGAATGGGTCTGTTGCTCAGTAGTCCAAAGTCCTCTTTTCTGATGAGAGCAACTTTTGCATCTCATTTGGAAACAAAGGACCCAGAGTCTGGAGGAAGAATGGAGAGGCACACACTGCAAGATGCTTGAAGTCCAGAATGAAGTTTCCACAGTCTGTGTTGATTTGGGGAGCCATGTCATCTGCTGGTGTTGGTCCACTGTGCTTCATTAAGTCCAAGGTTAACGCAGCCGTCTACCAGGAGATTTTTGAGCACTTCATGCTTCCTTCCGCTGATGAGCTTTATGGGGATGCTGATTTCATTTTCCAGTAGGACTTGGCACCTGCCCACACTGCCAAAAGCACCAAAACCTTGTTCAATGACCATAGGATTACTGTGTTTGATTGGTCAGCAAAACTCACCTGACCGGAACAAAGAATCTATGAGGCATTGCCAAGAGAAAGATGAGAGACATGAGACCAAATGCAGAAGAGCTGAAGGCTGCTATTAAAGCATCCTGGTCTTCCATAACACCTCAGCAGTGCCACAGACTGATAGCCTCGCCGCAGTGAGGCAGTAATTGTTGCAAAAGGAGCCCAAACCAAGTTGAGTGCATATGCATACTTATACTTTTCGGAGGTCCGATATGTTGTATGTACAATCCTTGTGTTATTGATTGCATGTAATATCCTAATTTTCTAAGATTGTGGATTTGGGGTTTTCATAATCCTCTCAACTATGACAAATCACGGCTTGAACTATCTTGCTTTGCATGTTATGAGTCTACTTCATATATTAGTTTCTCCAAGTTGCATTACTGAAATAAATTTTTGCACAGCATTCTAATTTTTAGAGTTTCACCTGTACATTTGGATAAAAGGTGACAAACCTCCATGGAGAAACAGCTATTTAAATCTAATTGCAGCTTGTAACACACACCAATGTAATAACGTATTCAACTTCATGCACAATACAAATCTGCAGCTTTTAATGTAATAATGCCACAAACGTGGAAAAAGATTTGTATTACATCTGTGATTTATTACATTTCTGACCCGTTAATACATTGACACCCACACTCGGAAAACCTGTACTTCAGATGTCTTTTCTGGTTATGTTTCAAATTCGTATAACCAATAATGATTAATCAATCTGATTTACAATTAATTGATTAACTAATTGATGTACATATACTGTAGTAGCCATATTGTTTGAAACATTTTTATCAACATTCACAGTACTGAATAGTTTGAAACCAAAATTATAAAGATTGGCCCAAAAAAAAAAAAAAAAAAACTATGACTAGTTAGCAACAGTAGGTTTTACAGATTTTGCACCCTAGTAGAAATCATTATGGACCTGTGCAATTACTTAAACACAAAAGCCTGCAATTTATTAAAAATCATACTGTATATACATAGGCTGGAACTTATGTAGAGTTTGTCAATAATCTTTTTTATTATTATTATTATTATTATTAAGCTGGATGCGATACTGAATAAACATACATCATTTGTGCCATAATTTGCTGTTAGCGTAGATAAATGTGTCCGAATTCAAAATGTGTTTTGTGTACACAAACATACTGTATCTGTTGCTGTACAATCTTGGCCTGTGCATTGCTTTCAATCCATGTATGACATTATGAGTTGATTAAAGGTTCTCCCATACTAGAACTAATTGACATGTGGTAGTCATTGTTTTCAGCGTTTTTTTTGCGTTAGATTAGATAAAAATCTAAGCCGGCAGATATAAATTAAACAAGATTTTTTTGCATTAGATCTCTGAGGAAATCAGCAATATAAGTTACATTAATGACACTTCATACAACTTAAAACATACAAAGAATCAAATTATGTACAAAGTGAAATTTTATTAACAATTTACTGTGTAGAAATATTCTCATAGTCATGAATACATTTATCAAGGTGTCTCTTTGTACATTGATAAAATTGCCTAATTAACCAAATGTTGAGCTGGAGTTAACCTATTTAGACTCTGAGTTTATCATGTTTAGGAGGGACAGATATGTTCTGAGGATTTGAGGCCATTTAAGAATCAGAGGAGGAATCTTTGACGTCTGTGCTTTCGGTAGCCTCGCTGACTTCACTCATCTCTTTGCTCTCTCCACCGCTATCTCCATCACCTTCCTTCTCTCCATCCTGCATTGAGAGTTTCTGCACCAGTTCCGTGACTGCAACTGTCTGTGACTGAGGTATCTCAGATCCCCACAGACGCACACCAGGTTTCTGCAGCTGTACAACAAGATGCACTACATGTTAATAATAACTGCATAATAAGGACATTTATGTTTTCACTCCCACCATGTGAGGTTACAGAAGATTCATAAACAAATATTAAAAAAAAAAAAAAAAAAGTAGATTGACAGCTTGTCAAATACACAAGATGTGTAAAACTGTAGACATATTGTACACAAATTTATATTACTTTTAGTTAATGGGGGCCCGGTTTAGTTGTCTATGAAATATATAAATGGGCTACAAATGGGGTAACCTCAAACATCTACATATATTGGAGCCTTGGTGGGTTTGTTTTCATTATACTCTAAACATACTTAGTAAATGATTATATTTTTACTCCCATTATCCGCTAAAATGTGTCTAGCTACCATGGTGGCAAACATCAGTTTGACCAGAGACTTTAGCCAACATAAGTGTAAAATAGACACTGATTCTATTTTAATGTTTTTTTTTTTTAAATAAGCTTCTTGGATTTAAATTACATCCTCTCATCAGTTATAACTGGCTGAACTTTTTGTATGTAGCTGTTGTGATACATTTCCTTCCTCAATGTTATGTATTTACATTTAAAAAAAAAAAAAAAAAGGCTTCTTAAAATATGACCTTGGTACATCTGAATACTCCCAGCAACCCATGCTCACCCTGTGAAAATAACATTTACTGCCTTGCTTGGCGCAAACTCTGTACCTGATTAGGGGCAAGTGTAAAAAACTGTAATGACAATGAACTATTTTTCCACTGTTCCTTAATCATTTTGCTTTGTAACCTAGCAACATTATGAACTCAGGGTGTCCACACAGTCAGAAGCACAGCCTACGTGGCTGTGCTTCTGACTGTGTGGACACCCTGAGTTCATAATGTTGCTAGGTTACAAAGCAAAATGATAAAGGACATTTCTACGAAATGGATCTGAAAAGTTCTTAGGTCCGATATAACCAGGAGACATCATGTCTCATGTCGGGAGTCATCCAAAGAAAGCAGACACGCAATATAAAATAAAATTACCATGAAATACACTTCAGAGTTTAAAATTTTAATAGTTGATAGTTGACAATGTTATAGTAGCGTGATAGCTCTAGGGACTAAAGGGATTTAGTCTAAGTTTTCTTAGTATTTCTTAACTGTCATAATTGTTATATTATCTAGCTCTCTGTGTCACAACAAGACAATGCCAATAATAGCCTTGCCAGCAGCATGAATACCATAAATCTCCAAATTTTTGCAGTGTTCAATCAATTAAAGCTATTTTCATTATACATATTGGAGTTGAATGAAGTATGGCATGAATCATGTTTGGTTCTTTCATCTGCTACCTTCTCTGACTGCATTCTTGTTTTCTTAAACAAGCTCAGTGTCAATATCAAATTGTGTATTAGTGTATTTAAAAAAATACATGTATACTGCTGGCATACATAATGAGACAAGCAAATTTCTTATTATATAATTTTCTAACTTTTTTGAGGGAGCTTAAAAAACATAAGTGCAAAAAAGTATTAACCATAAAAACTTTTTTTTTTTTTTTAAATAAACAGGAACATATTATGAATCCTTTATTCAGTGTAATGTTATCCTAGTTAAAAGTAGGTACCGTAAAATAATGTATACCAACACATATATGCCCACATATATACACATACAGCCTACGTACAGCCATAGAGGATGCTCTATATACCCATGCTGCCATTCCAAAATAACCCACATTATGCTCATGTGAGAACCACCCTTTTTGTCTGCAAGGGGAAACTAAGGGAGGAGAAAAAGTTGCCGAGGGTTAGTGGGCTGCCTACATGCCCCAGTTTCAAGTCCATTTTAGACCCCTGTGGGCCATATATGAACACGCTGGCAGGGAAACTGCACTGAATAAAATTCATATTGTGCCATCAACAATGTATTTCATAGAATTCAACTCAAACATACCTCATCTGCCATCTGTGTCAGGTTTCTCTTCATTGCGTATGCATCTTCACCATCTGCATAGTATTTTGGCTCTACTTCACTTATTCTACAGTAAAGTATATAATTAATATCTTCATATAACCCAAAAAAATTTTTTTTAATAATAAAAAAAGGCAAGGTACTTACTGAAATTTGAGTGTGTTGGAATACAAATGAAGAGCTGCTCGATTGCTAATAAAGCAAAATATATATACTTATTAATTTTTATATACATATAAGCATACATACATACATGTATATAACACACACAGGTCCTTCTCAAAAAATTAGCATGTTGTGATAAAGTTCATTATTTTCTGTAATGTACTGATAAACATTAGACTTTCATATATTTTAGATTCATTAAACACAACTGAAGTAGTTTTGGATTTTGGGTTTTCATGAGCTGTATGCCACAATCATCAATATTAAAACAATAAAAGGCTTGAACTACTTCAGTTGTGTGTAATGAATCTAAAATTCAAACACAAAGAAACTGTTTTACATAATGTAATTTTATTTAAACTGTGAATTGCTGAGGTTTGCCGCATTTTTTTTTTTACATTGGCCATATTCGACTGGATGCTTGGATTTCAGGTTTAACGTGTTTCCACCACTTGTTAAAACAGTGCACTTGCGTACCTTACCTTGCAAATCACGTTCATCTCATTCGTATTACTTTTCTTATACCCAAACCAATTCCACAACACAGACGATGCACCTTTTTTTCTCTACAATCTCCTCGTTGTTGGTTTCGTCACATGTAAGCAAGCTCACTGCTGCTGCACCATCTTCTTCGGCCCAGTGGACAGCGCAGAGCGACTATCAATAGCGCAGAGATGATCTGGTTTATTCGCGCAGCGCGGTGGATAGCACAGCACGGACCAACTTGATCAGCGCTGCTCGAATCACAAACCTGCGCGACCCAATGTTTTTTTATTTAAAAACTATTTATTTAAAATGTCAGGACTGTTTAATACTGTTTCCGCCTTGCCATGCCTGGTTTGTACGTGCGCATCCCAGCAGGGTAAAATGTATTTTGATGGTCGGCGCGGTCCATTTATATCAGCGGCGCGCAGGTTTGTGATTCGAGCAGCGCTGCTCAAGTTGGTCCGCGCTGCGCGATCCACAACGGGTCTGGATATTTGTTCTGCCCACGCCGGCTCAATCGGGTGCCACAGTTTCGTCCCACTTTAGATGTGTTTGGCTTCCCATAGAAGTGAATGTGTATTGCGTGGTTACGTAACGTGCATCACGTGATCTCAACCGCGATTAAGACGATAGACCAAAATATCTATCGGTTGACAAATTTCTACCGGATAACCGTGCATACTGGTATATCGCCCACCCCTAGTTCTGACACACTGCAAAATTATTCAAGAATGGTTTGAGGAATACAACAGGGGTCTGAGGTGTTAACTTGGCACCCAGATTCTCCAGATGTGCTGAAAGAAACACGCCCCACCTCACAGAAGTATCTGCTACTAACGGCTTGGGACCAGATATTTGCTATTATAAAAACTACTGCAGGGGGCACGGCTTTTTCTTATAAAGCGAAATTATGGAACAACTTGTTCAGGACTCAGTGTTTAAGTCTAGACTAAAATCCTATTTATTTAGCCAAGTGTTTGTGAATAAATTGTCATTGGGTAAAGATGCAGATCTGGGGGACTCATGGACGTAGAGTATTATGGTGAAATGCTATGTTTGGATGCCGTCTTACCCCACTCTCCTGATCACTCAGGTTTGTTGTTGGTGGAGTGTCTGGTTGCTTTACCCCGGGGAGCCCTAATGTCTGTTTTTCAGTCTGTTTCCTTCTCTTTTAGTTATGCCGTTTTAATTTACATTATGTCACTGTTAGTATGCTTAACTTTCTCTCTCACTTTCATATTCTGGCTATATATGACACACCTGAGCTGCCAGCAATCCCAACCACTTCTGCCCTTCAGATGGGCCTGACATACAAGTAATTTACACATATTTCTTTACATTTTCTAAACAGCTAACTCAATATTAGTAGGGTGGGGAATATGTTGTGTCTAATGGGTTTGTGTTGTGTGTTTGTATAGACATGTGCACATGTACCGATCCGCCATAACATTAACACCATCTCCTGATGAACTGACCAATGATCAACTATACACCAGCAAACATGACAAGATCATGGCCACCGAAGGCTCACCCATGCCCACAGGGCTTTTCTATCTGATCCCACAGAAAAGCCAATGCAGCATAAATCACCAAAAAAAATATGCTGGCCATTACAGAAAGGCACCAGAAGATCTATTCTGTGGTACCACAACCCACCGCACACGGGGCCCAGCAGGCAAAGAGCCCAAGGTCAACCACCCAACCTCCAAACTCCACAGATCCCAATTTGATCAAGTCCAATCCACTGAGTATCCCACCCAACACATAAAATAGCACACGGCTGCCACACCCCAAGGCAATAGTCACCATAGGCCGAAAGGGGAACCCAAAACCAAGGTGGTATTAATGCTGATGGTTTTATTGGTGTACACGCATTATGTATTTTTGTACTTTATATATATATATATATATATATATATATATATATAAAATAAACAATGAGCTGTAGAAGCCATACCTCTTTCTAACATGAAGAGACACATATTTGGCATTAAAGTTCTCAATCATGGCTCGACTGGCCTGGTCCATTAACTTCTGAGCCAGACCAAGTCTTCTATGGGAGCGCTTAACTGCCTATACGAGAATGAGAACACATCAAGACATTAATACATATATATTAATATACATTAACATAAAAGAGATTTTAGTTCTAAGACAACTGATGGTGGGACAACTGCGTTTACTTACTAATGATGTAATATGTCCATGGGGCACATCATCTGGATCCTCCTCCCTGCGAAAAAAAAAGACCATCATTATTAGGGCTTTCAATATTAACATGTTAATGCATGTGATTGATCTAGAAATTTTACCATGTTTTTAAGATAATTTATGCATTTGACCAAGTTTGACCCTAATGGCATCCCATACTTGCAGCATGGTTATTGCAGCATGGTTTGTGATATTTTATGCAATGGTACATTTAACACATATTTAGACGACTGAGGAAACATTACCAGGTGTACTGAACGACAAATTATATTTTATTAATTATTAAAAAGCTTCTAGATGGAAGTTTGGATAAAACCAAAGTCGTGTGCTTGAGCTACCTTTAAGAGGAATTACTTTTACAAGAATACATAAAATGTAAAACACTTAAAAATTTATTAAAGTGAGCCAGTTGGCAGAAGCTTCTGGACATCAGTAAGTAACCACAACTACCTCAGTGTAACAGAATATCTAATCTATGAAAAATGCCAATGTGCTCATTCACTCTAGGCATGTTAAAAACAGAAGAAAGACATGTAGCCAGACAAGTTGAAAAGGAGCTGACATACATGGTCACCAGTATAGGAGCAGTCAGGGCTCATATGATTGCTGCTGCAAGGAGTTTACCATTACAGAGATTATAATTTAACATTAATTTGACATTGAGATATTATAAAAACCACTTGATCTAACTAGTTTCATCTAATTAGTTTGTCAAATGCATTTCTTAATTTCAACGTTGCATGTTTATAATACAGGAAAATCTGAGTATTTTAACTATGTGATCAATAACAGTCTATGACTGTGATTAACTAGATTATTTTTAATTGATTGACAGCACTAATGTGTGTATATAGTAACTTATACTTGATATCTCAAATGTCAATAATAATTTAAAAGATATATTTGAACTTACATTTTGGCCAGTACATATCCCACTATTTTTCCATTTTCATCTTCAGCTATATAGGAAAGCTAAAATACAAAATTTGGGTGAACCACAAGCACAACCATATATGAACATGATCCATTCATACTGTTGGGTTTACTGCAGACCTGAGGCCACGACAGTCCATGGTAGAAGTAGTATTTCATCTGGTAGTTTTCCGGAAGACATAGCAGATTGCAGTGCTGCATATTCATCAAATCCTCCGGCTGTAAACAAAACATAGCACAAAACTGAGACATACATGGAGACACGCGTGGATACTCACTGATGGACTGCATAATCCCCTGAGTGCATGCTTTCCCCCACAGCTAATGCTAAGTTAGCTTTAGCAAGGTATACAATCACAAGTTTATTTTGTAAACACAAATGTTATTTGCAGATTATCAGCAAATAACGTTCTATCCAATCAATGCAATATGAATCGTTAATGAACTGTTAGTTTGTAAGCTGATTTAATGAACACTGGTAACAACAACCGGTTTAACTCGCTATAACGTGACCGCCTAGCGCTATACTAAAACACAAAGCTTTAACTTACCCGTGCATTGCGAATATTCATCTTGAAAATGTGATGACGTTTACTATATCTACACGAATTCAAATAAATTGGCTACAGAAAAATATGTACAAGTAAATCACTTTAATATGTCAAAAGGTCTTCATAGAAGATAACAGTTGTTATTGCAAACTAGGCCGAATTACGATTTCGTTTACCGCTAGGGGGCGCGGTAGGAAGTCGCATTAGTTGCCTGCGAAAGTGTTGTGCGCATGCGTTCTGTCGGTATCAGTAGCGCATTCGTAATAACTCGGAAACTAGTTCCCATAGCGTTATCTACGACTTATCTTCCTAAAGTCGTAGATAAAATGCATCCTCGTAAACAATATTCGTTGCTCTTTAGAGAAATTGAAATTAAACAGTTGTTTGCTTGGTGCTTATATCCGAGTTTGTGGTGTATTGCAAGTGGTAATTTGCAAGTTGTAAATAACGTAATTTCCCACCTCGGGACGTTCGACTGAGAAAGTGGGAAAACATGGTTACCTCCACGGCAGTGTGTGTCAGAGCACATAAAGACTGATGAAAAGTGATTTTATACACACATACATCTATGTGCCTGAATGACTATTGGTAGTGATGAGTTTCATTTAGATGTCAAGGCTTGTCAGCTAATACGTTTCACCAACCTGTTCATTTCGTGTAGCTTCATTTACGAGCTAATAGTACTGACATCTAGTGGACACATTTTGTATAAAAAAAAATAAGTACGGACTGCCAAGCCAAAAGATATTACCGTCTGATTTAACAAATAGGCAAGAACATATGGACCTCCAAAGTGTTCAAAATTTGGAGTTCCATAAGAACAGGGCCGTGCAGAGACTTTTAAATGGGCGGGTGCTCAAAGTAAAAAAAAAAAAGATACGTTAAAAAAAGATTACTGAGGCATCCACTGCCTTTAGCAGCCTCACACAGCTCCTTCTGTAGCTGTTTCTTCCTCCTCTCCTTACGAGGCATGTCTGGAATATTTATTATATTATTAGTATTTTTTTGTAAGTTTGTGTTTTAATTTTTAAAACACAAACATGCACATGCAGTGCTTATTAAATGTTTAAACTGTAGAGATAAAATAATTTTCTGCTGTAAAATCAGCATTTCACCTAATTTGAAATATAAACCTAATATCATCTGTTACTTAATATATTTTCCTGTGGGTTTTTTTATACCATAAATATAATAATCCATAATTATGTGGATATCCATATTAGATCGTTTTTAGTGAAATAAAAGCCCTCTAGAAAAGAAGGGAAAAGTCCTGTAACTTACTTTAAAACAAAACATGTTCCCTAAAACGGTGGACACAGAGCTACAGACTCCCATGTAACCCCCTTACCCAGTTAGCTAGCCGTTAATGACCACCACTACTTGTGCAGTTCATAAAAGGACAGATAATGTTTTGTCGCGCTGTTGCACAAACAGCACGCTCATTTATTTCATTTCATTTGTTGTTATAGACTATATAATGCTCTGTACACCCTATTTACTGTTTTGTTGTAGTCTGCACCTTCCGATTAATTTGCCTGCTTCTCCTCCAGCTCCGCACCACCCAGCCTGAAGAAAATGCGCGTGCACTTTGCGAGCTCGTACCCGGCTCGTAACGAGCGCGCGCTGCCCTCAAGGGTGAGCATTGGTTAATGGCAGTCATGTGACTGATGCAAGCCAGATCCTTTTATTTAGCAACATTAATAGTTACATTTTATGGTTGAGGGGCAAAGACAGGGCTCCATACGCACATACACTAAAAAAAAAAAAAAAAAAAGGGCACTTGAGGCATCCTGGAGGAAAGGGGCGGGTGCCCAAGCACCCTCCGCCCCCCCCCCCCCCCCCTCTGCACGTGCCTGGGCAAGAACATGGCATTGGGTAATTACTGCAGTGATTAATACGGTTAGAGGAAAAATACATGTTTTTATTGTCATTATACAGAGTACAAGAAGATTGGCAACAAGATTCAGCTGACAAGTCATTTAACCCTAACTGATGCAGTGAGTCCTTAAACATCCATGTCAGAAGACATATGCAAATATTTTACTTTATTTCGGAAGGGTCAAATAATTGTACTGCATCAAGCAACAAAATGTAAAACGAATTTTTAAAAACTAGCAGCATAGTGATGAACCATCGTAACCATGATAGTGAAAGATTGCTTTTTTTTCTAGGGAACATAAAGAATGGACTGTGGAATATTGCAAAAATGTTATGTGATTCAGAATTACCCTGTTACAGGGTTTTTCCCCCATCAATGGAGTTTATCTGCCCTGATGGCATGGCTATGTTCCAAGATGACAATGCCTGGAATCATAAGGCTCAAATTGTAAAAGTTTGGGGAACAGGAGACATAATTTAACCCCATTAAGAATCTTTGAGATGTGCTGAAGAAGCCTTTACGCAGCGGTCCGACTCTCCCAGGAGAACAGTGCTTGTCAGCCTTCATCGTGCGAAATATGAAGTTTGTTGGAAGGGGATTATGATGTGGGGTTGTTTTTTAGGACTTGGTTCTCTAATTCCAGTGAAAGGTTAATGCTTCAGCATACCAAGACATTTTGGACAATTTTACACTCCCAACTTTGTGGAACAGTTTCAGGATGGCCCTTTCTGTTCCAGCATGACTGAGCACCAGTGCTCAAAGCAATGTCCATAAAGACATGGATGAGCGAGTTTGGTGTGGAAGAACTTGGCTGGCCTGCACAGTGTCCTGACCTTAACCTGATAGAACACCTTTAAAATGAATTAGAGCGGAGACTGCAAACCAGGCCTTCTCATCCAACATCAGGGTCTGACCTCACAAATGCACTTCTGGAAGAAAGGTCAAAAATTCCCATAAACACACTCCTAAGTATTTTGGAAAATATTCCCAGAAGAGTTGAAGGTGTTGTAGCTGCAAATGGTGGTCTATTCTGCCAATATCCTGTGGACCAGTGGTGGCTGCTAGCTTTTGAAACAGGGGAAGCTCATATTAGGCCTTCATCAGGGCATGACATTAACTTTTCTGCTCACTGGCCAATGTGGCTAGTGGATTTCCGGAGTCACTAGCCATTCAGCCTTTTTACTAGCCACAATTTTGTTACCAGAAAAAAAAAATTCTTCACCATGATACATTGTTTGTTATATCTAGATTTACTTATAAATATCAGCATACACTGTATCACTATAGTAGTAGTCAAGTATTCAGTACTGTTAACATAGCTCCCAATATAAAAACATGCAAACATGAACAGTATATTCTGTTTATTGAACTTAAATTCAAGCCTCTACCACATGAAATTGAAAATTAACAGATTCAGTACAACTGAACTGATTCTGATATTAAAAATACAGCAACTCAGAACATTTATCATTTTAGTTATGTGTACTATTATCAGGTATTATTATTCATTATGTATTATTATATCAGAATTCTAAGTTAGGACAATGGACTCTGGTCTATCTTGTTGTGTTGACTCTTTATAGTGTGCAGTAATTCAATTAATTGATTAATTTTCTATCATTCAACATGAAATCTAAATAGATTTTAACAGTGATTAGTTTTTTTTATATAATCAGTAAATAACCTATGCGAAAGGGGCAAACATTCTCATCCTGTTGAGAAGCAATAGCCCTTTAAGGAAGGTGCACACACACACACACCAAACAGGAAGTAAAAGTGTGTGTGCACGCAATGCATGTGCGAATGGGAGTTTTATGCACGTAATATTACGTTGCAATGCGTTTATTATATCAGATGCCTTTAGAGAAAACTACAACAAAAGTATGTCATACCAAAGAATAAACTACCCGCCAAAGTGGCAAGTGAGACTAAAGTTACTACCCGCCACAGCCGAATTTCACCAGCATTTGGCGGGTGCCAATGTCAAGCCCTGGCCTTCATCATAAATTTTTTTATTATTAAATTTTTCATCATAAAAAAAAAAAAAAAAAAAAAAAATCACCTGCAAATGGGACTGAACTCGAATCTCTGTAGCGCTGATGTATACTTAAGACTGTCAATCAAAAAAGGGGTTCCGCCCTTTAAACAGCTCCTCCAATCATCATGCAGCAGCCCAGCGTCCTGGCCCACCCACGTCTCCATTCACTCCCAGAAAAGCTCATCTTCCCTGGAAGTGACGATTTTGGTGCATTTATCCAATTACCGTCCAGCTTTTCTGCAGTGAAAAAAGCTCCTCTGTGCCTCGCCATAGCGCCCCAGTGAAACTGGGCTTCAGGAGGGTTTAACGCGCTGTGCTGCACGGAAATGTATGACAAGAAAATCGCGTCAAACAATCTACAATAAATACCTGATCCTGCAATTGTGGTGCTTTAGTACTTTTTGCCTTATGTGCATTGCTGTGGTTGATTTATTTTGTAGCTTGTTTATGTCGGTCAACAATTTTATCATTAAGTGACTAAATATACGAGTTATGGCAAAGAAAACGAATAGCGTCAGCCAAATAGGCTTTATTTCCAGTTCATAAAAATTAAACATTCACTAAGAACTATATCACATCCACTGATTAATGGGAAAATATTTTCAATTTTTTTTTCATATTTTCAAAAGCACTCTGGCCTGAAACATTTTTTTACACTATTTTAAATAAGTAATCATTTCAAACAATATAAAGAAAAAACATATCCTTTACTATTGTTCGTATCAGTGGTGCATGTGAATGCATTCAGCCAAATAACAGCATGAGTACAGTATTCTAGATGGCTTTCCATAAAAAGGATTTACAGAGTATTAAATGGAAAAAAATTAAAAAGCCATCAGAATAATAAGACAGAGACCAACTGAATTACATATGGTGAGAGAAAATATACTGATGGAAAGGGGGGGGGGGTATTCAACATTGTAGAGTGTAACTGTCATGTTTGAATGATGTTTACATTTCAGGCAAAGATGGTTTCTTCCCTCCTTTTCTTAGTGAGAATGGTGCCAGGCTTATGCTGGGCGTCAGGGTGGTTGGCGAGCTCAGGTGGACATGTAGACACAGGACTCTCCAGTATGGCCTGCTTCAGGTCGTAGAACACAGATGAATCCTCTTTGGTCAAGAAGGTCATGGCTACCCCACTCTTTCCAGCACGACCCGTTCGACCAATACGATGGATATAATCTAATAACACAAAACCAATCAAAAGTTACTTACAAGGAAATTTTACACTACATTTTACACACACCCTCATGCGCCCACACCAAAACCACAGGCATGGATGTCAATTGAGACGGTTGGAATCCAAATTCATCTCAGTGTGATTGAGTAATCGGTGCCCCTAATCATTCCAGTGTGGTTGAGGGCTGGGCTTGGGCCATTGGAATTCTTCCACATGAATCTTGGCAAACAATGTGTCTATAGACCTTATGTTGTAAATAGGCGCACTGTCATGAGGAAACATCTTAATGCGATAGTATACAAAGATATTCTAGTCTACTGTGTGCTTACAAAGTTGTGGCAACAGTCTAAGGAAAGCCTACATATGGGTGTAATGGTTTAATGTCCACAAAATTCGGTCTGTATAGACTGCATCATATTAATTTCCTAGTGACATTGTCAATTGCAAAGTAACACAGTGGGTAAAATCCCATCTATAATGAGGGAAGAAAAAAAAAAAAAAGAATATTGTCTATTCCATAATTATTGTTCATGTGACAGCAGATAAAGATGGTACAGAGTAGAGGAGGAGGAGAAAACTCACCTTCAATGTTCTTGGCCATGTCATAGTTGATAACCATGGAAACATCCTGGATATCTATACCTCTTCCTGCCACATCTGTGGCCACCAGGATGTCCTTCGCTCCAGCCTTCAAATTTGACAGAGCAAACTCTCTCTGCTCTTGTCCTTTACCACCATGAAGTGTACAAGCATTGTACTAGGGGGAAAAAAAGTAAAAGAGGTAAGGCGGGAGTTTAGTTGTATCGCCTTTCTTCAATGTAGTCACATCTGCCAATGCAAAGTTATACTGTAGTGTGTGATAAGAGCTCCAATAAAGGTATATTGTTTCACTGTGGAATTGAAATGTGCATTGAAACTGGTGCTGCAATGAATATCAGTTGGTTATACTATATAATGAAGACAATGAAGTGTTAAAGAGAGGAGAAGAATTAGTGTGCATATGTGTGCTCTAACTACAAATTGCCACAATTATTAGCTGCTGGAATAAACTTTATTTGCGGATTATTCTCAGGAAGAACGCTGGATTGTGAACATTTGTTCTGGAAACATGCTTGTACATTAAAGCACTCGTATAACAAAGCGAATTTGCCCATAAGAAATAATGGAAACTCCTATGATTCATTCCACCACCCAAAAATTTGCATGTAAAAATAGGTAATACAAGGTAAATGTAAAAATAACACAAATTAACCTTCACTTTACCTTTGAACAAATCTTCTTTAACAAGGAACCTCTATAATGACACTCTCCCTCACGTGCACTAATGCAATGACTGCTCTCTGACAGAGCCAGAGACTTTGGAAACTGGAGCTTTAACAAGGAACCTCTCTAATGACATTTGCGAGAGAGAAGAACCGTTGGCTCAGTTGTCATCATGTGACGCTCGGCAGACGAATCGCATGCACACTACTCGTATGTCAAGGTCTTGCTCGTTTATCAAGTTAAAATTTATTTCAAATTTTTGCTTGTCTTGCAAAACGCTCGCAGACCAAGTTACTCGCAATCCAAGGCTCCACTGTACCAAGCAGCTTCTCGCTCCCTCTACTTGCCTGTTCATATTTGAACTATTGCATGCTAGACATTAATGGCGCTTTTCCACTGCATAGTACGGCACAGCACGGTTCAGTACAGCTCACTTTGGTTCGGCTCAGTTCGACTGCAGTTTAGTACCACTTTAGAGTGGGCGGGATTCACGTGTCGTTATAGTTGCGGCGCCTCTACTGCCGTGACATCATCGTAAACGCGCCACAGACAAACACTGGAGCATATCAACGGAATGGTGTTCTTCATTCTCGGCATGTGGATGTTTTTAACAGCAAGACGAAGGAGTTTGTTTCAAAAGAGGCTGATGGCAGCCAAAGAAAATTTTTGGTTAATACAAAAAGGTGCGTCCGATCCTTCTCTGGCTGTTCTAAATATAGCGGTTCTGTTGTGTCTCGTGTCGCAAGTTCAGTGACGCAGTAATGACGATTTTCTCCAGCCAATCAGTGACCAGCAGAGTTTACACGTCACGTTTTGGTAACGGTTCGGCGCGCTTGGAACCTCGGCTGAGGTGGTACTAAAAAAAAGGACCAGGTACCAGGTACTGTTCCCAGTGGAAACCCCCCAAAAGTGAGCTGAACTGAACCGTGTCGTGCCGTACTATGCAGTGGAAAAGCGCCATAAGATTCCCATAGAACATTGTGGTACCTCATCATGTTTAAACAGTTCCTTGCTAAATTATTCATACCTCTTGAACTTTTCCACATTTTGTCATGTTCCAACCACATATACAAATACACAAATGTTTATTCTGGAAATATGTGTATTGAAATATTAGAATATTGTGAAAAATACAATTTTCTTTGGTAATTTAATAAATAAAACTGTCTCTTTCTATTCATGATTATGGCTTACAGCTAATGATAGTCAAAAATCCTTTTTCTCAAAATATCCAAAGATCGATCATATGAAAATCATGTTAATTTATGCACTTAATACTTGGTCAGGGCACCTTTAGCATTAATTAATGTATCTATAGTTTTTCATCCTCGTCTTGACAGTACCCATACTCTATGGAGTTCAACCAAGCATATTAATTTCATGGTTGACAAACCAGTTAGGGTCGTTTTGGCAGTGTGGACATCTCCCATAAAGATGAAGAAGGGACGGGTATCATTGTCTGAGGAAGGAAATGTCTCCAATCTCCAGACAAAAATATTATGGCTAAACACCACAGAACAGAAGCATCATGATAAGTGAAATCATAACGTGTGATGTATATAAGATACATGCAACATGTAAATAAATACACTACACAAGCAAAATTACAAAAGGAAAATGCTGAATGGGCATTATTATTCCTAATGGCAATAGTAGAGATGTGCATTCACATTACCCCCATTTTCTCCAGAGACTTGGCCAATACGTCACACCCTTTCTTCTGGTTAACAAAAATAATGATGGGAGGCTCAAAGCCGCATGAAAGGACTTCCAAAAGCTTTTTCCTGTTTCAAGAACAAAGGGAAAAGAAAAGAAAAAAAAAAGAACACAAGTAATAAGTTTTGGAAACATAATTGGGAGTATGACAACTTGCAGGTACTCACTACTAAATGTTCTTACCTCTTCTCTGCTTCTGACATCAGAATAACCTTCTGTTCTACTCTTTCATGTGGTTTACCTGCAGAACCAATATATACCACAGCAGGGCGCCTCAGGTAACTTCTGGCCAATCGCTCAACAGCAGGAGGCATAGTGGCTGTAAACATGACTGTCTAAAAAAGTAAAATAAAAGGGAGACAGTAAATTTAGAAAATTCTACGGGAAAAACATGGAATTAACAACAATGCTTATTTGTAAAACAAAGTATTTAGAGCACACAAATGTAAGGGCTTCTACTTTGTTTTTGCACATCTGACCTGTCTGTATTTGTGTTTCCCAGATTCAAAGTTTAATGTCATCTTCTCTGGATCCTCAGCTTCATCAGTGTCTGGTTTTTGATTGGTCACAGGTATGTATTCCAGAATCTTCTGGACGTCAGGTTCAAAACCCATGTCAATCATCCTATCAGCTTCATCCAGTACCACGTATGTGCATCTGCTGAGTACCAGGTAGCGATTCTCCAAAACGTCAATCAAACGACCAGGTGTGGCTATCACTATCTGATGACGAGAACAATAAATATTAATAACTATAAAATATTTAGATTTACATTATGGCATTTGGCAGTTGTTCTTATCCAGAGTAACTTGCATTTTTTATCGCCTTATACATTTAAGCTTCCGCTGACCCCATTCATTGGTTGATGGTTAATCTTTTTTCTCTTTACTCCCAGTTTTATGCACTTGATGTGGTTCAAATAGAGTATGTATAAATTAGTTAGTGATACTCTAACAAAAGAAACCTCAAACAAAAGCTATTGCCCTAAAAACTGCTGTAGTTCATGTCATGGAAATAAGCAATAAGTCCTTCCCTTCCAATGTATAAATAATAATAATAATAATAATAATAAACAAACGTATTATAAATGTGAAGTTATTCTTCAAACTGTTAATATGTTGAAAGAGTCTCCATTTCAGTCTAAATTAAGTTTCTTTTAAGCTTACTTTACATTTCTGTGTGTCTGCATGTGAAATTGTGTGAAGCACAGCATTTACAGTGGTGTGAAAAACTATTTGCCCCCCTCCTGATTTCTTATTCTTTTGCATGTTTGTCACACAAAATGTTTCTGATCATCAAACACATTTAACTATTAGTCAAAGATAACACAAGTAAACACAAAATGCAGTTTTTAAATGAGGGGGTTTATTATTTAGGGAGAAAAAAAAATCCAAACCTACATAGCCCTGTGGGAAAAAGTAATTGCCCCCTGAACCTAATAACTGGTTGGGCCACCCTTAGCAGCAATAACTGCAATCAAGCGTTTGCGATAACTTGCAACGAGTCTTTTACAGCGCTCTGGAGGAATTTTGGCCCACTCATCTTTGCAGAATTGTTGTAATTCAGCTTTATTTGAGGGTTTTCTAGCATGAACCGCCTTTTTAAGGTCATGCCACAACATCTCAATAGGATTCAGGTCAGGACTTTGACTAGGCCACTCCAAAGTCTTCATTTTGTTTTTCTTCAGCCATTCAGAGGTGGATTTGCTGGTGTGTTTTGGGTCATTGTCCTGCTGCAGCACCCAAGATCGCTTCAGCTTGAGTTGACGAACAGATGGCCGGACATTCTCCTTCAGGATTTTTTGGTAGACAGTAGAATTCATGGTTCCATCCATCACAGCAAGCCTTCCAGGTCCTGAAGCAGCAAAACAACCCCAGACCATCACACTACCACCACCATATTTTACTGTTGGTATGATATTCTTTTTCTGAAATGCTGTGTTACTTTTATGCCAGATGTAACGGGACACGCACCTTCCAAAAAGTTCAACTTTTGTCTCGTCGGTCCACAAGGTATATTCCCAAAAACATTGAGATGTTTTTTAGCAAAATTGAGACGAGCCTTAATGTTCTTTTTGCTTAAAAGTGGTTTGCGCCTTGGAAATCTGCCATGCAGGCCGTTTTTGCCCAGTCTCTTTCTTATGGTGGAGTCGTGAACACTGACCTTAATTGAGGCAAGTGAGGCCTGCAGTTCTTTAGATGTTGTCCTGGGGTCTTTTGTGGCCTCTCGGATGAGTTGTCTCTGCGCTCTTGGGGTAATTTTGGTGGGCCGGCCACTCCTGGGAAGGTTCCCCACTGTTCCATGTTTTTGCCATTTGTGGATAATGGCTCTCACTGTGGTTCGCTGGAGTCCCAAAGCTTTAGAAATGGCTTTATAACCTTTACCAGACTGATAGATCTCAATTACTTTTGTTCTCATTTGTTCCTGAATTTCTTTGGATCTTGGCATGATGTTTAGCTTTTGAGGTGCTTTTGGTCTACTTCTCTGTGTCAGGTAGCTCCTATTTAAGTGATTTCTTGATTGAAACAGGTGTGGCAGTAATCAGACCTGGGGGTGACTACAGAAATTGAACTCAGGTGTGATAAACCACAGTTAAGTTATTTTTTAACAAGGGGGGCAATTACTTTTTCACACAGGGCCATGTAGATTTGGAGTTTTTTTTCTCCCTTAATAACGTAAACCTTCATTTAAAAACTGCATTTTGTGTTCAATTATGTTATCTTTGACTAATAGTTAACGGTTTTTGATGAGCAGAAACATTTAAGTGTGACAAACATGCAAAAGAATAAGAAATCAGGAAGGGGGCAAATAGTTTTTCACACCACTGTATATTCATACCTACATAGGAAGGACATTAATGAAACATATTAGTCAGGATTTAGGCCTCGCCTAACACAGACAATATTTGATAAAGTGGTAAATGACCTACGTACTACTGGCCTTTCAACAGGGTTGTGTCTCTTTGCTTGTGTTGCTTGACCTTAGTGCAACTTGACTTGACATCACTGATCATACTAATCTTCTTAATAGATTATAAATGTTGTAGAAGTTAAGGCGCTCTCCCTCTCATGGCTCAGGTTCTATTTGACTGATCGTTATCAGTTTGGAGATGTAAATAGTAACTAATTATGGTGCAAGTAAAGTGATGTTTGATGTTTCACAAGGTTGTGTTTTAGGCCAACTGCTATTTTCTTTCTATATGCATCCTCTAGGTAATATATAGCGAAGCCTGGTATAACTTTTGAATCTTAAAATGAATAAACAGCACACAGTCTGTTTGAGGGTTAGTTGAATATTGTCCACTTTAGATGAAAACCTTGCACATATGGACATCCAATAAGCCAATCATGTGGCAGCAGCACAATAGCATGCAGATACAGTTTAAGAACATCAGTTAATGTTCACATTATACTTTGTATGGTTGTTGTGCCAGACAGTTTAGTCTTAATATTCCATAATGATTTTCTGATAACTGCATACATGTGGAATTGTACGAGTTATTGAAGTGGATAGTGGACATATACCACCCTACAGGGAATCAGCGGGGTGGCCGCAAGCAGAGGTGTCAAGTAACTAAGTACAAATACTTCGTTACCTTACTTAAGTAGAAATTTGGAGTATCTATACTTTACTTGAGTAATTATCTTTCAGACGACTTTTTACTTCTACTCCTTACATTTTTCTTACGAGTTTTTTTCTGTTGATTTTTTTAACATGGGCAAACTAAAATAAAAAAAAAAGGGAAATAATTCATAGTATGACAGAAAATTAAACAGATATTGCTTTTAGAGTGTAATTTTGCTGTCTGTCATCTCTTCAAAGTCTAGAATCTCAAAGAGCTGCATTTCCTTGTTATGGTTCCAAATGTTTGAAATCCTCCCTGATGACCTATTGATGATCTACTGTAGGTGTATTTACCAAAGACCAATCCGTCTTGTTTAGCCCTGAATACAGTTTATTTGCTGAATAAAATGTCTTTTTCTTTAATAATTGTCTATAAAGCACTTTTCAAATTCCTAAAAAAGTACAACCTACAAATTACATTATTATTATTATTATTATTATTAATAATAATAATACTATATAATGTTGTCTGACAAATTGTGAAGACCTATAATATTGATATTTTATGGAACATAAAATAATTAAGAAAGTTAACCAACCTTCATGGCTGTTTTATATGCATAATTCACATTTACTGACTCAAATCAAAACGCTGGTCATAAGAAACAAGAACTTTTGTTTCACTGATCTGTGATATCTTCTTTTCTTTTAAATAAGTACAAAATTAATAAAAGCAGATTTGATATTTGATTTGATGTATAAAAAACATTGTATCAAATACAATGTGTATACAAATATGTACACAATGTGTATACAAATGCCTTGCCAGAATCATGATTATTATTATTGATTTTTTTTTGCAACTGCCCACTTTATTTATTTTGGCAGCAGTGAAATATAAGGTAAGAAGAATGTGATACTTGCTGACCTCACATCCCATCCGAAGTCTGAAACCTTGGTCCTCTCTGGAGATTCCACCAATCACAGCCACTGTCCGAATGCCCAGTGGTTTGCCAAATTTAATGGTCTCTTCTTCAATCTGCTGGGCCAACTCACGTGTGGGGGCTAAAATCACTGCATATGGTCCCTGATCAGAATCCTCAAGCCTGGACACAAGCACAAACATATACATATTCAATTATAGGTAGCACCTGAAAGGCGTAATTTCACTTCAAGTATTCAGTAGTTTTGCCACTGTAATTATGGCTATAAAAATTGTGTACACAACCCAAAAATATTCATATAAAAATAATTAATACAAAGTTTAAAATAAAAATAAAACAAATGAACCTGCACTTTACCTTTGAAAAGAATCCTGACAGAGCAGTGTTTCTGTTAGTGTGTGTGCGCACATGCGAGTGTCATTAGTTTCCTTGTTAAAGAAGTTTCCCAGCAGAGCAGTGTTTCCACACACACACAAACATGCACACAAGCATGCAACCACACACGGCTCTGTTGGGAAACATCTTTAACTCGTTAATGTCTTTAACTCTCTACTGACGCGAACAGAATCACTGCTCTCTGACAGAGAGAGATTCTGGAAATTCTTTTTCAAGGAACCTCTTTACTGTAATGACACTTGCTTTTCCTTTACGTATGTACAGTACACAACGTGATAAACAGTACATGCACGCACAAACACTGGACATGGGAGACGATTACCCACAATCCCACAGCGAACGAGAGAGAGAAGAACTATTGGCTCAGTTTTGATCATGTGATGGTTGGCAGACAAAAGCGCATATGTACTACTCGTTTTCTTGTGCAGAGTAACAGTGCATACAGTCAGCAGTCCTATTAGTGCTACTACAACTACTTTGCAAATCCATATTATGCACACTGCATCTGAAACAGTGGGTTTTTTTTAGCCAGCCACACATATGCAACAGATATTCAGAGCCCGGCCTCTCACCTGTCAATCTTCGGGAGTGTGGTGATCCAGACCAGTAAGGGAATAAGGAAGGCCGCGGTTTTACCGCTACCAGTCTCGGCGACACCAATGATGTCACGGTTTTGTAAGCCAATAGGAATGGCTTGCCTCTGGATAGGTGTGGGGTCCTAATGTAGAAAAAAAAACCTCAATAAATTTGCCATTTAAAAATTAATAAAATGGATACAAATTAAGGGCTTCATTATCTAAGGCAGAGTTGACAACTTTAAGATTTAAAGTTTAAACTTTAAGAGGCGTCACAATCAACTAGACCAATGTGCACAGGTGGGTAAATAATTTTAGATAAGGGTAAACAAGCATTAAAGACAAACCATGCAGTGGGAAATCAGCAACTGCAACAAAAAGGATGTTTAAAGAGCATTTGAGAGTTGGGTTCAAAGATGGTGCATAGGAAAACAGTTCAACAAAAATGTGCATTTTCAACACTGTTAGTTAGTCACCCATTTTTTTTAATAGAGAGGAGTGGTGCTTCTGGCTCAGAGAATGTACGAAAAGCACCAAATTCATGATGAAATGAAACAAATATTTTGTTATTGTGGCGACACAGCTCAATAAAATTTTAAAGTGTAATTATGAATGTTAAATAATACTAGGGCTGCAACTAACGATTATTTTGATAATCGATTAGTTGGCCGATTCGTGTTTCGATTAATCGATTAATCGGATACCGTTAAGCGCTTCTTTTATTTGATGTTTTGCTTATAATTATATATAAAACCATACCAACATTTGTTTTGTTTTTAACAATAATTGCAGATGGCAAGTTGACTATTATATTTATATATATAAATAAAACACTGTCAACTTGCCATCTGTATACATACATGCATACATACAGTACATACATACATACATACATACATTATATGTATATCGATTAAATTGGATAAAAGCTAGACGCTTTAATTTGATGTTTTGCTTAACTATATAAAACCATAAATCAGGGTATTATTTATGTATAAAAGTAAACTTTAAAAAATGCAATAGCCACATAGTTTAATTATCTTTAATTTTGACATTTAAACCTTATTTTATGTAAATCAACATTTTTGTTTTTAACAATAATTGCAGATAGCAAGTTTACAGTGTGTGTATGTGTGTGTATATAAACAAAAATACAAAAATACATTCAGTTGTTAAGAATGACTTAAATTCTCTTAAATTAATTCAACTTAATAATAATAAGAATAGATTTCTAGATTGATATTATTTTTAATTGAAGTGTCTACTACATCCTTTTCACGGTTTATACATTATTTCGATCCTCTCGTGTATTTTATCCTCTTTTTTTTTTTTTTTCTCAATAAAAAATAAATAAATAAATAAATACTAGATATTCTCGTAATACGGTGACGTAGGGAGAAAAAAAACTCGCCGCTACTGGATTCACTCTGTTTATTTTGCCCTTTTCCCCTCTGTATAGCCTGTAGGATGATGGGATATATTCGGTCCTCCGAAGTGTAAAATGAACGTGAAGAAAACGCACTAGAAGTGTTTTCCTCGCGTTCGTTGGTATTTGAACGCAAAGAAAAAGCTGCATGCAACGGTTTTTTTTTTTTTTTTATTACCCCGTATAACCGCGCAGCCGGTGAGAGTGTTCACACGGGCTTTGGTGACGTCACCGAAGCCCGTGTGAACTCTCTCACTGACTCCTATGTATGTGTAGAAAACCCTCGGCACTTCATCCGCGCTCACCGGACACTACGACCGGCAGAAAAACGGTCGATTTTAACACCCGATAAGAGGCTTTTAATGTAAATTGCTCCCATACCTTGGAGGACTTGGGGCGCGCGCTTTTTCCTGCAAACGCTTCTGTAAACTCCATTGCTAGTGTTAGTGTGTATCTGTGTGTGTATTTGTGCATCTTGTGGTCGCGCGGCTCAATAACGTGAGCAGCCCAACTAATCGATAACGGCATTCGTTGACAACGAATTTCATTATCGATAATTATCGATTTTATCGATTAGTTGTTGCAGCCCTAAATAATACATACAGTAAAATCTTGGATTGCGAGCATAAATTGTTCTGGAAGCAGGCTTGCATATCAAAGCACTCGAATATCAAAGCAAATTTCACAATAAGAAATAACAAAAATTATGATTATTTGTACCATAACCCAAAAAAAATAATTAATACAAAATGTAAAGTAAAAATAAAACAAATTAACCTGCACTTTACCTAGTTATATGTACTTAATGTTTTTTTAAACTATGTTCATATCAGCTTGACATCCCATACAAGTAACAGCATAAAGCAAAATAAACTTTGCAAGTCTCACTTCACAATATGCTTAAATATATAAAAGTTCACCTTGTAGCCGCACTTGTCGATGACCTCCAGAATGTGGGAGGGCAGCTCATATTCCTTCCAATTGCGGATAGGGTTAGGGATTTTTCCTCCTTTAGTAGTGATGCTATAGTCCTCCCGGAAGATTCTCCAGTCCCTGTCGGTCATCTCATCCAGCTTCTTCTGAGACCAGTGCCGGTCATCCCAACGCTGCTTGGCCTCCTTCTTGCGCATCTTCTTAAGACGCACTCTAGAACGACACAAAATAGGCAAAACCTGAGAAAGCTCTCAGTAAAGTTTAAGTGTTATGTGGAGATGACATTAAACATGTATAATGTTTGCATAGAAATGAGTAAGACACAGAGAGAAACTCACTCTTCTTGCTCTTTTTCCTCCATCGTGCGTCTTTTTTCCATTAGATCTCCATAGAAACGAGACTGATCTCTCTTCTGCTGTTTGAGATCAATACCTGCAATAAATCCTCTCCCGTATAATTGCACCTGGTGCTTCTCTTTATATCTGAACACACACAGAGAGTAATAATCATGATATTTAAAAAAAATAAGCTCTTGTATAGTTTAAGTGCTTTAGAGTTTTTATCCAAAAGTAGTTTTTAAATAGCCATAAAGTATAAAATACTTTTCGAATAACTCTACAGGGCACAGGTTAGATTGTTACAATCCTTTCCATACTCACATTGGATTATAATCGATTGACGTGTCCTCAGAAGCATCCCACTCAAACACGAACTTCCTATCATTAAGGTGCCTTGTGCGACGCCGTTTCTTCATTCCACCTAGATATCGTTCCTGTGAAATACAAGACCAAACATATTACAATAATAATAACAATAGATTTAAAAAAAGGCAATAAAACGACTATATAAAATAAGCATATTAAGCATTTATATAATAATTCTTTTTTTACTTTTACATTCAACAACTAGAGACAATTGTTGGAGGAGTTTAGGCTGAAAATAGTGGCTAAATTCCAACCAAGCAGGACTTACACCTTCAGTGTTTCCCACACAGTGTATATTTCCCCCACCTTTTTAAAAAGTCTGCCCGGGAGAACGATGCAATCCGCAATCGATTAACGGACAATTCACTTTCCCTCTACCTGTTTATTTTGCTACCGCGAGAGTGGTGTACTGACAGGCAGTAAATGCAAACTGACAGTCACACATGCTCTACAGAGAAAGACAGTTTCACACGGGAAGATATCCACGAACAGCATCAGTTAATGACCGATTGAAAAACAAAATGCTTTTACAGTGCTTATTCGACAGGGAGGCTTCAGACAAACTGCATATTTTGGTTTTCTGATACGTCATGTGGAACCACAGTCATTATTGATTTTACTGCTACCAGAATATAGAAATGATGTCACAAAATACACGCTATGTTTTGGTCACAGAAGCAACACAAAACACCTATTAAAAAAAGGGTCAAAAATGCTTTAAAACTGACTCCTTTGTGGATAAAAGGGGAAGACCTCTGCACTAATCAATTCCACATTTAGCTAATAAATCAAACGATTCCAGCTGAAATTACACATATTAGACATCAAATTTATAGTTTGGATCTCCCATCATTAACAACATCGTTATGTCATTATTTAAGGACTATTACCCTGTAATAATGCAATTACCCAACATTGTGCTTCCTAGAGAAAAAGAAACAACTTTGTTCTTTCCTTCATGCAGACAAATGATCTTTTTCTGTCTAGAAATATGGAAGTAATTTAACATTCTGTAATAATCAAAGAATTATCATGCATATGTGTCTGTGGAACAATCGGCCATCTCGAATTTGTATCATAACACACCTGCTGTTTATTACAGTATTATACTTTTTGAGTAAAAGCTATAGCTTGCAACTTTCATTTATTTACTACAAGAAAAGAACATTACTTTGATGGCCTGAAGCTCTTTGCCTTTGTCCTTCTCCTCTCTTATCTTTAGTCGACTCTCATCATCTTCGTTTCCATTGCTCTCCCTCTCCATCCGCTCCCTGCGTTCACGCCGCTCTCGCTCCTGAGGATCCTCTGTATGACGCCAAAAATATATAATCACAAGAGAATACACAGATACACCACTGGGAATTTGAACGGCAACAGATCTAATAAAAAAAAAGACATTATGAAAGTTTTTTTAGAGCAAAAATAGCAGACACATCTCATCATTTGTTCAAAGGTGATAATTGCATATTTTGAATACCTTTAGAATTGTTTTATGTAAAAAAAAAATGAAGAAAGAAAAATCAGAAAAGACCACAGAATTAGAGGTTGCGTCGAAACGTTTAACTGGTAGTGTTAAAAATGAATTCCAGTGATGTAAATGTGCAAAGGAGCAATATGTGAACTTTTTAGATCAAATTCCAAGTTTTTAACCAAATGAATCACTTGCTCTCTTCCCCCCTTTTTGACTTTGTTTCCCCAACCAATCATCCAATCAACCAAGTGAATCAAATGATTTAGCAATTCGTCTCCAGTCCTCACCTAACATTTTTCTTCCAATATCCTGAAAAACCCTCCTCTTTCTCCTCTCATCATCAATCTGTCGCCGCCTTTCTTCTGTCTGCTGCTCCCTACGTTTCAGAGCCTCTGCTTCTCGTTCAGCCTTAGACAGGAACTTTGGCTACACAAAACAGGACAGCAATAAATAAATCAAATAAATTAAACCAATACACTGAACACATGAATGTGTTACACTTGCCCTGTGTGCCATGTGGTCATGAATCAATCAAAATTGTTATACAAGAGATATATTAACCACTGCTTAGTTTGGTATATTTTGCATGATAAATACACACACAGATCAATAATATTTTATGGAACTTCTCCAAATTTTGTAACAGTGGCTTGTTTTTCTCACCTTGGACTCTGCCTCCTCCTCTGCTTTTTTTTTAGCCAGCAGCTCTTCCAGAGACAATGGCTGAACCTGAAACAGTATGACAAAGAAAGGAGATGCAATAAAAAATTAAATGCACAAGTCAACAACTGAATGACCTGTTCTGTAATGGAGTACCTTCTCTTTTTTCTTTTCTTCCTGATCCTCATCCTCCATCTTCACATCTTTTTCTCTCTTGATTTTTGTATCTTTTGATTTAGGTGAAGTGCTCCTAAAACAGAGAGGACAAATTCAGGTTAATGATTAAAATAGATTCTTTTACCCAGCTTTTAAGAATTTGTTACCCAAATGTAAAAACTGGCATAGACATAAAATTAGAATCAGCTCATACCTGGATTTCTTATTCTTGTCTTTGGCCCCTCTGTCTCTGTCACGATCCTTACGACTTCTCTCCCTGTCCTTCTCTCTGTCTCTTTCTTTGTCTTTTTGTCTGCGATCTCTGGTGAACAAAACAGAAAGATGGCTTAATGTTCCCACAACCAATATACCTAGTTCATACATTTTTATAAAAGTAAAGCGCAGCTCCAGCTTTTTCCACCGTCACACACCCTTTGCATCATGGAGGTGAGCAACCGTAGAGACACAATTCTCTCTAATTTAACTGCAAGTAGAAGCATTAGAAAGGAGTCTATTCAGGTATTTTCTCAGTCCGAATACAAACTGACAAAACTTCTTATGTTTGCCATACAGTATGTACATATGACCAGTAAGAGATATTGTCTACCTTACGAATGTCATAGCATTCTGAATTATCTTGAAAAACACACAAAATAATGACAATAAAATTCTTTGGCAACTAATTTGGTCATGTATTGGTTGATTCTATCAATTATAGGTTGCACCCATAGTTTAGATGCCGTCACTACTGCTATTCCCCAAAATTAGGTCTACTCGGCTGTTTCTGAACTGACAAAACTTGATTATCAGTGATGGTGTTCCATCAAAGAACAAGCCCTTACCATTCCTCTAGAATATACTCAATACAGAACAAGAGATTTAAGAGATAACGCACGCTAACATTTTTGATACATTTGTCATAAAATTTACTGAAATGCTCTTTAATGTACTGCTTGAAACCAAACTGAATTCCTGACCCCAGTATCTTTGTTATATTACAAACAATTAAATAATAAATGGCTGAAATTATTAAAAAATATTATTAGACCTCTCCGCAGATTTAGATCGGCTTCGTGATCGTTTCCGTTCACGTGAGCGATGCCGCTTGCGTTCTTTGCCCGGAGAACTCTTTCGGTCACGGGAACGTGAACGGCTACGTTTTCTCTCTTTACCCCCAGATATGTCAAGATCTCTTTTTTCAGAATCGCCCGCCATTTCTGAAAAAAAAAAAAAATGCATACAACAAGAAAAACTGATTGTTAATCTAAATGACAATTGCACAGTGTTACATGTAGCATGCATAAAAACTGTTACAAGCAATACACAACTGCTTCATTGCACATGGTGTTTTACAGAACCTACAAAACGTAGATAAGTCACATGGTCATGCCAAAAGGTTAGTATCCCCTTCTTTTGCATTTGAATGTTTTTGTGTAAAAACTATAATCATCTGAATGTAACTGGTCTCAGTATTAGGCAATTACAACCTCAGACTAACAATATATATTTTTTTCACCATACTATTATTTATTTTACAAAAAGTTAAAGGATCTACAAGCTATTAAATAAGACCTTCTTAGTATTGCCCACGTTTTTGTTTTTTGGCTTTATTTTTGTTCGATAAATAATTACCCAATGAAGGAAATATATAAACTAGGTTGTTTTTGCCTAATACTAAGACCTGCTATGATCAAATGATCCAATTCCAGGGTAAATCTTCAAGAGTTATTATTATAAACGTTATTAATGTGTGGATAAACTGTTAACGAGTAAGTATTGGGGATTATATCCAAGTATAAACATTTCGTGCTAGTTGCAGTAAACAAGCGGATGGAAATAACGCAGACAATCTGAGGAGCCTCTAAATAAACTCAGAGTTAAACAGACTTCAGTATCTCTCCGTGCAGAGCATGTTCTAGCTAGCACTAATAGCAAGCTACACTAAATAGACGGGAATTCTCAGCACTATCACTAACATATACAATACATCCTAGGTAAATGTAATGCATAGCTGCTCTACAATCTGGCTTGATTTCATTAAAAAAATAATAATAATAATAATCAATACCTATAATCGAAAACAAAGCCCCAACAAGATACGCAAGTTGCCTCTTCCTCCTCGTCTTCTTCTACTTTTTCCTTCTTCAGTTATCCAACTTGAAGTTGCGCCACCTACTGGACCGGAGTATGAAGCAGATGATTTCTCAAGACAGACTTGCAATTCTGAAATTTCCATTAACTGTATAAAGCACACCATTACGTTAATTGAATTCAAAAGAGTGTTACTTTAATACAAAAGAGTGTTATATTAATTCAAAAGATTCTTATACGAAAGCAAATGCATGTAGGCAGCATTAAAATTACTACTTTTATTATGATTCAATTAGCAGTAAAATCATGTGTTTTGGCCATTTAATAAAAAAATATTTTTTATATGTTACGTTGATTAAGTTAGTCATGGTTATAACCTGGAAGGGATGCAATTAAACCATTAAGCTATAAGCTCACTGTGTGATTTTTTTCCAAAAGAAAGTTATTGAAAGAATGATTAAACAAGAGGTAGTTATATAACTTGGAAACTGTCTTAGAAAATTGGAACTAACTAAGGGCGAAAAGGTGAAAAGTGTGGATCTGATTTTGAATCATTGAAATGTATATAGCTTTAATAAGACCAAGACCAGACTACTTAAGCATTGTTTATGATTCAGCAGCAAAATCTATTCTGGTGGTGATAAAAGTCCTCTCTCTATCTCTCTCTCTCTCTCTCTCTCTCTTTCTCTCTCCAGTATGTGCCCTTCAAGTGAAGGTTAGAAAACTGCCATTAGATCTTTGCTGCAAACAATTATTAGTAAATTACAGAGTGAATTTGCAAGTTTGTGGGGAAACTGTACTGTACCGTCGATGGTACTGCAGCACAATTGGGAAAGAGAGGGGACCCGGAAAGAGAGCTTTGCATGACTGCAG